>JAZKJV010009204.1:0-136504 GCA_037367405.1 Ottelia alismoides
GCTCAGCGCCGCCAGCGTCGTGGTGCATCCTTCGTTGCAAGAAGGCTTATCCCTGGTGCTGATCCAAGCTCAAATGCTGCGTAAAATTATTGTCTCCACTGGAGTAGGTGGTTCGTCCGAAGTCCTCGGCCTGGCAGAACCACAGCCCTGCCCCGCCTGGTTAGCCAAACCCGACGACGCCCAAAGTTTAGCCGAGCAGATACGCCTGGCAGTTAACGCCTGGCGAAGCCCACCACCTGATTTGAATCAGCATTTAAACCAAGCCGCCAACAGGGCCCGTACCAAGTTCGATATTACCAACACCGTTCAACAATTGGTTGAGCACGTGCGTTCGCGGAAGTCTTAATTTTTCGTCTTCAAATTTTTTGTCAGACCCACAATGCCGATCAACCCTGAACACTACTTCAATCGCGAATTGAGCTGGTTGGAGTTCAACCAGCGCGTGCTCGATCAAGCCACCAGCCAGCGCGTGCCGCTCTTGGAGCGACTCAAGTTTCTCGGCATCACGGCCAGTAACCTCGATGAATTTTTCATGGTGCGCGTGGGCGGATTGAAACTGCAGCAAGCTCGCGGCGTAGCCTCGACAGACACAGCCGGCATGAGCGTGAGCGCTCAACTGACGGCCATTGCCGAGCGCACCAGCAAGATGGTTTCCGATCAATACACTTGCTTCAACAGCGAACTGGAACCGGGCCTGTCGGAAGCGGGTATCTCGCGCGTGAAGATGAGCGAAGCCAGCATCAAACACCGCGAAGCTGCTATGCGGATCTTCGATGAAGAGATCTATCCGGTGCTGTCACCGATGGCCATCGATCCCTCGCGCGAGTTTCCATTGCTGGTGAATCTGATGCTGCATGTGTGCGTCGAGCTCGCCGCACCGAAGCTCGATCCACCGCGCCGCTTTGCGGTCATACCGCTCGGCCGCGTCTTGCCGCGCATTCTTACTTTGCCTGCTGATCGCGGCTTTTGTTTTGCCCTCTTGGAAGATGTCGTTGCCTGGCTAGCCGATCGCTTCTTTCCTAAAGAGCAGCTGATCTCCGCCGTACCCTTTCGCATTACGCGCAATGGCGATGTCAGCTTGCAAGAAGACCAGGCTGCCGATTTGATGCGCGACATGGAAGAAGTCTTGGCGCAGCGACGCACGGCCGAATGTGTGCGACTTGAGATTGGCGCAGACGCTCCGGCCGAGATGCGCGAGTTCTTGCGTGTTTCGCTCGGTGTGACCGAACAAGATGTTGTGCAGGCCACTGGTCCGCTCGATCTATCAGCGTTTATGCAACTGCAATCGCTGGAAGGCTTCGACTCGCTGCGCGATCCGATCTGGGTTCCACAGCGCAGTCCACAAGTCGATCCAACGCAGAGCATGTTCACTACGCTCAGCGAAGGTGACTTGCTGCTCTGTCATCCCTATGAGAGCTTCGAGCCCGTCGTGCGGATGATCGAAGAAGCCGCATCGGATCCCGATGTGCTGGCCATCAAACAAACTCTCTATCGCACGAGCCGCAAGAGCCCGATTGTGGCCGCGCTGTGTCGCGCAGCCGAACGTGGCAAGTATGTGACGGCCATCGTCGAGTTGAAGGCTCGCTTCGATGAAGCTCGCAACATTGAATGGGCCCGCGAACTGGAAGAAGCCGGCGTGCAGGTGATCTATGGCGTCAAGAAACTCAAGACACACGCCAAGGTCTGTATCATCGTGCGCCGCGAACCGCGCGGTATTGTGCGCTACGTGCATTTTGGCACCGGCAACTACAATGAAACCACAGCTCGCCTCTATAGCGATGTGAGCTATCTCACTTGCAATGATGAACTGGGTAGCGATGCCAGTGCGTTCCTGAATGCCGTTACCGGTTACAGTCAACCTCAAGCTTACCGCTTAATCGATGCCGCCCCGATCAGTCTGCGCAAACGTTTGCTGACGCTCATTCAAGGTGAAACAGAGCGCAAGAAACAAGGCGGCCGTGCGCTGATTGTCATCAAGATCAATTCACTGGTCGACCCACTGCTAATCGAAGCGCTCTATGCTGCGTCCCAGGCGGGTGTGACTATTCGTCTCAACGTGCGCGGCATCTGTTGCCTGCGACCAGGTGTCCCAGGGCTGAGTGAAAACATCACTGTGGTCAGCGTGGTCGATCGCTTCCTCGAACATGCGCGAGCGCTCTACTTTTATCATGGCGGTGATGAGCTGGTTTTCATTAGCAGCGCGGATTGGATGCCGCGCAACTTGGATCGCCGCATCGAGTTGTTGGTACCGATTGAAGATGCCGCTTCGCGCCGACGTTTGATCAGTTTGTTGGAAAGTTACTTCCGCGACAATCAAAACGCTTGGGAACTGCAGTCGGGTGGAGCTTATCGGCGTCGTCAGCCCGACGACGGTCACGCGCCGTTTCGCTGCCAGGAGTCGATGCATCGTCTGGCCGTCGAGACGCTCAAGCAAAGTGAACAATCCCGCCGCACCCTCTTCCAAACCCATCAACCCGCTAGTAAGCGCGAGTAGCAGGCGAAACGAAAACTGACAAAAATGGAATGACAAAAATTTTCTGTCACTCAATTTTTAGTCTGATTCTCGACCCTCCTGGAACGTACAATGATGGGATACCTGCCCAATTCCCTCCTGTACCTTATCGATCGAAATAGTTTGCATATCAACAACCGCTTGTGGCGCGTGCTGGCACTTGCATGCGGCTACGCTTGCACCACCACACTGACTCAAGCTCAAGACGCCAAGCCGATTGATTTCTCGCATGAAATCGTACCGCTGCTGAAGAAGCATTGCGTTAAGTGTCATGCTGGCGACAGCAAAAAAGGCGGCTTCTCGTTCAACACTCGGGCCGAGTTGCTCGAGGGTAGCGAAAACGGTCCGGTTGTCGAACCGGGCAAAGCCAATGATAGCCGATTGATACATGTCGTTAGCTCGAATGACAAAGATGTGCGCATGCCGCCGGAAGGCGATCGGTTAACCGCCGCGGAAGTGGAACTGCTCAAGCGCTGGATCAATCAAGGCACCAAATGGGAAGATGGCTTTGCGTTCAAAGCGCCAGCCTATGAACCACCGCTCAAGCCGCGCCGTCCCGAACTGCCGGTCGCTCGAGCCGGACGCAATCACCCGATCGACCGCATCGTCGATCATTACCTGGCTGAACATAAACAGTCGAGTCCCGAACCGATCGATGACGCAACGTTCGCGCGGCGCACATCGCTCGATCTCGTCGGTCTGTTGCCTGATCGTCAGCAGCTCGAAGCCTTCTTAAAAGATAAAGCTCCTGATAAGCGTGCCCGCTGGGTTGATCAACTACTCGCCGATGACATGGCATATGCTGAGCATTGGCTGACTTTTTGGAATGACCTGCTACGCAATGGATTACGATGGCACTGGATTCATTACCGGTGGTCGCAAGCAGATCAGCGGCTGGTTGTACGAATCGCTGATCAACAACAAACCGTACAACCAATTCGTGCGCGAGCTGATCGCGCCGCCAACCGATGCCAGCCGCGGCTTTATCGAAGGCATCAAATGGCGCGGTGAAGTCAGCGCTGGTCAGACGGTCGAGATTCAGTTTGCGCAGAGCGTTTCGCAATCGCTGCTGGGCATCAACATGAAGTGTGCTTCGTGCCACGACAGCTTTATCGACCGTTGGAAGCTGGAAGAAGCTTATGGCCTGGCTGCGATTTACGCTGACAAGCCGCTGGAAATCCATCGCTGCGATAAACCGATCGGCAAGACAGCCAAGCCGACCTGGTTGTTTGCTGAACTGGGCCAAGTCGATGCTGCCGCGAAACCCGCCGAGCGTTTAAAGCAACTGGCCGAACTGCTCGTACATCCTGAGAATGGTCGCTTGACGCGAACGAGCCGAGCGTTTAAAGCAACTGGCCGAACTGCTCGTACATCCTGAGAATGGTCGCTTGACGCGAACGATCACCAATCGGTTGTGGCATCGCATGATGGGCCACGGCATCGTGCATCCAACCGACTCGATGCAGACCGAACCATGGAACAGCGACTTGCTCGATTTCCTCGGCAGCGACTTTGCTGAACATGGTTACGATCTCAAGCATACGCTCAAGCTGATCGCCACCTCGCAAGCCTATCAGAGTCGCTGTGAATTGCTCAGTGGTGAAGAAAGCGGCAAGTATCACTTTGCTGGACCGCGCGCCAAGCGCATGACGGCTGAGCAGTTTATCGATACGCTGTGGCAACTAACCGGTGCCGCGCCGACGAAGATGGACGCCAAGTTCCTTCGCGGCAAGATCGATTCAGCGGCGGCCAAAGATCAGCAGCTCACGGCCAAGTGGATTTGGTCGAGCGCCGGGAACCCGCCTGCCGCAGCCGGCGAGAAACGCACTTTCCGCAAAAAGTTCAAGCTCGAGAAAGCGACCGAGCGTGGTGGTGCAGTGGTCGTCTGTGACAATGCGTTTACGCTGTTCATCGATGGCAAGAAGGTCCAAAGTGGCGATAACTGGCAAGCGCCGAACATTGTGCCACTGGGAGCAATGAAAGCCGGTGATCACGAGATCGTGATCCTCGGTGAGAACAAGGGTGACTCTCCCAATCCAGCCGGCTTGTTGTTCGAAGCTCAGCTCGGTGTCGATGAAAATAAGGTACGAGTCGCCACCGATGATTCGTGGCAGTGGACTGCGCAAGTCGTCAAGGACAACGGTAAGTTTGCGAAGGAACCCAATGATTGGGCAGCCGCAGTACTGCTAGCCAATCAAGGCACCTGGTCTTCCATTGATAACGACTTGCGGTATGGTCTGTTCCGCGGCTCGTACATGCCGGAGCGCATGATCCGCGCTGCACTACTAAAGGCCGATCCGCTCATGCGAACTTTGGGTCGCCCCAATCGCGATCAGATCGTATCGATGCGTCCTAATGACCTGTCGACTTTAGAAGCCATCGATCTGGCCAACGGGGCGCAGATTGCAAGAATACTTGGCGACGGTTCAGCTCTGCTGATGAAACAAGACTGGGGCAAGCAGCCGAAGGCTGAGTTTGTCACCTGGTTGTACCAGCAGTCGCTATCGCGCATGCCGACATCTCAAGAGCGAGAGATCGCTAATGAGATACTGGGTGATGAAAAGCTGACGGCTCGAGGCATCGAAGATTTGTTATGGGCAGTGGTCATGCTGCCCGAGTTTCAATGGGTAAGGTGAACGCAATGATGAACTCAGAACTCGAACAAGATCCCAAGCGACCGCGCGGCGAAGTCCGTCGCGATTTCGTCAAGAAACTGGCTGCCGCCGGCACTGCGGCTCTCATGACGGGCCAGCCACAATTCGTGCGCGCCAGCGATGAAGGCACAGCGCCAAAGGCCAGGGCCGATGCCTGCATCGTGTTGTGGATGGGCGGCGGCATGGCGGCTCCCGATACGTTTGATCCCAAACGTTACTCGCCCTACAAAGAAGGGCTCGAAATCTCTTCGATGCTCAGTACCTTCCCAGCCATCGATACGGCTGTCGATAACATCAAGATTTGTGAAGGCCTGGAAAACATCGCCAAGGTGATGGACCGTGCCACGCTGATTCGCAGCGCTATTCAACCCGACTTGGGCAGCATCCTGCATTCGCGCCATCAATATCATTGGCACACCGGTTACGTCCCACCACAAACCGTGGCTTGTCCGCATATTGGTTCGTGGATGGCCAAGGTTCTTGGTCCTCGCAACCCGGTGATACCCGCCTTCATCAACATCGGTCAGCGTCTGGAAGGTTTCGGCGAGACCGAAGAGATCAAAGCCTTCACTACTGCGGGTTTCTTTGGCAGCGAGTTTGGCCCAATGAACTTGCCGTATGCTGAAGAAGCGGCCCAGTCGGTCAAGCCGCCCAAGGGCATGGATGCGCAACGTTTCGCCAATCGCGACAAGCTGTTTAAACGGCTGGTAGATGCATCGCCACAGCGCGACGTGATGAGCGACTATCAGCGTCAGTCGATGCTGCGCAGTTTGGATAACGCATATCGATTGCTCAGCAGCAAAGACCGCGATGCTTTCGACATATCGCTCGAGCCTGCCGAAGTGCGTGCCAAGTATGACACGGGCCGCTTTGGTCGCGGTTGCTTGCTAGCGCGTCGCCTGATTGAAGCCGGTGCACGTTTCGTCGAAGTCACCACTGAGTATGTGCCGTTCTTTACTTGGGACACACATGCCAATGGCCACGAGACGGTAGCAGGTCTGCACAAAGAAATCGACATGCCGATCGCCACGCTGGTTCGCGATCTCGAAGAACGTGGCTTGCTCGATCGCACGTTGATCATTCTGGCCAGTGAATTCAGTCGCGATGCGATTGTCGAAGGCAAGCCTGGTTCGAACGCATCGGACCAAGCCACCTTCAAAGTGGACAAGGTCACCGAGATGAAGCACTACGGTCTGCATCGCCACTTTACGGGTGGCACCAGCGTCGTCATGTGGGGCGGCGGCGTGAAGAAGGGTTTCCTCTACGGCGAGACCGCCCCAGAGCGACCTCTCGTCGCCATCAAGGATCCGGTCACGATCACCGACTTGCACGCCACGATCATGACCGCCATGGGCATCAGCCCAAAAACGCGCTTCGACATCGAGAACCGCCCCTTCTACGTAACCGAAGATGGCAAAGGCCAAGCGGTAAAGGATCTGTTTGCCTGAAAAAGGATCTGACAAAAAAATTAAGGGACCAAAAATTTCTTGTCTTCAAATCTTTTTGTCAGATATCAATTTGAGCCTTGGCGAAACTGATAACTATCGGGCAGCTTCTGCGTGGGCAGGCCGATGCCGGCCAGGCCGCCCTCGATGGGCGTTTCGAAGCCGTTGGGTAGCGGTGCTGGCTTGGATGGTTCGCCCGGCGGGTTCAAACCTGCCGGACGCGGCTTCTGCGGCGCTGCTTCGTTGATGGCTTGATTCGGTTTGAACAAATTCATGACCGGCTTGCTCTCACCAGATCGCTTTTCGCTGGCTTTGTTCTCGCTGGTCTTGTTCTCAGAGCGTTTGTTCTCACCAGCAGGTTTCGTTTGAGGCTTGCCCGGTTCGAGATTGTTTAACTCGGACTTGCGAACATCGGTCTTGGTTGCCTCAGGCTTATTGTCAACAACAGCTTTGGCTGATCGTGACTCAGCGCCTGCGGCTACTGGTGTGGGTGCAGGGCTGGCTGGGGCCGTTTCTTTCTGCGTCTGTGGCGCTCGACTAATCGGCGCTTCAGGCTTTTGAAGTGGCTTGGGATTGGGTAACGAACTCGATTCTTTGGTTGAGAGTTCTTTGGTTGAACGTCCTTCTCGCGCACGCAAGCGTGGACGCACAGGCTCTTTTTCGCGCGGGCCAGCCTTGCTATTGTCTGCGGGCGCGGCATCGGCTTTCGCAGGCTCAGGCTGTGCCGTGATCGGTGCGGCCAATGCGCTGACTGGATCATTGTTCGTGGGTGATTCGAGTTCAGCACTTACGTTAGCGACCTGTCGCTCAACAGGCACAGGTGCCATTGCTGCCAGCTCCGACATCAGCATATCGTCCAAGCGTGATGAGACGCATGCATCTTCTTCTCTGATCTGCGGTGCCACCATGGCCGGATTTATTGCGGCCATGGCCGTATCGCTTTGGCGCCGACCTCTCCCTGCAGCTTCGCCCGTGCGCGGAGCATTTGTCCCCGGTTGCCTGCGTTCAACGTCGTTGCGACGACGACGCGGTGCGCCATTGGGTCCCCTATCGGCCAGCCATGGAAAGCGATCGGATAAACGCCGACCCAGTTGTTCGTTCCAGCGGTTGCTATCAGGCGCCGTACCGTCGAGCGGCGTCAATAAGAAAACGATACCCATACCAAAGCACAGACCAGCCATCGTCATCGCCGCCAGGATCGTCGTGCGACCTGGTCCAACCGGACGTTCACCTAAGACGGGATCATCAATGCGAGTCAGCAAGCTAGTTGTCAAAGCCGCATCTCGCGCGGCGCGCGTATCGGCCAATTGTCGTTCGGCATCTTGCAGTATCTTCGTGCGCGAGCGGACTTCCTGATTCAGTTGCTCATGCTCGGTACGAATGCGAGCCAAGCGTTCCAATCGTTCTTCCAACTGTTGCTGTTGGCGTTTGAGTTTGTCCAATCGCGCCTGGCTCACCGCGACCTCGCGTGCCGAGTTACCGGTAGCCAAGGCCAGTTCCGATCGCAGTTGCTGTTTGATTTCTCCTTCTGCGGAGATCGCCACGTTGACCATCGGATGCGTACTGGTAAAACGACCTCGCAGCTGCGATGTATTCAGCTGAGCATCAGCCAGACCTTCGCGCAACTTTCGCAGGCCTGGATGAGCCGACAAGATTGTGGCTGGTGCGCTGAGAATGCGATCCGGGTCGGCTTGAGTTTCTTTGAGCAGCGCCAAGTCAGATTGCAAGGTCGCGTGTTGTGTTTCCACTTGTCGCAGTTCGGTCTTTACATTCTCCAGTTGAGTCCGCGCGGCACTGCCGTTGCCGTTGGATTCCGATAGTCCTCGCAAGTCGGCCAGGTCTGCGCCGGCTTCGCGTTCGACGATCTGCAATTGTTCAGAGGCCTTCTTCAAATCTTCCGTGGCCATGGTGCTGGCGCGAACCAGTTCATTGATCACGCCATCGGCGCGAGCCACGCGCACTTGCCGCAAACGATTATCGAGCGCTTTGCACACAGCTCGGTTCAGGGCCAATGCCCGATCGCGAGTATGTTGCTTGATGTCCAGGTAGATAACTTCGGTGGTACCGAACTCTGCACCTTGAGGTGCACGAACACCGATGGCGTCTTCGGCCAGTTCGGAGACTTCGCGCTGAGTCGGCCAACTTTCGGATGTTTTTTCAAGGCTAAAGAGGCTCTTCGCCGGACCAACTTCCAGCAGCGCTTCACGCAGAACCTGCGTGTTGCGAGCCATCTCCAGAATCGTCTCCTGGGCAGCCTTCATCTCGGTTTGACTTTGGAAGCGACCTAAACGCATCACGGCGCCGTTGGCTTCGTCGCGCACGATCAGGCCCTGGGCTGCTGTCCACATATCGTTCTTGAGGAACAGAACGTAAATCAAGCCGATGCCGCCGAAGACCACTGTGGTACCGATCCACAGCCGGCGCCAAGCCCAATAGGTTTTGAGGAGTTCGATGAACTTAGTATTGGTGATTTGTGGAGTTGGATTATTCACGGAGATATGACTCCCAACCGCCGTAGTGGCTTGCAGCGCAGTTGGATCAGCCCTGGGAAACACACCCCAAGGGTCCAACCTGGAGACAGACCATCTCCCGCTCTACCCTACCCCACAGCCGAGCACACTCCACTCCTCAAGCCGCCCGATCCGCTCAGTTACACGAAATTCCCCTCGCGCGAAATCGGCAACGCCGATTGGAAACGATACGCTGCATGGGAAAAAATGATTAAAGTCCTCTCTTTGGAGTGCGGAAGCGACAGCTTCCGCTTTAGCGCCGCGAGCTACCGACAGCGGAGGAGTTAAGCGGACACGCCATGGTTTGCTCCACTGGGCCCTTCGGTCAACCGCTTTTTTGCTGCGAAAGCTGAAGCTGCGCTTCAGCACTCCAAAAACAAAAATTTTCTGTCTCTTAATATTGAGTCAGATGCGCGGTTATGATGAAGGTGCGTTTTCGGAAAACTCTTCCGCCCGTTTTGCGGTGTTTCGCAATGGTTACCTGTTTGGTTCGTGTAGCAATCGTCGTTGGGTTGGTAACGCCGTTATGCGCGCAGGATACGCGCGGTACGTGGCAAGAGGCAGTGCGGCTGATCGACTCTTCTTCACAAGCCGATATTGCTGCCGCGATCGACAAAGTCAAACCGCTCATGACTGCCGATCGCACGCTGGCTCCACCGGCTGCGGCGGTAACAACTCTCGCGCTGTTGCAGCTGCGCCAACAGGATTACGAAGCTGCTGGGCAAACACTCGAGCGACTGGCCAAAGAGTACACGCCTGCTCAACTGCAAACTCGCCGCGGCGCGATGTTGCGCATCAGCTTGATCGTCGCGCTGATGCGCGAGGACGCGGTAGCTGCCGACGCCGCTTTCAAAGACCTGGTGCGTATGGTAACCAGCGAACAAGGCGATGCTATCGACCTGAAACTGAACGCCCATTGCATCGGCACTACAGTGGCCATGCTGGGTGTCGAGCGGGCCAAGTCGCCGATTGCAGCGCGCATCCTCAAGATCGGCAACGATCAAATGCAAGTGTCCAAGGTGCGCGGTGTCACCATTGGCTTTCAGGCTTCCTTCGAAAGCAGCAACGAGCGCACCGAGGCGCTGGTGGCTCATCTGACGCGCATCGAGAAAGAAGGTATCGATGCTGTTCTGGCCGATCTCGAACAACGCCAACAAAAGCTCAAACAACGAGCCGGTGAACTTACCGAACAAAAAGAGTTAACGGGCGAGATACTCCGCAATACGAAAGAGCAAGTCGACCAGAATACTCAGGATGCTCGCAAGCTGGCTGGCGAAATCAACCGCATCAATATCAAGTTGAACCAGCCCACGCCGGGCCATCCCGGCCCCAAGCGACCAGCGCCTCCGCCTTTAGCTTCACCGCGTTCCATTCTGGTCGACGAATACGAATTGATTAACGACTTCGATTACGTCACGCAAAACGGCCAGACCGTACGCGTGCCGGTAACCCGCCAGGTGCGCAGGCCGCAATCGGAAATCGATCGCGAACGCAATCGTATCTACGACCGGCTTCGCATTGAATACGATCGAGCGGTAAACGAATATCGCCACTACGAAGCGACTTATAACGCTGCCCTGACCAGTTGGGCTGAAGAGGACCAGCGGCGTAGAGTTACGTTGAACAACGAGAAAGCAGAGCTGGAAATCAAACGCAATGATCTGCTGGCTGCGATCAAGGCCATTAAAGACGACAAGAAAGTTTCTACCAAGGATCTACGGGCCATCCGCTCGGAAACGGAACAGGAACAATTCGATGTCGAACTGCTAACCATCGCTGTGGAAGCTTATCGCAGTGGCCAACCCCACACCGCGTTCCGTCCCAAACATTTTGAATCGCTCAACTGGTCGCAAGAGAAAATACTCTTGCAGGCACGTTAGCATTTTTTGCCCATTCATTTTTGGTCAGCTCTGACAAAAATGAATCGACTAAAATTGAGGTGAACACGAGGCTGATCAATGATGCAATCCTTCGTATCGCAGAGTTTCGTGTCGATGCTAATGCTCGTTGGCCTCATGTGCCATTGCCATTGTGCGACCGCGCAGGGCCAGGCGGACAAGATCGATACCGACCGCGCGCAGCGTTACGTTGAGAAGTTGGTCGAATTGCAGGAAGCTCGCGTGCAACTGCGCAAGCGAGCTGCTTCGCTGTTGGCTCAGAACCCCAACCTGGAGCAAGAGTTTGTCGCGTCCATGCGCACACAGTTGGTCATATGCAGAGTTCGCGCGTGGCTTTGGAACAAGTCGCCCAGCATGCCGATGAGAACTTTCTGAAGTTTCGTCGTCTGGGCGACATGCTGGGGCAGGCGATCGCCTGCCGAGATGGCTGAGTTAGAAGCGATCACTAGCAACTGGCTGAAGGATGATCCATTGCATGCCGGGGCCAGTTTGTTGCAAGCTTATGCGCTGCGTTCCAGCGGCCGCTACGATGAATGTAAGAAGCTGATCGAGACGCTCGACAATAATTATCCGCTCATGCAATCGATCGTCAGTACGATTTACGCTCAGATTGCTTTTCTGAACGGTTCGGCCAATGAGACCAAGCGAATGCTGGATAAAGCCATTGCGCAGTCGCAACAATCCGGTTCGGCCGAAGCAGCCATTATTTATGGCTGGATCATGATGACCGAGCAGCGCTGGGACAAAGCTCGCAGCTATGCTGCGAAAGCTCGGCAGTTGCAAGCTGATAACGTGGAGGTGGCCATTCTCGAAGGTCTGGCTACTGCGTATGAAAAGCCTGGCAGGTCGCGCGATGGAATACAGGCGCTGCGTCGTGGTCAGCTAAATGCCTCACCTGATGATTGGCATTATCGTGAGGCGCTGGCGATCGTCCACCAGATCGCAGGCGATCATCAATTCGCCAAGAGAGAGATCGCCGCTGCGATCGCCGTCGCTCCCGGTTTCATTCGAAAAGAACTCGAGAGCGAACAAGCTGAAATTGAAAACGGGAATTTGCCCGCAATTGATTGGTCAGCACGCCTCAAACTGCAGTTGAGCAAGTGAATCTGACTAAAAATTGGGGGACAAAAAATTATTTGGGTTGTGGCTCGGTAGCTCGGGCTGCTTTTTCTAGCATCTCGTGGGTGCCTTGTTTGGCGTCGTCGACCATTTTTTCGGTGGCATCGCTGGCTCGTTTGCTGGCCCGCGCTGTTGCATCGACTGCCTCTTTCGTTTCTTGAGCGGCTCGATCAATTGTTTGATCGCTACAGCCGACTATCATTACCAGTCCAACGATCGCCACACTGATTGATTTCGTTTGCATATCAAGTCCTCCGATAGGCCAAGTTCTGCAAACGGCGATCCCATTTTTCATCCGTCTATTTTGTATGTCCATTTTTTGTCTGTCCATTTTTTTTGTCAGAGGTGTTTCGTGAAGAGCCATGACGAGAAGATCGCCGCTTTGACATTTGCTTCCGTGTATCCACATTACGTAACGAAAGTGGAGAAGAAGGAACGCACCAAAGAAGAGTTGCACGAGGTTATCAAGTGGCTGACTGGTTACAGCGAAGCGGCTCTGCAGAAGCACATCAAGAAAGGGCTCGACGTTCGAAGAGTTTTTTGCGCAAGCAAAGTTGAACCCGAATGCACATCTCATCACTGGCGTGATCTGCGGCTATCGCGTAGAAGAGATCGAGAACAAACTCACTCAGCAGGTGCGCTATCTCGATAAGCTGGTCGATGAATTGGCAAAAGGTCGCAAGATGGAAAAGATCTTGCGATCGGCGGACACTGACAAAAAATGAAGGACAGAAAATTTTATGTCCCCAAAATTTTTTGTCAGTTCAAGCCACTATTTCGCTGACTACTTTTGCTTCGCGTTTGGCGGTGATGATTTGGAGTTGGTTGTTGTGAGGGTAGATCATCTGGGTGTGATCGATGCCGAATAGGTGCATGATGGTGGCTTGAAAGTCGTTGGGCGTGACGATGTTCTCGACGGCTTTGTGACCGAACTCGTCGGTTTTGCCGAAGGCCATGCCGCCGCGTATGCCACCGCCAGCTAGCCAGATGCTAAAGCCTTGCCCGTTGTGATCGCGGCCGGCTTTCTGTGGCGAGCCGTGCTCTTGGGTCACGGGCAATCGACCGATCTCACCGCCCCAGTGCACCAGCGTACTGTCGAGCATGCCGCGTTGCTTAAGATCGGCCACGAGCGCCGCAGCTGGTTGATCTGTCTTGCGGCAAATGCTTGGCAACGTCGATGCGATCGATTGATGATTGTCCCACGGTTGACCAGAGTGAAACAATTGCACGAAGCGCACGCCGCGCTCTACTAAGCGTCGTGCGATCAAGCAACGCGTCCCATACTCGCGCGTTTCATCGCGATCGATACCATACATGCGATGTGTCGCCTGGCTCTCCTGCGATATATCCAGCGCCTCGGCGGCCGCAGTCTGCATGCGCGCAGCCAGTTCATAGCTGGCGATGCGAGCTTCTATCTCGGCTTCGCCTGGATGCGCCGCCAGGTAATCCTGATTGAGCTGCTCGAGCAATTGTAGGTTTTGCTTCTGAAACTTGCTCGACAAGTGCGCCGGCGGTTGAAGGTTCAGGATGCGCGGCTCGCGCGGTCGCAAGACGGTGCCCTGAAACATGGCCGGCATGAAACCGTTGGACCAGTTGGTGACACCATCAACTGGCAGACCACCGGGATCGGTCAACACCATATAAGCAGGCAGATCCTGCGACTCGCAGCCCAGCGCATACACTAACCACGAACCCAAGGTCGGTCGACCGAGCACACCCGGTATACCACCATGAAAATAGCGAATCGATACTTCGTGACCATTAGCCCCGGTGTGCATACTGCGGATGAGGCATAAATCATCGACAACCTTCGATGTATGCGGCAACAGTTCCGACAATTCCGTACCGCACTGGCCGCGCGGCGCGAAACGAAACGGACTGCCGAGCAGCTTCTTGCTGGCTTCGTTGACAAAGCTGAAATGGATGTCGCCCGTGTAGTCAGTACCGCTATACTTCGTCAGCTCAGGCTTAGGATCGGTTAAATCCATATGCGATGGCCCGCCGTGTTGGAACAGCGAGATCATCGCCTTGGCTTTAGGTTCAAACCTAGGTGCTCGTGGCTTGAGGTCGTTGAATGGCTTGGCCGTGACACTCGGCGGCTTGGCATGCGCTTGCTCTTGGCTGAGCAGCCAGGCAAGTGCGATCGATCCAATGCCCATTCCGCTCTGCGCTAGGGAATCCTCTGCGCGAAGAACTCTGACTGAAAATTGGGGGACAAAAAGTGGAACTGGGTTTAATCCACATACAAGAACTCATTGGAGTTAAAAAGCATCTGACACAAATTCACCAACACTTGGCGTTCGGGCGTGCTCTTAGCTGCTACACCACTCTTATCACGATTCAGCTCCTCTAGCTGAGCGGACATGAATGCAGTGGCAGCGTTAAGTTCGACCTCGCGAGGTGACCGAGCGAACACTAGCTGCCAGGCTCTTTCGATCTGGGAAGTGCAAGACTTCTCTTTACCCTCGAGTTCGCGCTGAATGCGATCGGCCAAATGGGCAGCTTGCTCAACCGTAAACTCACCATTGAGCAGCATGAGACTTTGCGTGGCCACCGTCGACACCGGTCGATACTCGCAGTTGATATCCATCACTGGTGCATCAAACGTCTGTAGCATGGCCACGGTTGCGTGCGACGTTGTCGAATGTAAAGACTGCGTCGGGTCTGCGAACCATCGACGATCACTTGCCCTGCATCATCTTCTTTGATGGCAACCGGTGCGCCAAACAGATTGCGGTCCAGTCGATCTACCGTCGCCAACATGCGATCGCGAATGATCTCTGCATCCAATCGCTGCAAGTTTTTTCGTGAGTAATAGCGGTTGTCAGGATCGACCGCTTGTCGCTGCGCATCGCGCAGGCTGCTTTGTCGCCATGCGGTCGACTGCATGATCAAACGATGCAACTTCTTCAAACTCCAGCCTTGCTGCACAAACTCAGATGCCAACCAATCGAGCAATTCCGGATGAGTTGGTGCACTGCCTAGCCGACCAAAGTCAGCGGGCGTAGCCACCAGGCCTTGTCCAAAGTGATGCATCCAGATGCGGTTCACAATCACGCGAGGCAGCAGCGGATTGTTAGGCAGAGTCAACCACCGCGCAAAGGCCAATCGCCTGCCGGTGGTTGGTAAGCTTGGCTCATCTTTCGGAAATTCGATGCGTTCGCCTTCGGGTACGGCTACGGCAAGCGGAGCTGGTGGGATTTCTTGCTGCGGTTGCTGATGCTCACCGCGATGAAACAGTCGAGCCAACGGCGCTCGATCGCTTGGTTCTGTGAGCACGCGCACAAACTCTTCCGGCGGCTTTTCCGCGCGCTTCTTGGCGATCTGGCCATCCAGTTCCTTCAACTCTTCCGCCGCCTTCGGCAAGTACTGATAGAGTACCCCCGGCGTGATGTTGACGCTTGGGTTCTTCTTCAGCAATTCTTTTTGAGTTTCGTTGCGATCCTTTTCGGGAGTCTTGTAAGCCAAGCGCAGCTCTTCGCGCAGCGGCTCTGCGTACTTCTCCAGTTCTTTATCGAGTGCTTGTTGCATGAACTCGTCGCGCTTGACATCGCGCTGCTTGGCCATCTCCTGCGCGGCAGCTTCGATCTCAGCCGCCTTCTGTCGATCAGCGGCCGTGTAAAGCGATACGAGTCGCTGCGATGGCGCGCGCACTGTTGCCAATCGAGTGCTGGTTCGAAGACCGATCGAAGCGCATGATAGTCAACATGCGAAATCGGATCGTAACGATGATCGTGACATTGCGCGCAGTGCAGACTGGCCCCCATCAATGAACTGCCCACAATCTTCAGCGTGTCAGCGATCACTTTGTTGCGCGCGTCTGGACTATCATCACCGCTGCCGGTGCCATCAGCGGCTGTGCGCAAAAAACCTGTCGCCGTCAGCAACTCAATTTGCTCCGCTGTCCAATCGCCTTGGGCCGGTCCAGCCAATTCGTCGCCAGCCAATTGCTCGGTCACGAAACGATCAAAAGGTTTGTCGCTATTCAAGGCGCGCGTCACGTAATCGCGATACTTCCATGCCCACGGTCGATCGGCATCGGCCAGCGTGTATCCATCGCTGTCAGCATAACCAGCCACATCCAACCAATGCCGGGCCCAGCGTTCACCGTAATGCGGAGACTCCAGCAGATGATCCAGCATGGCTCCATACCAGGCTTCGGAAGCATCGTTCATCCAGCGGTCGATATCGGCTTGGGGTTGGCGGCAGACCGATCAGGTCGAAGTAAGCGCGCAGAATGAGTTTGTGCCTCGGCGCCTCAGCCGCAAACGTCAGCCCTTCGGGCATGGCCGCTTGCAACCAAACATCAATGGGCGTGCGCAGTGAAGGTGCGTTTGGCAGTTGGCTGGCATCAGGCAGCGCTGGCTGGACCAACGGACGATAAGCCCAGTAGTTGCGGTCTTCGACGCTCAGCGGCACGCCAGGTCCAATCGACTCCGGTTCGGCCCGCGCAGTGGGTGCGCCTGCGGCTAACCATTTCTGAATCAGTTCGACTTTTTCCGTTGGCACGCGGGCTTCGCCCGGTGGCATATCGCCACTGGCAACTAACTTTAATAGCTGCGAGTCGGCGAAGTTCGCGTCCTTGATGATGGCAGGGCCAGAGTCGCCGCCCTTCTCCATGAAACGAACCAAACGCAGATCCAGATTCGCTTCGTTCTTCTGACCAGCTCCATGGCAATCAAAACAATATTCTCGCAAGATTGGACGGATGTGCTGTTCAAAAACAATTGGTTCATCTGCATTGGAGATAGCTGATGCATACAAACAGCATACGATCAATAACAGCCGATGAATCATCGTGGCTTTTTCGATTGCGGTGGGATGGATAGGCAGGAAGGTTCTATTATGGTCGATCTGACAAAAGATTTGGGACTGAAAAATTTTCTGTCCAAAAATTTTTTTGTCAGATCTTTACCACGAATACTTGATTGAAAGACTGCACTCGACGCACGAAAGCCACCTGCAATCCGTCGGGCGAAATAACACATGCCTCTGGGCGCGGGGCCGAATCATCTGATACGCGTTCGGTGAGCCGGCGAGTGTGCTGGCCATCGGTTGAGGTCAGCATGATGCTGCCCTCGGCAACATAAGCGATCCACTGGCCATCAGGACTGACACTAAACGCTGAGGCAACGCCACCCGCAACCCGCGTGAGTTGCTTGGTTTCACCGCTCTTAGGTGAAACGCTGAACAGTTGTGGCTGGCGCCCAGCATCGCTCATCAAACAAAAGATCTGCTTACCGTCCGGAGAACTGCGAGGCCAATGCCTGGGCGTAACGATGCCAGGCTGCGGTCTATCCTCAGTGTGAGTCAATCGACGTTGCACACATCCGCGCGGCGGGCGCGGTCGAGTTGTCAACGTGCCCTCCAGTGGTCCAGCATCGCCAGCTTGCGTCAGATCATCTGGCAGCTCACAAATGAATAACTCGGTGAAGCGCGCACCACTCTTGCCGACGACATCGCCCAAGAAAGCCAGCCGCTTGCCATCGGGCCCAGCCAGGCGTCTTCGTAAGCGCGATCGATTTCGTCGCTGCCAGGTCGAGGTTGATCGGTGGTTTGTGTTACTAAAACGCTGAAGTGTGAACCGGCATGATTGCGATCGTGCGATCGCGGCACTTCCACCGCGCGGCATGGATCGCTGATGCCGATGTTGCGCTGATTGCGTTCGGCACTTGGCTGCTGCTGTCGATCGATCGAGGCCAGCAGATGATCTTCGTAAGTGAAGGCCACGCGCTTGCCATTAGGATCCCAGGTATGCACATGCGAACCACCTCGCAAAGCACCAGGTACAAGAGGCGCTGCATAACAGTTGGCGTCCAGAGGAACTGGTCCCCTCTCTCCGATACGGGACGAGGGGAGGAAGATGTTAATTCCAGTATGACACCGCGTCGGTGATACGGCGCGTATTGCCAATCAACCGTTGGTCGCTGAGGGCCGTGAATGAAAACAATGCGATCTGTTTTTGGACAGCAGGTTACGACACCACAATGCGCACCGTTTTCGCTTTCGAACAATCGTTCAACGCGGCCGCTAGCCACATGCACTCGTTCGATCCAGCGACCATCGAACTGGCTGCCCGCTGCATCGCTTCGCGTGTCATACACCAACCACCCGCCATCGCGTGACCAACAGCCGGTGTTCGTTAGGATATGGCCGTGTTTGCTGGTAGTCAGCTGTAAAATTTTTTGTCCTTCAAATTTTTTTGTCAGATCAACAGTGCACCAGCATAACCAACCACGCGGGACTTCTCACCGCCATGATCAGCACTGGTTTCGTAGTTCAGCTCTTCCACTTGGAACTGATGGCCCAGCTTATGCAGCGCAGCCATCACCAGCGCAGCGGGAATAACGCCGCACATGCTGATCTGGTGCTCGCGACAAGTGGCCAGCAACTTCTGCGGATCGCCCGTGCGCAGCGCATCGAGTGCCAAACGATCCAACCGACGATTCTCCGCATCGTCGGCAAAGTGATTCATATCGCTCGAAATAACCAGTAGCGGCATCTCGGGCAGCGCTCGCAGCGCACCTGCCAAACCCTCTGCCGCCTTTTCGATTTCAGGCCACAGACCACCGTGCACTGCCAGGCCGACCACGCGCACATGCGGTGCGACGCGTTCGAGAATCGGCAACTGAATCTCGATACCATGCTCTTGTTCATGCGCGGCCACATCGAACTGCAAACCCGGCATGTTATCGACCAACGTCTGTGCTACTTCGCGATCGCCATCAAAGCTGACGCTGCTGGATAACTTCCAGCGTTCAAATGGACAGATGGCCCAGTTCACACCAGCTTGCGTATGTTTAGGCGAGATGATGATAACGGTCTTGGGAATCTCGACGCTGCGCCAAGCGTCCGCGGCCACGGCGCCGCTGAACTTCAAGCCTGCGTGGGGCACCATCACGGCCAGTGCTTTCTTTTTGGCTCGGGCCGGTGAATGCAGCAAATCATCGACCATCGCGCGACGCGCTGCGTCTTCCGCCGGGAAGAACTTGCCACCCAAGACTGGTTCGCGAGTACCGGTCCCGCGCACTGGCGTTGGTAACGTCACTGCCACCACTTCTTGCATGGTGCTTTGGAACTGCATGCTATGAACAACACCATAGCGACTGCCGATCGGCAAACGATCGCGCAAGATCTCCAGCAGCTCTGCAGGTGACTTGGTCGGTGCGAAACCGATCGAGCAATGTTTGGGGTCGTTGATAACAAAGCCGCGCCGCGCGGGATCCACTCCTTCGATATGCACATCATCACCCGCGCCATGTAGCGCAGGATCGATACCGATGGTCAGTCCCAATTGGAAACTGCCTTGATAGCGCTGACGCGCCAGTATCTGCGCGACGCTTTGACACATTTGAAATAGCGTCGATTGCAGCGGCATACCTGGTCGCACAGACACTTGGATCGCATTGCCTTGCTTCAAGTTGTTCTCTTCACCCCATTGCATGGAGATGATCAAGGCATGCACCGTCATGTCGGGCAGTTCGGGCACATAGTAACTGGGCGTAGCACCTTGAGCTATCAGCGAGACGTTGTTCGCCGCCAACTGCAGATACTGTCCCAACTGTTCGTTGGTCAAGGGATCCGGCGCGACCAGGCTGGTTGGATCGAGGTTGCCGGTTTGGAAAGGACCATGCACGGCTACGCCTTCGAAGGTCATCACGCGCGCCGTCGGATGTTTCCAAGCATCGGTGGGCAGACCAGCTTTGCGACATACGGCTTGCAAGAACTGCACTGCATTCCAGTTTCGTTCGGTAGCGACGCTTGGTAACAGCAATCCGCTCGTCTCGCCTTGTTGAATCGCCAGGCCATGTTTGCCGATCTCCACTGAACTGGCGCGATCGGCGCCGGTGGCTTCGATCACTTCCATGGGGCCGAGCAACGTCACATCCAGATCCAGATGGCTCAGTTCGCTGGGAGATATCGGGGCCAGTCGCGCATCTTCGGTAGCCGTACGAAAGGCGGCCTGCGAAGTGGCTACGCCCAAGGCCATCGGTTTGCCGAGCACGCCGCAACATCCACGCAGATGTTCACCGCGTTTGAGCGTCACGAAGATACCGTGCACGATCATATCCGACAGGTTACCTAACAGCTCGACCGGTGCCGTGCGCGGTTGGTGCATGGTCGATTCGATGACCCAACGGCAGGCTGCGTGATGCAAACTGGTGCGTTGTTCGGCCAGCAGCTTGGGCAAGGCATGTGGATGCTTCGCGGCTGGTCGCGGCGCGGTGGTTTGGTCGGAGCTGGTACTCATCGATGAATCCTTCGTTGAATTCGGCGTAGCAAACTGATCAATGCGCACCGGTTGACGCCTGGCACCCCATGTGCCTGGAGCTGCAAGAAACCGTCCCGGTATCTGTTGTCGACAAGCTCGACAGCGATCGCCGTCGAGTGCATAAACTCCCAGTTGATACCAATCCCGCTCAATGAGCAACTGCCGACAACCAGAACAGTAGGTACTTTGCCTCCCTACATCGTGCACATTACCCACATACACATATTTGAGGCCTGATTGTCGAGCGATCGCGTGGGCTTCGATCAGCTTTTCAGGCGGAGTCGGTCCGCGATCTTGCATGCGAAAGTCGGGATGAAAGGCGCTGAAATGGATTGGCACATCGTCGCCGATGTGCTCCATCAGGTAGTCGCACATGCGTCGCAGTTCATCGGCGCTATCGTTGGCTCCCGGTATCACGAGGTTGGTAATTTCGAACCAGCAATTGGTCTCGCGCTTGAGATAGACGAGCGTATCGAGGACCGGCTGCAGGTGCGAATAGGTAATCTTGTGGTAGAACTCTTCGGTAAACGCCTTCAAGTCGACGTTGGCTGCGTCCATGACTTCGAAGAACTCGCCGCGAGCCTCGGGAGAGATGTAACCTGCGGTCACCGCGACTGTCTTGACACCTTGCGCGTGGCAAGCTTTGGCTGAATCGATGGCATACTCGGCCCAGACGATTGGATCGTTGTAAGTAAAGGCGACGCTATGGCAACCGAGTTGTTTGGCTGCGGTAGCGATCGTATCTGGTTCCGCGTGAGCGCTCAGTCGCTGGACTTCTCGCGATTTGGAAATGTCCCAGTTCTGGCAGAACTTGCAGCCAAGATTACAACCGGCCGTACCGAAGGAGAGCACGGCTGTACCTGGCAAGAAGTGGTTGAGCGGCTTCTTTTCGATCGGGTCGATACAAAAACCCGTGCTCTTTCCATAGGTGGATAGCACCATGCGTCCATCGCGATTCTCGCGCACGAAGCAAAAGCCGCGATCGCCTGGTTTGAGGCTACACTGCCTCGGGCACAAGAAGCAATCGATGCGATCCTCTTTCGCGGCAGGCGCCCACCAAGCCCCAGGCATCGCGCCGTCGCCGTATCGTTCCTGAGTGATTGATCGATAATCCACGATAAAAGTTCAAAATTCGCAGGGCTGTTTTGTTTAACCCGCGGCGCAGCCAAGGCAGCCGAAGGGTTATCGCTTCGATCGCGATAGCCTTTATTTGAGCAGAAGAAGAACTGACAAAAAGATTACGAGACAAAAATATTTAGGTGAACACCAGGCTGGTTAGCGGGTTCGGCCTTGGCTGCGCCGGCGGGTTAAACAAAGCTGCCATTTCATCTGGAGAAAATTTTCTTGCATCTTGCCGATGGTGCCAATAGAATGACACCTGCTAATTTATTGACACCTGTGAATGGAGTGGATCGTGGCGAAGAAGAGTAGCAAGTTAGCTAAGGATTTGGCTCCGCGCGAGGAGCAGATCATGAACGCCGTGTATCAGTTGGGCAAAGCGACGGTGGCTCAGGTACGAGAGCATCTGACTGATCCGCCCAGCTATTCCGCTGTGCGCACCATGCTGGGGCAGTTGGAACGCAAAGGCCACGTGCGGCGCGATCGCAGCGACATGACGCATACCTATTCACCCGTCAAGCCGCGGAAGAAAGCCGGCCTGTCCGCCATGCAGCGATTGCTTGACACCTTCTTTCCGCAATCAGCCGGAGATGCCCTGGCCGCTTTGATCGATGATTCGGCTAACAAGTTGAGCGAAGAAGAACTGACACAGTTGGAACAGGCAATTCAGAGAGCTCGCCAAGGGGGTCGCTAACATGTTCATGCTGCTCGCACTGGAATCATGGCCAATTCGTTTGGCCGCGGGAGTCATGCTGATCCTAACAACGACCGGGATCATCGCCACGGTGTTGCGTAAACGATCAGCAGCAGTGGTACACGCGTGGTGGACGGCGGGATTCATGACGGCTTTGTGCATGCCGCTGCTGGCGCTGGTGATGCCGAGCCTTGCCATTCCTATCCAGACGAAATATCTGCCGCAGCCAACGGTGGTGAGCAAGACTACATCATCTTGGCTTGGCTCAACGCTGAACGTTGACATGCCTGCGCGAGAAGCTCAAACCACTGAAAGCACACGTGCGAATGAGGCCGCTACTGGGTCGACCTCTATTTCGTATGAATCATCCTCGACGATGGAATTCAGATCGGATGTCACCGAGCAGAATGGTTCGACATCTTCCGCCACAACACGAGCGCCTGTGGCCCTGTCGCGGCCGCGATGGTTCAATAGTATTTCTGGTTCTAGTTTGATCGGCGCCATTTGGCTGGTGGGTGTCTTTGTCCTGGCTGCGCGCAGTTTGAATCAATGGCTACGCGTGCAGGAATTGGTGCGGAATTCGAGGCCGCTGAGCGACTATTGCAACTCAAGCGACAATGAATTGCCATGGACCGATCTGCTGCAAACTGTTTGCCAAGCGCTCAGTTTGCGCAGTCTGCGCGTTCACATTTCTTCGCAGGCCATCTCGCCGATGGTGGCCGGGCTGTGGCGACCGGTAGTCGTTTTGCCAGTGGACGCTTGTCAGTGGAACGCGGTGACGCGCAAACATGTGTTGCTGCACGAAGCGGCCCACATTCGACGCCAAGATTTACTAGCGCAATTTATCGCTCAGCTAGTTTGCATGCTGCATTGGTACAATCCACTGGCTTGGATCGGTGCGGCCCGGATCAAGTTTCTGCGCGAACTGGCTGCCGACGATGCTGTACTGAATTCATCCTCGCTTGCGTCCGATTACGCCAGCACGCTACTCGATATGGCTCGCCATTATCGTTTGCACTCGTTCGCTTGTACGGTAACGATGGCGCGACCGAACACGATCGCCCAGCGCATCGTGGCCATACTGGATGCATCGCGCAATCGCGCGCACCTTTCTAAACGGGCTGCTGTTGCCATAACAACCTTCATCGCTGCCACCGGGCTGACCGTCAGCTGTATTCGCCTGGTCGCGATGGCTCAAGAACCAAGTCCACCAGCGAAAGTGGCCGAGCCTGCCTCTGCCTACAAGGGCTACTCTGTCAATGAAATTCGCTCCATGACCGTTCGCGTCACTGACCAACAGAATCAACCGGTGGCCGATGCCACTGTCCAGGTAAGTGTGTGGGAAACGGATCGCAAGAATAGCTTTCCTAATCGCAAGTTAACCACCAATCAAGAAGGACTGGCCACGTTTGATCTACCCAAGCGGCTAGAACTCATGCGCCTGTGGTGCGACAAATCAGGTTATGTACCACTGTTCACCAACTTTGAACAAGGTAAGCATCGACAAGGTGAACTCATACCGGCCGAGTTCGCTTTCCAATTGGAAGCTGGCTCAAAGTTGAGTGGTCGCGTGGTCAATCCAGCAGGGCAACCGGTCGAAGGCGCCACAGTGCAAGTTCGATTGCTAGCGCCCGAAGCTATTTGGGACGCCAATCCACCCGCTATTTACAGTGACTGGTTGGCTCAGGGCAAGGATGCCGTGATCACGGACAAAGACGGCCGCTGGTCTATCAACAACGCTCCTGCCCAAATCCCAAATGATGACCATAAGTTTTCTTTGATGATTCAGCATCCGGCTTACGCTGGCGATCGATCTTATGGTCAATTGCAAAAAGCTCAGAACATAACGACGTCGCAGTTGCGCGATGGATCAGCGATCATCCAATTAAACGCTGGCGTCATGTTGTCGGGCAAGGTTACCGGTCCGGATGGTCAGGGCATCACCGATGGATTATTTGTATGGAGCAAGGATCCGTATTATGCACCAGGTGTCAACGAGTCCTCGCTTGGGGATGCGGGTGCTTATACAACACCAGCGCTTGAATCGGGCGAGCAGACGTTAACGGTCATCGCGCCTGGCTTTGCACCGGCTCAGATTATTGAATCTTTTGCTGCAGGTCGACATACCAAGGACTGGCAACTGGAACGTGGGCACGAGGTAACCATTCGCTTCGTTGACACTGCTGGCCAGCCTATTCCGCGCGTCTCTGTTACGACACGAGGCTGGCGGAATACAGAGGCACTTTTCAACCACAAACACCCGAACGTACCGGATTCCAAGATTCCGCGACAAGCTGATGATGCTGGTATCTATCACTGGTCATGGGCACCCGCAGACCCAGTGCGCTATGCGTTTTACGCTGAAGGTTATGCGTCGGCTGAGGCCGAGTTGCAAGCGAAAGCCACGCCGCACGAAATCGTACTCATTAGTCGACCGATGATTTCCGGCATGGTCACCGATGCGCGCACGGGTCTGCCCGTTCAAAACTTTCGTGTTGTGCAACTGAAGGAGTTTATCCCTGACTGGTATTCGACCGACTATCAAGACACGGCCGTTGGCCACGATGGTCGGTTCCGTTTGGAGATCGATGCGGATCGTATCGAAGAGGAACGATACCGAGTCAAAGTCGAAGCGCCCGGATATCGCACCGCGCTGGGACACATCACTGTCGACAAGTCGAAACCGCATGCTACGGAAGATTTTCAGCTGGAACCAGCACCAGCGCTGGTCGGCACGGTCGAGAACGTCGACGGCTCACCTGCCAATCAGTTCAAGGTCTGCGTGGGAACTGCTACTGAGTCAGGTCGCTTTAGTTTCGATCGCTTTGATACGTTGTTCGGCACCGTTCTAGACATAGAAGGTTCCAATCGCTTTGAACTTCCTGCCACATTCGAAGCTATGCGGTTGCGAGTGTTTAGTGATAACGGCTTTGCCGAAGTCTACGTCGAGCCGAACCAGAACATTGGTACAATTCGCTTGCAACCTTGGCCTGTCATCACCGGCCATTTGCGCTTCGGCGGCAAGCCGGTGGCCAATGAAAACATTTATTTGCGATCATTAGCCGATCGCGAGTTAACGGAAGCTCGTTTCCAAGACGAAGTAAATGTTCAAACCGATGCCGAAGGTAACTTTCGCTTTCCCAAAGCGCTCACTGGCCCCATTCGAGTGCATAGTCATGTAAGTGCCTGGAGAGATTCGAAGCTCGCTTCATCCAAGAGCGTACCGATCGTGGCCAAGCATGGCGAAGCCGTTGACATTAACCTGGGTGGCCAAGGGGCAACTCTTGTCGGCAAGATCCATGCGACCGGTCGCAGCGATGCAGAACTCAGCAAGCGGTGGTCGATTACATTCTTGATCAGTCGCGATCATATAGTGCCTTATCCACGAGACGCTCATCCGCTGAGCCTGCCGCAAACTGGCCCGCTCGAAATGTCTTGGACGGAACACAAGCAGTTTGGTACCTGGCTGAGTACACACTTGTTTCATTCGGCCAAGCTTTCGCCCGAGGGCGATATGCGCATCGAGAGCATTGAACCTGGCAAGTATGATCTGCTGGTGCAACTCTACGAACAACCCGCGGAGTGTTTAGTTGAACGCATCGGTGCCAAGATCGTGCCGATCGAAATCGCTGCCTCTGCAACTGAGCCCATCGATCTAGGTAAGATCGAAGTGGAATGTCGTATCGGACCCAGGCCAGGCTCGAGGCTGAACGCCATCAAAGTCATGGACGGCAGCCAGCGCGTGCGCAGTGTCAATGATTTTGCTGGACGCTACGTGCTATTGCATGCCTGGCAAACAACGGAAAATCTATCGACATCTGCCCTGCCCCAACTACAACGCGCCATTGAGAAATGGCCGGCTGAAAAGTTCGTCGCCATCGGTTTGAATTTGGATCAAGATACCCAAGCCGCCAAGGCTTTGATCTCTGATTTGCGTTTGAACTGGGCGCAAAATTTCCTCGGACGTGATTCAGATATTGCCAGGCAGTTGGCCTTGAGCCGTTCGCCTGCCTACTACTTCATCGATACCGAAGGCAAGCTGATCAGTTCTTCGGATCAATGGTCTGAGATTGAGAAGGTGATCGAATCTAAGTTGAAGTAACAACCGGCCAGCGTTCACCTAAACATTTTTGTCTCGTAATCTTTTTGTCAGGTCTGACTCAAAAATGTTCGGACAAAAAATGTATGTTAGGTAAACGCGGGGCTGGTTAGCGGGTTCTGCCTTGGCTGCGCCGCGGGTTAAACAAAGCAGCCCTGCGTTGCACTTAGGATTCATCGCGCACCAGGCCGTGTGGTTCGGCTAGGAGGCCATAAAACTCCGGGCGGCGGTCGGCGAGGCGATCGATGAGGTGTTTGCCGGGGACGCGCACGAGGCGCTTGTTGCGGACGATGTGTGGTTGCACACTGCCGGTAATGATCGATGGTTCAGTGGCTGAACCGACCGATGGTGATCGGCCAGTGGGTAAGCAGAACTTGCTGGTGCCGATGAACTGAAAGCCGCGCTCTTCACCAACTCGATTGACGGCCATGTAATAAATGTGATTCTCTAAAGCGCGAGCATTCGGCAATAGTTCGGCAAACGTATCGGCTCCAGGTGGCCAATTGGTTGGCAACACGACCAGGTCGGCACCAAGCAACGTGAGCACGCGCACGCATTCAGGAAACGATCCGTCGTAGCAGATATGCAAGCCGACGCGCATGAGTCCGATGTCATACACGCGCAGTGGCTCTGTGCCGCGATCCACAAAACGATCGATGCCCAGAAACGGCAAATGGATCTTGCGATAGACGCCTACGATGCCGTCGGGGCCAAGCAGTACACAACTGTTATGCAGCTTGTCTCCGTTGCGTTCGAGCATGCCGAACACCAGGAACTTGCCGTGCTTCTTGGCAGCAGCGAGCATAGCGTCGGTGGCTGGCCCAGGTATCGTCTCCGCGTGTGGCCAGGCTTCTTCGCGACTATCGAAGCAGTAGCCGCTCACGGCGCACTCCGGGAACACAACCAGTTGAGCACTGGCCACTTGCGGATCGTCTAACTGAGCGATCATACGGGCGACGTTGCCAGCATTGTCCCCCAGCTTGAAATCCATCTGAATGCCAGCCACTGGTATCTGCGTTGTCATTTCATTTCCTAAATTTTTCAACTTCTGAAACGGCTGTTTTGTTTAACCTAACATACATTTTTTGTCCCCACATTTTCAGTCAGACCTGACAAAAAGATGGCGAGACAAGAAATATTTAGGTGAACATCTGGCTGATGGGTGGGTTCGGCCTTGGCTGCGCCGGCGGGTTAAACAAAACAGCCGCAAGCAATATGCAAGGATCTTTTTTCGCAGAGCGCGCAAGAATTGTGGGGCGGCTGTGTCTAATAGTCGAGTCTTCCTTTCTGAAAGCGAATCATGAAAACAGCTGCTTTGGTTTGTATTGCTTCAGTGTGGCTCTGGGCCTTGACCAACAGTGACTGCTTTGGATGGCAAACATCCCGGTCGCAGCCCTCGTCTGAGCCAGCGCCACCGACTTCTGTCGATCCATTGCGGCAGGCGTACGAGTCGCTCGACCAACAAGCTCGCCAGTTGGCTGAAGACCTAAAGCAGAACAAGAACAACGATGAAGCGAGCAAGCAAGAACTGACGAAGTTGGTGCGCGAATCGTTCGAGGCTCGGCAGAAGTGGCAACGCGCTCAGTTAGCTGAGAGCAAGCTTCGGATCGAGAAGCTGCAACAGATGCTCGAAGCCCGCGACGGTTTAAAGCCACAAATCGTAACGCGACGTGTGAACGAACTGCTCAATTCCAAGACGGAGCAAACACCGAATCAGCAGCCGCAACAGCAGGGCAATGATCCACCGCCAACTCAAAACAAACTGGACATAGCGGCATCGAGCATGCTGGCGGCTGTCAGTGGCTCGGAGCTCCTGCGAACTTCTCCAGGGGATATGCGCAAACTGCTTTGGGAAAAGGCTAGTAGCGTACTCAGGCATCGTAGCGAGGTCGCAGAAGCTAAACGAACTCTGGAGGAAATTCGCGAAAGCAAAGACCCTAAACATGAACTTAACAGTCGGGCCATTTCGGAATCTTTGAAACATTACGAGGCCGTTTTGCGGATCGCCACGGGCGAACTCGAGTTCGCCAAGCTTCAGTACGGACAGATCATCGATTACCTGCAATTTGTGCGGGCCGATTTACAACGAAGGCAAACCGCCGCCATGGATCAATTCAAAACGATGGAGATTGCGTTCAAGCAGGGACAGTTAAACGGCCTTGAACTGAGAACCTACGAGCAGCGGACCCGTGAGTTGGACGTCGATCTTCACCGAGTCCAATCGCTGCTCAGACTGTACGAAGCTGCCGGGGATATTCCCGAGCTGAAAGAGACGAACTAACTTTCGAGGTCCATGTGAGTTCCCGGTCCAATGAAACTCGAGCAAGCTTGATTCTGCGATTGGCAGATGCTGCTGATGTGGCGGCCTGGGATGATTTCTTGCTGATCTATCGTCCGCTGATATTGCGGCTGGCCATTCAACGAGGATTGCAAACAGCCGATGCAGAAGATCTGGCTCAAGAAGTATTTTCATCCGTGTCGGCATCGGTCGCTGATTGGCTTGAGCGAGAAGATCGCGGCGGTTTCAGGGCCTGGCTGCTTAGGATCGCTCGCAATGCCACCATCAACATGCTCACGCGCCGCGCTCATCAGCGCTTGGGGTTTGGTGGCGAAGCTGGCGCGCAAATGTTAGCCGAGCTGCCTGCGGCCGATTCGGCGGAAAGCCATGAATTCGATCTCGAGTATCGTCGGCAAGTGTTCCATTGGGCTGCGGCACAAGTACGCGAAACAGTTTCCGAGAAAACGTGGGAAGCGTTTTGGAATACACATGTCCGTGGGCAAAGCATCGAACAAGCTGCCGATCAGTTGGGCTGGAGCGCCGCGAAAGTGTATGTGGCTCGCAGTCGTGTGATGGCCAAGTTGCGCGCGTTGGTTCAGACAAAAGATTATGGAACAGAAAATGATCTGCAATGATCAGCAACTGAAATCATTGCTGCATGGTGATGAGAACAGTGCCGAATACGAAACAGCTTTGCAGCATGTCGAGCATTGCTCGACGTGCCGCTTGCGATTGGAGCAATTGGCTGCATCGAAAGAGCTGTGGCATGATTCACAGCGTGCACTGACAGGCGACGCGTGGGACGAGCAGTTAATGGGTTCGACCATCGATAGCGCCTGGCAGCGCTTGCAGCGCACTAAGGCTTCGGTCGTTTGGAGCGAATCGATGGCCAAGCAGTTGCTCGATCCACCTTCACATCCCGAGATGCTGGGCCGTTTGGGACGATACGAAGTTGAACGCCTGATCGGTTCCGGCGGCATGGGCGTGGTGTTCAAAGCCTTCGATACAGAGCTGAATCGACCGGTAGCCATTAAAGTTCTCGCTCCGCACCTGGCCGGTAGTGGCGCGGCGCGACAGCGGTTTGCTCGCGAAGCCCGCGCGGCGGCGGCGGTGGTGCATGAACATATCGTGTCGATCCACAATGTGGAATCGAATGGCCCTGCCCCTTATTTGGTGATGCAGTATGTAGCCGGAGAGTCGTTGCAACAGCGCATCGATCGCGTCGGGCCACTGGAATTATGCGAGACCCTGCGCATCGCCATGCAAACAGCGGCAGGACTGGCCGCCGCGCATGCGCAAGGCCTGGTTCATCGCGATATTAAACCTGCCAACATTCTGCTTGAAGAAGGCGTCGAGCGTGCGCTGCTGACGGACTTCGGTCTGGCGCGCACGAGCGACGATGCGAGCTTGACACATACCGGTTATCACTTGGGCACACCGCAGTACATGTCGCCTGAGCAAGCCAGTGGCGAACCGATCGATGCGCGGAGCGACTTGTTCAGCCTCGGTAGCGTCCTCTATACGATGTGTACCGGCAGGCCACCGTTTCGCGCGGAAACAACGCTGGGTGTCCTCAGAAGAATCAGCGATCACCCACCGCGGCCGATGCGCGAAGTGAACGCGAATGTGCCTGAATGGCTTGAAGAACTCGTCAAGCGTTTGCACGCGAAGTCGCCCGCCGATCGCCTGGCTTCCGCCGAGCAAGTGCACGATCTCTTGGAACAATGCCTGGCCCATGTCCAGCAACCCACCGTAGCTCAATTACCCTCTGGGCTAGTCGCCAGTGCCAAACGTCGTGGCTGGTTAGCTCTCGTTGCCCTACTGGTTATCGCTCTGGTCGTTACCTCTCTTCAATTCACCCATCGTCAGCAACCCGTTAACGATGCGTTGTTGGAATGGAACGCTGGTGAGAAAGAAATACAGGCTATCGATAGTGAAATTTCGGAATTAGAGAATCTTGAGTCTGACAAAAAATGAAGGACGGAAAACTGCGAGCCGGAGGGGCTCCCCCTCTCCCCTGTGTACTCACAGGGGAGAGGGGGTCGGGGGGTGAGGGGCGCGCTAAAGCTTGTAGCACACTGCCGTTTTGATGCAGAACAAGTGGTTTGACGCGATAGTGTTGCTAATACTTTACATGTAAAGTAATTGATGAATGCCAATGGTCGCACCACTCCAAACTCTGATGTTAAGCATCAAAGCGGCAGCGCGCTACTGGCCGGGGCGCGCCCCTCACCCCCGTCCCCTCTCCCCTGTGAGTACACAGGGGAGAGGGGGGCCCCTTCGGTTGCGCTATTGTTCACTTTCCTAACTGTCTCAGCACTCTTTAGTCTTGGCTTAGTCGGTCTACTCCTCGTTCTTAAGAAATGAATAACATGAAACGATTGGCTTTAGTTGTTGTGGCTTGGTGCTTGATAGCGGGTAATTCCTGGGCGTGGCAGATCGATGATTTACGTAAGGAGTATGAAGCGCTGGAGCAGCAGGGTTTGAAGTTGGCGGAGAAGCTTCGGCAGAGCAAGGGCGGCGATGAAGCGAGCCAGCAAGAACTGGCCGAGTTGGTGCGCCAATCGTTCGAGGCTCGGCAAAAATTACAACGCGCTCAAGTAGCCGAGAGCGCACAGCGAATCGAGAAAGTTCGGCAGATGATCGAAGCACGCGAAGGTTTGAAGACCCAGATCGTCAAGCGTCGCGTTGGTGAACTACTCAAGGCTAATGTCGATGCATCTCCCGTTGCGTCGCCGGATGTGCCAACGGCGGTCAGTAACGTTGGTAAAGATGACAAGAAAGAAGTTACAGGCATTGCTTCGATAGATCGGTCGACGGTTAAGCCGTATGACTTGTTGCAGATATCACCCTCGCAGATGCGCTCGCTCTTGCGCGAGCGCATTAAGGACGTCTTGCGACTGCGCAGTGACATTCAACAGGTTCGCGACCGAATAAGTAAGGAAGGAGAGACCGAAGATCTTCTCGTTGCACTGAAAGACTGCGAGAAAATTCTGAGAACTCACGAAAAAGAATATCGTTTTGTAATGCTTCAGTACTACGAGATCATCAAATATTTGGAAAGATCTGTCGTAGTCGCTATGCAGCGATCTAAGGTTGCAAAGGAACAATACGCTCGAACCCTTGACCTGTACAATCAAGGGCTCATAGGCCAAGCGGAAGCTGCTGCTGCTGCTGACAGCCCACGGGAATTGGAACTTGAACTACAACGAGCCGAATCTTTACTAAAGGTCTACCAGGCAGCCGGTGAAGATATGCAGTTGCAACCAGAAGGATCCTAATTTTTTGTCCTTCAATTTTTCTGTCGGATGATCTGACAAAAAAATTACGAGACAAAAAATTAATCGCTGGAATGTTTACTGCGGATCAAACGCCTGGCTGCCCAGGCCGGGGCCTTGGGGCATGTACTTGCACAGGGCGATGCCTAGGAAGTACAGGATGGTGAGAGGGATGAACATGCCCACCATGCTGTAAGCGTCCGCCGGGGTGAGGATCATCGAGATAAACGCGATGGCCAAAACGGCGATACGCCATTGCTTGATGTAGACCTCCAGCGGGATCACGCCGAAGCGATTCAACCCCATCATGACGATGGGCAACTGGAACGCGATACCAAACCCCAGCGGCAAGAAGAGAGCAAACGAGATGTAGTCCTTCAGCCGCGGCGCGAAATCGATATCCATGCCTTCGTTGTAAGTCAGCAAGAACTCGATCACCAGCTCGAAGATCACAAAGAACGCCAGGCAGACACCCGAGACAAACAGCAAGACGCTGAGCGGCAAGTAGATGTAGACATACTTGCGTTCATGAGGATACAAACCTGCCGCCAGAAATTGCCACACGTGCCAAAAGATTCCCGGCGATGCAATCGTGGCGCCGACCAACAAGCCCGCCTTGAGCCAAATCAAAAAACCTTCCAGCGCGTCAAACGTCGACAAGCGATTGGGGATCGGACGCATGATCAACATCGGTTCGAGCTTGCTGACAGAGTTGCCCTTCAAGTCCTTCCAGACCGATTGGTAATCGGGCGTAGCCGGTGGCTTAGCATCGCTGGCTTGACTAGCCGTTTCACTTTTCTCGCCATTGGCCGAGCGCAGTTGATCCGCCATGATGAAGATCCGCTCGGGCATCACCGAGTTGGTGCGCATCCACTGGAGCAAATCCTCGGGTGCTTCCTGGCCGTTGATCGCCTTGAACTTGGCCGCCGATTGCTTGACGTAGAAGACGTCCATCTTCTTGCGCAGCGGCTGCGATATAAAGTTCACCACGGTATTGGCAAAGAACAAACCGACCATCGTGCCGACGGCCAGCCACAGCAGCGCTTTGCCCAGGGCCTTGCGCAGTTCTTCCAAGTGTTCGCCAAAGCTCATCGAGCTCTTTTCGAACAGGTCGTCGGTCAGTTGAGGTGTTTTGAGCATTGGAAGGTAAACTGCAAAGGGACAGAGGAGCTTTAACAAGCTCCGCTACATGTCATGAAATCGCTACAATGGCTGCCTTTAGCGATGATAACCGCCCCTGTGACCAATCACAATGAGCGCCTGACATGCCACTGGATGCCTATCCTCTCCGCCTCGAGCCAACTTTTCGCAATTATCCATGGGGTGGTCGCAAACTGGCCACTCATTTAGGTAAATCGCTGCCCGATAGCGGCAACTGGGCTGAGAGCTGGGAAGTTGTCGATCACCCGGAACACGAAAGCATCGTGGCCTCTGGCCCCTTGGCCGGCCAGACGCTGGGCTGGCTCATGCGAGAGCACACCCAATGGTTGGTCGGCGACGTCGAAGCGGTGGCTGGTCGCTTTCCATTGTTATTAAAGTATTTGGATTGCCATCGCGTGCTGAGCGTACAAGTGCATCCCGATGATGCTTACGGTTTGAAGATGAATCCGCCCGACCTCGGCAAAACCGAAGCCTGGTACATCATGAAAGCCGACCCGGGCGCCATTCTTTACGCAGGCCTCAAGCCCGGTGTCGATCGAGATTCTTTGGCTGCGGCCATCGAAGCTGGTAAAACCGCTGAGTGTTTGCATGTGATCGAACCCAAAGCAGGTGATTGCGTTTTCATACCGGCTGGTACGGTGCATGCGCTGGGAGCGGGTTTATTGGTCGCTGAGATTCAGCAATCATCCAACACTACATTTCGACTTTATGATTGGGATCGCGTCGATGACAAAGGCCAGTCGCGGCCTTTGCATGTCAAACAATCGCTGGAAACCATCGATTTTGCCACTGGTCCCCGGGCTTGTCAGATTCCGCAAGCTACCGGAGAAGCTGGTCGCGTTCGCTTGGTCGAATGCGATAAGTTTCGCTTTGATCGCATCAGCGGCATCGATCGCTGCGTTATTGGCGGCGATGGTCGCTTCCATATTCTTACTGTGCCAGAGGGCCGGGTCACCGTAAATGGCGGTGGCGTTTCGGAAACTTTAACGATTGGTCAATCGTTGCTGTTGCCCGCTGCTGCTCCGGCTTGCGATGTTCGTTTAGCGGATGAGTCGGTTTTGTTGGAAGCTTCGGTATAAGATCGAACAAAAAAACTACGAGACAAAAAAATAGGAGGCATGCAAGAGATCCTAAGTCGATGCTAATGCTAGCTAAGAGCCATGGAACCAATTTATTGGTATGGGCTCGGGAGAGGATTGATTCTAGGATGCGGCTCGGGAAGGATTTCCGTTATGAAGCGTGCATTGATGTTGGCTGTTGTGGCGTTGCAATTACTCGGTTCGGGCTGCGCCAATAGGCCACGGTGGGGATTGCCCACAGGTCAAGGCACGGTTCAGCAGCAGAATGCTCGGGCTGCTGTCCACGACCCATTCCCTCTGAATGATATCGGGCCCGAAGTCGTTGGCGGTCGGCCGCGAGGATATATGAATCCTCTGCCAGAGGCCAAACGCAATCAAATCACCGGTCCAGTCGGCCAACCGATCGATCAATTACCACCGGGATTTGCTTTGCCATAGTTTTTTGTCAGTCAATTTTCTGTCTGAGTTCGATCTGACGGAAAATGAAAGACAAAACAGCTCTTGGGATTATGATGGCCTTTTGGCTATTGCTCTCTACGTTTTCATGATCCCGGATTCGCCATGCCTCGTAAAAACAAGTCGTCTGGTCCTGCCGCTCCTGGTCCGTTGGCAGGTCCTCAGCGACTGAACAAGTTGCTGGCTGCGGCCGGATTGGGTAGCCGTCGCGAAGTTGAACAGTACATTCTCGAAGGCCGCATCGAAATTGATGGCGAAGCCGTGACCGATCTGGCTACGAAAGTAGATCCGGAACACGCCAAACTGACGTTTGACGGTTCGGTGCTCAAGATCTTTCGGCCCGTTTACTTTGCACTCAATAAACCGGTCGGCGTGCTCTCCACCAATCGCGATCCGAGTGGTCGTATGCGGGCCATCGATCTGGTGAACGTCAAAGAGCGTATCTTTTCGGCCGGTCGCTTGGACCGATCCAGCGAAGGCTTGATGCTGCTGACCAACGATGGCGAGTTGGCTCAACGCCTTTCGCATCCGCGTTACGGTATTCAGAAGATATACCTGGCAACCGTGCAAGGCGAAGTCACTCAAGCGGACTTGGAGAAACTGATCCGCGGTGTGCGTTTAGCAGAAGGTTATGCCAAGGTCGATGCAGTAAAACTGCGCAAGCAGCGCTCGGGTGCTGCCGATTTGGAGATTGCGCTCTCCGAAGGCAAGAACCGCGAAATACGTCGTATCCTGGCGCGACTGGGTCACAAAGTGGTGGCACTGAAACGCCTGGCGATTGGTCCGCTGAAGTTGGGTCAATTGCCTGCCGGCGGATGGCGACCGCTGACCAAGTTTGAAATTCAAGCCTTGTATGCGGCGGCTCTGACTGGCCGACGCAAGAAACGTGGTACCGGCAAACCGCTGCGCGGCAAACCGCGAGCTGGTGCTGCGGATGAATCTGGTGAACCAGCGATGGCCGCCGGTCAGTTCGATCGCTACGGCGATGACGACTTCGATGATAACTATGGACCATCGTTGGATGAAACAAGCGATGAAGGCGACGAAGAGTACATCGTTGTCGGCGATGCTTCTCCCAAGGGCTCCGTCATTCCTTACGATGATGATGACTTGGAAGACGATGGCGGATCCATGATGTTCGATGATGAAGATGCGGACGAAGATTTTGACGACGATGAAGATGAAGTAGTCGATGAAGATGCGCCTGTGCGTCGCGGTCGACCGGCTGCGCGCGGATCAAAGCCGACCGGTAGTACTGGTCGATCGCCCAATGATTTGCGCAGTCGCAAACGAGCCAGCGGTGGCGAAGGGCAATCCAATCGCACGGGTTACAAGGCTGGCTATAAATCCAGTAGTTACAAAGGCTCGAAGGGTCCACGCTCGGCAAGCGGTAGCAGTAGTGGTCGTAGTACTGGTGGCGCGAAGAAGTCGTACACGCGCTCCAGCAGTCGGCCCACCGATGGGGCTCGACAAAGCAGTTATTCCAGACCCGATGCCAGTGGTGAGGTCGTTCATCAGCTCGACCAGCCAGCCGACCAACTAGTCGACCAACTGGTGGTCGTTCAACTGGAAGGCCAACTGGACGACCAACATCTGGCCCTGGTAAATCAGCACCGCGCAAAGGTGGACCAGGTCGATCAGGACCAGGGCGATCAGGACCAAGTGGTGGTTCCGGTGGCGCTAAGGGTGGACCAAGAAGCGGCCCGGGCCGAAGCGGGCCCCCGCGCGGCAAAGGTGGACCGGGCAAACGTGGTCCTAGTGGACCCGGTAGAGGCAAACGATAGTTTTTGTCCTACAATTTTTGGTCAGAGCTGACTAAAAGATCGTTCGACAAAAATTGAAACGGTATCGATGAGTTACTTTGCTGATAAAGCGGATCAAGTTTGTGCGCGCATCTTGGCCAATGATCGCCTGGCCAAAGATACCTATCGCGTACGCTTGGATGCTCCCGAGCTGGCCGCTGCTGCTGTGCCGGGCCAGTTCTTCATGTTACGCATCGTGGCTGCAATGATCCGCTGATAGGCCGAGCCCTGGCCCTCTTTGGTCGCGATGGTGGTTTGGAACTTGTCTATCTGAAGAAGGGCAAGTTCACAACGCGATTGGCTCAGATGTCTCGTGATGACCTGGTCGATGTCACTGGACCGCTTGGCAATGGTTTCTCTAACACTCCTGTAGACCACTTGATCATGGTAGCTGGTGGCATTGGTCAAACGCCCTTCTTGGCTCTGGGCCGCGAAGCGCTCGGAAAGCAATCGTTCGGTGAGCCGGCTCGCTCGAGTGGTTATGCTAAACGTGTGAGCTTTTGTTACGGAGTGCGCAGCGCCGATTACCTGGCTGCTTTGGAACTGTTTGAACAAGCCGATATCGCTGTGCACATTGCCACCGAAGATGGTTCCATTGGTGCACCACAGCGCGTCACTGGGCCGCTTGAGAAGCTGTTGCTGGAAGAGAGTGGTGGTTCGACACGCGTGGTTGTGTGCGGGCCTGAGCCGATGATGGAAGCTGTCAGCAAGTTATGCCAAAGGTATGCTGTGCCATGCGAGGTATCGCTCGAAACGCCGATGGCTTGTGGCATCGGCATCTGCTTTACCTGCGTTGCCAAGATCGGCTGTGAACAGGATTGGGATTACAAACGCACTTGCGTCGAAGGCCCCATCTTCGATGCCAAAGATGTGGTCTGGTAATTTTTCGTCTTAAAGTTTTAGTCAGAAGAGATCTGACAAAAAATTATTGACCCAAGACGTAGGCGAAGATGAGTGGCGCGACGATGGTGGCGTCGCTTTGGATCATGTACTTGGGGCTTTCTTTGCTCAGCTTCGTCCAAGTAATCTTCTCGTTGGGTACCGCACCTGAGTAACCACCGTAGCTAGTGACGGCATCGCTGATCTGAGCGAAGTAGGCCCACAGCGGTACATCCTCTTCCAGATCCTGAATAAGCATCGGCACAACGCAAATCGAAAAATCGCCAGCGATGCCACCGCCAATTTGAAAGAAGCCAATCGGTGACTGGCTACTGGTTTGCCTGTACCACTTGGCCAGCTCTGCCAACTGCTCTGTACCGCTACGCAGCGCGGCATGACTCTTGACGGTCCCATCCATAACGCGAGCCGTGAACATATTGCCCAGCGTGCTATCTTCGGTACCTGGCGAGAAGATCGGTATGTTCTTTTCTTTCGCTGCCATCACCCAGCTATCTTGGATCGGTATCTGGTAGTGCTGTTTCAGATCGGCTTCGTCGAGCAGTTTGTAGAAGTATTCGTAAGCGAACAGCCCCTGCCCTATTTCGGCTTGATGCTTCCAGTACTTGGTCAAGCGACTTTGCATGTGCTTCATGACCGTCTCTGGTATACAGGTATCGGTCACGCGATTAAAGCCAGCGTCCCACAGGGCTACTTCATCTTCTGCGCTCAGTGCTCGCCAGTTCTCGATTACTTTGTATTCGTTATGAGCGAACAGGTTGAAGAGATCTTCTTCCAAGTTGGCAGCCGTGCAGCTGATCGCATGCACTTTTTCTTGGCGAATCATCTCGGCCAGCGACAAACCAAGTTCAGCAGTGCTCATCGCGCCAGCCAGTGACATGAACATCTTGCCGCCTTCGGCCAGAAACTTCTTGTAGCCCTTCGCTGCCGCCAGCGTTTCGCGAGCGTTGAAGTGCCGGAAGTTATGTTCCATGAACTGGGTTATGTTCATCTTCAAATTAATCTGACAAAAACTGTGGGAATAGAAATAAGAGAAGACTAGCGTTCCAATGCCATCGGCATGACGACATAAGCGTATCCGTCTTCAGTGGTGAAGAGCGCCGATTCGGTGGATGAGGCGATGTCTACCGAGCAAGTGGCTTCTGGTTCGAGCACTCGCAAGAAGTCGCTCACGTAGCGGAAGTCCAGCTTCATGTGGATTGGATCGCCTGTGTAGCTGATCGGGAACTCGATGCGGCTGGCACCAAGGTTCGCTGTCTTGGCCGAGAGTACCAAAGAACCTTGACCAAATTCGAAATCCAAGCCTCGCGTTTCGGTATCGGCCACGATGGCCGCCTGGCGAATGGCGTTGAAGAATGGTCCTACGTTGAATTCTACCTTTACTGATTCTTCGCGCTTCGGAATAACTTGGCGCCAATTCGGATAACGACCTTCAACCAAACGCGAATAGACTGTACAGCGACTAGTGCGCAAGAGGACGTCATTGGATCGCGATGCGATATGAATCGTCTCTTCTTTGTCGCCAATCGATCGCTCCATCAGTGCCAATGACTTGGTCGGAATGATCGTCGTATTGCCGCTGGTTTGATGACCGCCGACGCTTTTGCCGGTGCCCAACATACGAGCCAAACGACGACCGTCGGTCCCCACTGCCAAGACTTCTTCGCCAGTCATTTCCATCAGCACACCGCCCAAGGCGTAACGCGAGCTGTCGGCATCGGTAGCAAAGCTCGTTCGTCGCACCATCTCTTTGAACAGTCGAGCCGATAACTCGTGATAGGCTTCCTCTTCAAAGCCGACCACGTTCGGATATTCGTCTGGATTGGCGCTGGGCAGTTTGAACGTCGCGTTCAAACCTTGCACGACAGTTTCTGTGCCGGCCACTTCAAAGCTCAACTGCTGATCGCTGCTTTCGCGCAGGATCAAACCGACTCGGGCCACTGGCAACAGTGCTCGGCCTGGATTCTGAACATCGACTCCTTCGACATCGATGCGAATACCGGTTTCCATGTCCGTGGCCATGAGCGTTACTCGATCCTCGGCCGCTTCGATCTTGACGTTCTGCAAAATCTCTTTCGGGCTGCGAGCATTAGCCACGGTAGCCGCTATTTGAAACGCACTAGCCAGTTTCTCTCGGTCGCAAGTGATTTTCATCGCAGTCGTTCATCCCCACCGGGAGTCTCTTTGGTTCGCAAAATAGAACCCGTTGTTTTACCGTGAAAGTCGCTCGTGGGCTAGTGACCAAGGTAGGTCGCTTGGTAGGTCAGCCTTGCCAAGGCTGACCTGCCGAAGCGAAAAGTTCTCCGGTGGGTTTTGTCTTCCAACGAATGGTTAAGGGCCTATTGCGATTTACGCAGGGCAGTTTTGTTTAGCCCGCGGCGAAGCCAAGGCCGACAGTAAGCTGCGTCGCTTTGGATAAATGATCTTTGGTGCTGACCGGACTCCTTCGGCAGGTCAGCCTTGGCAAGGCTGACCTGCCGAAGCGAAAAGTTCTCCGGTGGGTTTTGTCTTCCAACGAATGGTTAAGGGCCTATTGCGATTTACGCAGGGCTGTTTTGTTTAACCCGCGGCGAAGCCAAGGCGACGGTAAGCTGCGTCGCTTTGGATGAATGAACTTTGGTGCTGACCGGACTCCTTCGGCAGGTCAGCCTTGGCAAGGCTGACCTACCTGCTTCTTATTTAAATATTTAAACAGTAGTAGTAAGAAAGGCGGCGGTTTTTGGGAGGGAAATCGGTGGCGGCCGGGCGCTAACTGGCGGATGCCGATGGACTTAGGAGCGGATAGCCACTAGCGATTTTCGGTGGATAGAACGTCAGTCGATTGTCGAAGCTTGTAGAGCCGGTGTTCGCGGCGCAAGAGTTAGCTAGAGAAGCCGCCAAGCGACTGTTGGCAACTGCGAAAACCAGCAACATTTGGCAACAGCAATTAACAAGTTGTTAACGCGAGCGATTTCAATTTTCTGTCGCACAATTTTGTCAGATCGTAGTGAGCTCATGCTCAAGCTCAAGCAGAGCGAGCGACAGCTCAGGATCGCCAGGCAAAGTTTCTTCCAACTTGCGATAAGCATGCAGAATGGTGGAGTGATCGCGGCCACCGAAGTATTCACCAATGCTTTGCAAACTGGCAGAGGTTAAACGACGCGAGAGCAGAATCACCAAGCCTCGAGCTCGCACGACGCGAGCTAACCGCGTAGCCCCGCGCAGTTCCGGTAGCTTCATCGAAAAACGCTTGGCAACCGCTTTGGCAATCGTGTTAATGTCCAGAGGTTGTCGACTGAAGCTGGATAGCGCATGGGCCCGCAACTGATCGAAGTCGAGACTGCCATACAGCTTGCGCTGCTGACTAGCGAGCATCACGATCGATTGCAGATGCTGAACCGTAAAGGGTTCATTTAACTTGGCAACCAAGCCAGCCAGATCATCGATCGATAGGAGTGGATCGATGGAAGTAACTAAGAGCGAAATGATTTTGGCTCGCGTAGCCACACCAGGCAGGGCCAGTTCGAGCGCGTAACCAGCCGATAGACGACTAGATAAATGGGACTTGATACCGCGAATAGTGGCGGGCAACCGAGCAGCCGTGATGATCACTGGCCGATCGTTGTCGAGCATGGCATCCATATTCATGGCCAACTCGTCTTGTGCCGCGGGCTTGGTAGCCAAGACATCCAGGTTATCGATTACAAGCAAGCGACAACGACGATGGCGATTGCGAAAGTGTTCAATGTCATCGGCATCGATGGCTTCTACGTAATCAGCCCCATAAGCATCACCAGTAGTGAACACTAGTGGACGCTGGTCAGTCATGCGCGACCACTGCGTGGCTAAAGTGATGGCCAGCGAAGTCTTGCCACTGCCCGAAGGGCCATACAGCACGATGGGACTAAGTGCAGCCAGTTTGGCGATCTGACGTTTGGCGAACAAGAAGCTGAGCTGGGCATTCTCGGATCCGACGACATACGTTGGCAATGTCCAAGTGATCTCGGCAGAATTAGCATCCTGCTTGCGCAACGATGGCGGTTGCTCAAGCGAAATTGCATTAACTTTCGCGTTGATCTTTCCACTCAATTGAGTCGACACCATCGAATCCAGCCAATAAGAGCCTATAGTAAACCGCTCTCATTGTAATCAATTTTTCCCGTCAAATCATTTTCTGTTCGACAGAGGCGATAATGTGGATGGCCTGCTCCAAATCGACCAGGCTGGTATCGCGACCGAAGCTGAAACGAATCGTTCCCTTGATGTCAGGCTCGGGCAAGTTCATGGCGACGAGCACGTGGGAAGGTTGGCTGCTGCCGCTAGCACAGGCGCTGCCCCGAACTGCATTCCAAACCGGCCAGGTCGAATTTCATCAATAAAGCCTGGCGATCGTGACCTGGAAACGCAACGGAGCTGATATGTGGCAAACGCGGTAACTGGCGGCCGTTGATCTTGATCCCAGGGAGTCGGTACAGCAACATTTCCTCGAAATAACTACGCAAAACAGCGAGCTCATCCGCCCCACCAGCCTGGCGATAAACTTCCGCGCGCTCGACCGCCGCAGCCATGGCCACGGCCGCCACGACCGATTCGGTACCCGGCCGCAATTCCAACTGCTGACCACCGCCAAAAAGCATAGGGCGGAGCGGGTATTGAGAACGAAACAATAAAGCGCCGACGCCGACCGGGCCATTTACTTTATGGGCGCTTAGCGAAATGGCATCCACTAGCGGCAAGAGCTTCGAGAGATCGAGTTTACCGAGAGCCTGAACAGCATCGCAGTGCAGGATCGCTTGGTGTTGGCGGCAAACGGCAGATAGTTTCGCGATATCGCATAAGATGCCGGTCTCGTTATTCCCGACCATTACACTGACCAAGGCTGGTGATAGCGCAGAGGGATTTTCGGACAGCCAATGGTCGAGCACATCGATGTTGGGTGTGAAAGTTTGCGGATCAATAGGAATCAAACGGGCACGATGCGCCAGGGCCGGCGAGGATTGAGCGGGCGTGACAATGCTGGGGTGTTCAGTGGCCCCCACAAAAACCGGCGAGCCAGCTGCGGCCAGACCATGAAGAGCCAGGTTGTTTGCTTCTGTGCCGCCGCTGGTCAGTACTAATTGCCAGGTTTGCCAAGAGCGGTAATCACCGGTGCTTGAGCCCAGGCAAGCGGCTTTGATGCGATCCTTGGCATCTTCGATGATCGATTTGGCGCGTCGGCCACTGGCGTGTTGGCTGGCCGGGTTGGTCCATGGCTGACGCATCGTTTGCGCGATCACATCAGCAATTTCAGGGGCTAAAGGTGTCGTGGAAGCGTGATCAAGGTAAATGGTCATTTGTACTCGTTCACTAGCTTTTCAGCTCGCGACTTACCTTCTTCGTTGCCCAATGAAGCCTGCAATTGGGCTTCATCTTGGGCAATGTCCAGCATGAGTGCCTTTAGTTTCAGCTTTAGTTTCTCGGGCTCGGTGGTCGACCGGGCAGTTTCGAATAGTTCGGGCAAGCGATCGTAGCGTGGCAAATGCACGCAATCACGCACAGCGGACCAGAAAACAGGCGCGGCTTTGGGATGATTGTCGGTCCAAGTAAGCCAGAAATAATTGTTCTCTGAATCGAGGGCAGAGAGATAATCGAGCAGAATGTGGGCCTGGCCCGAACAGTAGGCAGGACCTTTGTACAATTCGACCAAGTCCCAGCGGGCACCGGGCGCGAGCGGGCCGCCGCTGATGTGCGACGTAATCGAAGTGGAAACCGAAAAGTCCGAAGATCGAGTGATACCGGTCAATTGACCGCCGGTCAGTGGATTGCGGATAAAGGTGAACTTGCGAAAAGTCCAAGTGCCAGCATCGAATTCGCGGCCATAGGTGATGCCGACGATCCAAAGAAAGAACAGCAGGACAATGGACAGGAAGATCAAGCCGACGCAGGACCAGATGATAGCCACGTTGCGCCAGTTCTTTGATTTGCCAGCCGGTTGCTTCCCTTTCGCCAGTGCCGTAGCATCACTACTCATATATTTGGTCCCTAATTTTTGTCAGATGATCCATCGGCACTCCATAGGATAATCGTATGGAACGACCTTTACAGAGTTGGAGACCGCCGGGCAATCTTCAGCCGGACCAAAGAAACTGGTTAAATATTTCAGTCCCCCCAGTTTCCCAGTCGGCAAAGTTTTTTATACACTTTTTGTCGGCAGAGGTGTCACAAGCTCCGACGGCAGTTGGCAGTCAAACGCAAGCTGAGAAGTTGCAGATTGTCGAAGCGGTGTTGTTTGTGGCCAAGGATTCGCTCTCTAGCCGCAAGTTGGCTCAGGTGGCTGGGTTGGCGGATGCGACTGAAGCGCGTACACTGGTCCGACTTTTGAACCACCGCTACGATAGCAGAGGTCGAGTATTTCGAATCGAAGAAGTGGCAGGAGGATTCTGCTTGCTGACGCGACCGCAATTCGCGCCCTGGCTCAGGCGAATGCGGCATGTGCCAGGGGAATTGCGACTGACTCAATCCGCCATGGAGACTTTGGCGATTGTGGCTTATCGCCAACCGGTGCCCCGAGCGGACATCGAAGCGATACGCGGCGTCAGTTGCGGTGAGTTACTCAAGCAGTTAATGGAACGAGATTTGGTAAGAATTTGTGGGCGTAGCGAAGATTTGGGGAGGCCGTATCTTTACGGTACAACTCGGAATTTTTTACAAATGTTCGGCTTGAGAAGTGCCGATCGGTTACCCCGGTCGGAATGGATCAACGGACCCACCGGCATCGCGCCCTCGGTCAACGTACACATGTCAGAACCTTCTAGCGAACAACACGACTCAGGGACAGGCATAGACGCAAAGGAGTCCACGGTGAAACAGAGTTTTTCGGCTGCTACTCTTCTCCATGATTCGGTCGACCAGGCCGATGAACTCATCCTCAATACGCCAGTAATCCACGCCGTCGATGACGACGACGATGATTACTACGATGATGATGACGACGAAGACGAAGATGACGACTTCGAAGACGATGAAGAATTCGAAGACGACGAAGAAGAATTAGATGAAGAAGAAGTCGAAGGTGAAGACCTAGACGAAGAGGAAGCATTCGAAGACGAAGAAGACGACGAATGGGAAGAAGTCGACGACGACGATGAAGAGTCGGACGACGACGAAGAAGAATGGGACGATGAAGAAGACGACGACTGGGATGACGACGACGAAGAGTCGGAAGACGATGACGATGAAGAGTGGGATTAACCTTCCAGCTCGAGAGGTCGTTCTTTAAAGTCAGGATAATGTGAATTGGCCAGTCTTCTCACTCGGAAGGCTGGCCAATTGTGTATCTCCCATTTTTGTCCCCAATCTTTTGTCAGAAAGCTCTGACGAAAAATAGAGGACAGAACATCTTCTTGAGGAACCGGCGCGCCATGGGCTTTGGCGTAACAGTTTGGTGTTTTGTAGTCAGCTACATCATTGTGGTTGTGCTCGAGTATTCACGACCACTGTTTGCCTTCAAGTTTCGCCCTTATCTGATTCTCGGCTGGATGCTTTTGGGCTGGGGAACGCACGCGATGTACCTGGCGGATCGCATGTGGTTCGACCTGGCCGCTCAAGGTTTGCTGGCATCCTGGTTCCAGTGGGCTCTATTGGTGGCCCTAGGTGTATCGACGCTTTATATCGTGCTGCTTTTCCGGCGTTTAGATAACGCGCTGGGTACTTTTATTCTTCCGCTGCTGATGGGCAGTATCTTCCTGGCGTTTCTTTGGCGCGACGCAGAGCCCTTTCAACGCACCGCTGCCATCAGTTTATGGGCCCGCATCCATGGAATCAGTCTGCTACTAGGCACGATGGTCATCATTTTCGGCTTTGGAACCGGGCTGATGTACCTCGTGCAATCATATCGGCTAAAGCACAAGCTGAAATCGGTGCGCAGTTTTCGGTTACCTTCCTTGGAGTATCTCCAATGGCTCAATCGCTCGTCGATTTTCATTAGCTGCGTGATGCTTACCATCGGTTTATTGTCAGGCATCGTGATGAACCTGAATAAAGACGAACATATCAAGTGGTTTAGCGCCGGGATCATCGTGCCCTTTGCGCTCTGCTTGTGGTCGGCCGTCGCAGTTGTGCTTGAAAACACCAGCTACCGCGCCTTCGGCGGCAAGCGTACAGCCTATCTCACGGTGGCAAATTTTGTCTTTCTGGCGATCGTTCTTGGCTTTTTCTTCCTCGCCCCGCATCAACGCAGCCACGCGCTCAGGAGTCCGACAAAAAATGATGTGACAGAAAACTTCTGTCCCTCAAACTTTTGTCAGAAGGAACTAGAACAAGGAGCGGGTATCGCATGCACTGGATGATGATCGGGTGCAGCCATCATCGAACACCGCTCGAGTTGCGCGAGAAGCTGGCTTTTCAAACACACGAAGTTCCCGCAGCACTGAAGCAATTCAGCCAGAACCTGCCCGATGCCGAAGCAGTACTGCTGAGCACGTGCAATCGCGTTGAATTTTATGCAGCCGCCGATACGACGGACATTTTGCCAACGCTCGCATCGGTCAGCCAATTTCTAGCGGATTATCACGGTCTGAAGGCCGACGACATCGCACCGCAACTGGTGGAACTGCGCGATGATCAGGCCATCAAACATCTATTCTCCGTGGCAGCCAGCCTGGACAGTATGATCGTCGGCGAAGCCCAGATTCTGTCCCAAGTGAAACAAGCCTACGAGATCGCTAGCGCCCACCAGCGCACCGGCGTGCTAACCAATAGCGCCTTCCAACGTGCGGCTTATGTTGCCAAACGCGTACAAAATGAAACCACTATTCATCGTCGCCGCATCAGCGTTCCAAGCGTCGCGGTTAGCGAAATAGCCTCCGAGTTCTTTGAACGCTTTGATGATAAACGCATCGTGCTGGTCGGTGCGGGCGAGATGGGCCAAGAGACGTTGCGTTACCTGGTCGATGCCGGTGCGCGCCACGTCACGATCGTCAATCGCAATACCGATCGCGCTAAAGAGCTGGCCACCGAGTTTCAATCGGTGAATCAAAGTCTCGATATACGCGTAGCTGGCTGGCCCGAGTTGGATCAACAGTTGGTGACGGCCGACCTGGTGGTTTCGACGACTAGTGCCACAGACCCGATCATGACCTTGGATACGTTTCGCGGCATCTGGCAAAAGCGCGCTGCCAGGCCGCTGCTGATTCTCGACCTGGCTGTACCACGCGACTTCGATCCGCGCATCAGCGAACTATCCGAAGTGTATCTCTACAGCGTCGATGACTTGCAGCAAGTTTGCGACCGCAACATAGAACTGCGTCGAGCCGAGTGGCCGCGCGCGGAAAAGATCATCGATGAGGAAACGAAAAAGTTCCTTAGTGAAATGGTGCATCGCGGCACCGGGGCTACGATCCAGCGCCTGCGCGAACAGGCCAATCAAACCAAAGAGGAAGAGCTAGCTCGTTTGATCAATCGCTTGCAAGCACACGGCCTGGATGAATACACCGAGCGCGAAGTGCGTCAATCCTTCGAGCGCCTGGTCAATAAACTGCTCCACCCTCCCCTGCAATCCTTGCGCGAGCAAGCCAGCGAACCTCACCACCACGCCACCCTACTCGATTCGCTGCGTAGATTATTCAATCTGGAATAAAGATCTGACAAAAAAATTGAAAGACAAAAAATATTTGTCACTCATTTTTTGTCAGATCAATCGTACAGCAACACGCTAGCGCGGCGCTTGAGGAAATCTTCGAACGACTGGCTGGTAGCGGCCATTACATCTTCGAAACTGGCACCGCTCGAAATCAGGCCGGAGACTTTATTGTTGTGGACCAGCGTGTTCACTTTGCTGCTATCCCATTGCTCTTTGTGCAGTGTATGCAAACCTCGAGCGATAGCGAGACCCAGCTTCAAGGCATCGAACTGTGAGACATCCGTGATGATGAACTGCACGCCTGAGCACTCGGCTCCACTGTGCTTGCTCGAATCCGGAGTGATCTTGCGAGGCACGGTTGCTACTCCCGGCAACTTCTGATCGTTCAACCAGGCCGATAGCGCCTGGCCATCCATCCACGGCGCGCCGATCCATTGAAACGGTCGATCCGTGCCACGACCAACCGAGATATTGGTCATCTCCAATAGGCCAACGCCAGGATAAAGCATGGCGGCCTCGAGCGTGCGCATGTTCGGCGACGGGTTTAGCCACCACTGACCGGTGCTCGTAAACAAATCGCTGTGCTTCCAACCGCGAACAGGTACAACGGTTGGCGTCATGTTCAGTTTGCCCTCTCGCGCGAACAACATGGCCAGTTCACCTACGGTCATGCCATGTTGCACAGGCAAATGATGACAAGCCACAAACGTGTATCGGTCGGTAGTGTTCATGGGGCCCGCCACTTTGCCGCCGATTGGGTTGACGCGATCGAGGATCATGAACTCTTTCTTGTTCTCAGCACACGCCTCGAGACAATTCTTCATGGTCGAGATGTAGGTGTAGAAACGACAGCCGATGTCTTGCAGGTCATAGACCAGCACATCGATCTCGGCCATATGCTCAGGTTTTGGCTTGCGAGTTTCACCATACAAACTGAAGATCGGTACGTTCAGCTTGGCATCGCGCGAGTCACCGATCTTGTTCACATCCAACTTGCCTTCGATGCCATGTTCGGGGCTGAATAGCGCAGAGAGCTTGACGTTGGGTGAACTGGCCAGCAGCGATAGAGTTGTTTGCCCGCGGGCGTCGATACCGGTTTGATTGGTTACCAAGCCAACGCGTTTACCAACCAGGTCACGGAAGCCGCGGGCAGCCAAGACGTCGATACCATTGAGCACCTTGGCATTGGCTTTCGCATCCAGTGCCGGCTTTTGCTTGGCTTTGATCTCTTGCACAGCCAACGTCGCGATCTTACCCGCTGTTGATTGACGTTGCCTTTGCCGTCGGGATGCAAGCGATTGCTCAAAAAGACGAAAAACAAGTTCTGGTCGGGGTCGATCCAGAGCCCACGGTGCCGGTGAATCCGCCATGTCCGAAGGCGGCACTGGATAGCTCTTTGCCACCGTTGTAGCTGTATCCGGAATGATGATCCAACCACGCGTGCGCGACACCGGACCGAAGTCAGCTTTCGTTTCGATCGTATAGGGCCGCGTCATTTGATGAAAGATATCGGAACGCATGAAGACGTTGCCATCGGCCAGTTTGCCACCGCGGAGCATCATCTGGGCATACAGCGAGATATCGTCGAGCGTCGAGAACAAGCCCGCGTGGCCAGCGATACCGTCCAGCAATGCGGCGCGAGGGTCGTGCACTCGACCGCGCAACATAACTCCCGCCACTTTCTCCGTGGGGGCAATGCGCGGTGTGAGTTCCTTGGCTGGCACATACCCCGAGTCCTTCATGCCCAACGGCGTAAAGATGCGAGCTTGCGAGAAATCTTTGAGCGATTGGCCACTGATGGTTTCGACGATTTTGCCCAGGAGCAAAAAGCTTACATCGCTGTAGGCAAACTTTTCACCAGGCTTGGAGTTGATCTTTTGTTTGAATAGCTTTCGCCAGGCTTCGTCGATACCAGATTGATAATCCGCCAAGGCATTATCGGGTATCAAGCCGCCGGTGTGCGTCATTAGATGCCACACTCGCAAGTCATCGCGGCCATCGCCAGTGAATTCCGGCAAGTAATCCACTACGCGTGCGTTCAAATCCAGTTTGCCATCTTGCACCAGCATCATAGCGCCGGTGGCTGTAGCCACTGGCTTAGTGATCGAAGCCATATCGAACACGGTATCGAAAGTCATGACTTCCGTGTCGGGATCCAGCGCGCGATGACCATACGATTCCCGCAGCACCCACTGGCCATCATGCCACAAGCCCACAATAGCGCCAGGCAAATCACCAGCATCGATGGCCGTTTGCACCATCTCGGCAACCTGTGATTCAAATCCGCCGCTCGCAGCGCAGGCAGCTGAAGAAAAGAACCAAAAATAGGAGTTCACGTATGCGCATGAGGAAAGTTTCGATTGGATGTTTTAATTTTTTGTCCTCCAATCTTCGGTCAGGTCTGACAAAAAATGGAGGACAGAACATGAGAGACTTTAACGACTAGCTAAAGGGTAAGCACGGCAAAAATTTCTTTCAACTGAAAAAGGCGAGAGGTCGATAACCACGTGAGCCGAGCAACAGCATGCGATTCTAGCTTGGGATCGAAGTTGTTCGCCACCATGAACCGGAGCTTTCTTTGCAAGCACCGGCTTCGCATCATCGACAGGAAGTTTCTGCGCACGCAGGAAAGTCGTATGACGTTGGCTGACAGGTGTTTTGTTTGCGGAGCGGAAATAGAGTCAGGCCAGGAATTCGGCCTGTCTGGGTACGCGCAGGGACGACGCAATTAGAAAGAAATTTCGAAAGCGCAGGTTAATATCATGCTGTCCCTCGAATGGTTCCACGCCATGCTCGGCGCGGTCTTTGTTGGCGTATGGATCATGGTCGGCCAAATAGTAGCCACCGATCGCCCCTAGTAGGCAGATTGCAGATTGCAGATTGCAGTCGGCAGATTGCAGTGGGCAGTAGTTGGGAGCACGCAGGGCTGTTTTGTTTAACCCGCGGCGCAGCCAAGGCAGAACCCGCTGGCCACTCATGCGTTTACCTAACTATTTTTGTCCCTCAATATTTTGTCAGACCAGACAGAAAATTGGATGACAAAAGATTGCTAACTGCAATCTGCTAACGAAAAAACCGGTTGGAGTTTCCTCCAACCGGCTCTGCGTGTTTCAAGTTGCTAACCAGGCGAACTGTTTAGAACGTGAAGATCATATCGGTACCGAAGACGGTCATGCTCGGCATGGGCAGACCGGTGTTCGGGCTGGTTTCGTTCACGCCAATTCGTTCCTTGTCCCAAATCGAACGGATTTCAGGACGGAACGTCAGGTTGGCGTTCGGCTTGTAGTTCACACCAAAGGTTTGGTTGTACAAGTCGCCGTTGTGAACTTGTTGGGTCGTGTAGTTGAACCACTCTGTACGGCTGCCCAAGGACCACTTGTCATTGAGAGCGTAGATGAAGTAGTTGTTCATACCGACCGTGTTTCGCACCGTGGCTTGAGCGGCGTTGTGCGTATCCAAGTAGTCGATTTGGTAGAGGTGAGTCAGCTTGTCGGTCAGCGAGGTGGTGAAGATCGCGCTATGGATCTGACCGCGTTCGCCGAAGTTAGCGCTGGCACTGTCGTCATTGAAACGACCCAGAGCATTGGTGTAGATCATGCTGGTCGAGTCGGTCAGCTTGCGCTTGAAACCGCTGATGTACGAGTCACCGTTGTCTTCAAAGCCGCTGTCCCAACCTGTGACGTAACCATTCCAAATCGTGGTATCTTCGTCAACCGTGTAGGTCGACAAAACACCGGTATGAGTGAACGGTTCAGCGTTATAGAACGTGAATTGACGGCTGTAGAAGAAGTTACCGGTAGCTTGAACCACTTCGTTACCAATGATGGTGAAGAAGTGACCAGCCTTGATCGACAACTTGCCGATAGCCATTTCACCGTACAACTGAGGAATGGCATGGCCGTAAGCGCCACCATTGTCCCAGCTGTTATCCCAGTGACGGTTGGCGATACCGAACGATTGAGTATCGGGAGCGTCGGTACCATACAGGTAGTCGATACGTCCACCGAAGCCCAGGCCTTCGCTGCCATCAGCGATGCGTTCGGCATACAGCCATTGTTGTTGCAACTGAACGCGGTCAGCGTAGTTGTTGAAGTTTGATGGAGCACCACCATTGCCAAGGATACCTGCACCAGCGTTGTTGCTGGTGTGGTAGGCCACTTGAGACCAACCACCGATGTTAAAGCCCAGCACTGGGCACTGGAACAGCTTCCATGGATCGTTGCCAGCGGCATCGCAAGCATCGTCGCAGGAGATGCTACCGGTGCCGATGTCACAGCTGTTGGAGCAAGCTGCTGGAGCAATGTAGCTCATCGAAGGATCAACCTTGACGGTGTCCTTTTGAGTCTCGCCCTGAACGATTGGTGCCGGAGCACCTTCGTCGGCTTTGACCACGTCGCTTGGCGACTGAGCGTAGTAGTTGGAATAGCCAGTCGGGCGATGAGATGTCGCACGCACGTTTCGAACTTGTGCATCAGCAAAACTTCCCATCAGGGAAGTCGCAAGTGCTGCACAGAATGCCAGCCTTGTTAGTTTCATTGTTTCCATCCTTGAAAAACACGCTTTTAATTCAGGAGTAGGCCCTGATGGATCGGTTCCCGTTGGTTCATCAGACCAAAGGCCCCGTTTATCACACAGGCTTCCAAGACCGCCGTTATGGATTCGAGCCGACTCCGTCGCCTCTTACCTGTGTCAATGCTGTGCGTATGTATCGGTGCGCACTGCTCAAACGATTGAGAACGTTTGTTTCTCTGGCACAAATGAGTCTTAATCCGATTTTGCAGCGGCGGTAAAGTTTAACGATCTTATGCAACTTTGACGCCAAGCGAATGCTAGCAAGAAGAAGGCAGTAGTTTGCAGTACGCAGGGCTGCTTTGTTTAACCCGCGGCGCAGCCAAGGCAGAACCCGCTAACCAGCCTGGTGTTTCCCTCATCCCCTTTTTTGTCCTTCCATTTTCTGTCTGGTCTGACCAAAAATTGAGGGACAAGAATAGCTACGTAACCAATCCCTTGGTGACCATCATGAAGACGTCCTCGAGGGTGGGTTCTTTATCGTTGAAGCTGCGCATGGGGATTCCCTGGTGGACAAGCGTGTTGAGGATCTCGGCAATACGGTTATCCTCGGCTTCCATCTCGACGACAACGCGGTTGCCGTCGATGTCGATGGCTCGCATCTCTGGGCACGAACGCAAGATCGAAACACCCGCTTCGGCTTTATCCAAAAAACGTATGTCCAACGTGCGATTGCGACGCAGTTGGCGATACACCGAATCGATCGGACCATGCATGAGCAACTGTCCGCGTTCGATAATACCAATCGACGTGCAGCAGTCGGCCAGCTCCGACAGGATATGACTGCTGATCAGAATTGTCTTGCCCATGCGCCGCAGCTCTTTAAGCAGCGCTTTGACCTCGATGCGTGCGCCGGGGATCCAAACCACTAGTGGGTTCGTCCAGTATCAATACGGGTGGATCATGAACCAGCGTCTTCGCCAGGCACAGTCGCTGCTTCATACCGCGCGACAGACCGTTGACGTAGTCATCGCGTTTGTGCGACAAGTCGAGCAGTTCGAGCACGTCGACGATGACTTGTTTGCGCTGAGTGCGCCCGATCTTGTAAGCCACCGCGAAAAAGTCGAGGAACTCCCAGACCTTCATGCCGTCGTAAACGCCGAAGTCATCGGGCATGTAGCCGATGCTGCGTCGCACAGCCAAAGGGTCTTTGTTTACGCTGTGACCATTGACCGTGGCATCGCCGCGCGAAGCCTTTAGAAGCGTCGCCAGGTAGCGAATGGTCGTGCTCTTGCCCGCGCCGTTGGGGCCGATAAACCCAAACATTTCGCCAGCTTCGATCTTGAGCGAAAGGTTGCCCACGGCGGTGAAGTCGCCATAGTCTTTTCCGAAGTCATACAGTTCAATCATGGGGCAGGTTCATCCGGTCCTAAGACTTTGGAATCAGCAGGTTGTGGTACGTTGGGAAGTCGACCTATCACTTTTTGTCGCGAGTGATGTCAGTCCAGTTAGCGGAACGCAGATGAGCCATCACGACTGTGCGCGAATCCATGCGGCCATCGCCCGGTTCAGTATCCATCTTGCCTGGGCGTGCATCGGTGTAACCGAACATCCGCACCTGTCCGCGCACCAGTGGCACACTCGTTACTAGTTCGCTCAATAGATCACCCATCAACAGTTCATTGGCTTTCGCGCGATCCGCAAGAGCGGTCGGCTGGTCGTCGTCTTCCGACTTGCGCTGGTCGGGATGTTGAGTGACCGCATCTCGATTCCAATACTCCCACGGCGCATTCAAGTCAGCGTCCAAGAACTTGGCTGTGCGCGAGCTGTCGTCGACTACATCTCCCAGCCAGGCAAACTGCACACGACCATCGTCGGTCTTGCGCAGCAAACAGCAACTCTTCAGTTCAAGCCCCGTAGTATTCTTCAGCGCAATGGTATTGGCAGCTTCAGGTGAACTGGTATCGGGCACGCCGTATAACAGACCACCGGGCAGCTTGATCATCTGCTCGGCGTGCAGCATTTCGGTCGAGTTCGAGTAAACGGTCACAGGTTCCAAACGCATACCAGCGGATGTTCCGTACTTGCACTGCACCACTTTACTGCCAGTTCCACTGCGTCGAGCGTTTTGTGCGACATTGCCTAATGGCAAGACGACGCTCCCGCGCTCCGGAAACTCGAGCGCATAGTTGGTCGACAGCGATGTATACAGCGCAGCGTAATTCGTTAAGTGAGCGCGGGGGTATTCGCCATGCAGCTCAAGCAAACCGATCTCGGTCGTGCGGCGCGCAAAACCGATGTCCAGTCGCGCCACGCGCGTCACGACCACCACGCCAATCAGCGCCATAATTGGCGCCGCAATCCAAGCCAGTTCCAAGCGACCGATCAGTCGGAAGAATAACCAATTCAAGGGCACCAGGAACAACAAGTAACTGCCGATGAGCGCCAGGATGGTTACGCGACCCGGCAGCACGATACCTGCGGCTTGACGCAGTGTGCTGATAGCGCTGAACGCAAAGCCCGATGAGTCGGACCAGGCAGCGCCGTTTCTGGCCCATTGCACCGGTTCGAGCGAGTTCTCGTTGTAACGTATCGGCTTGGGTAGTTGAGGCGGAGTATATCCGGGCAGACCGTAATTCGGATCAGACGAACTGGCAACGCGATTCTGTAGTTCTATCTCGCTCTTGCGCGCAAACTCTTCTGCGCTATCGGATCGCTTTGGTGTTGATCGGCATATCGCGCGAGGCAATGCGCAGGTTCGTATTGAGCAGTGGATACTTTTCTTCGTCCTGGAACGGAGCAGCCCACCGCTGAACGACGGTTCCATCGGCAGTGGTCGGGCGATCAACTTCGCGCGCTGGCCGGCGCAGAATGCCGGTTGAGAGAAAGCTGGAAAAATACTTCCAGCGATAGATGCGCTGCTCGCGCAGTGGAAAGCCGGTCACGACGACGCGCCCACGTCCTACTGATCTTTCGGCCACAAGCTGATCGGTATGGGGTAGCCATGAACCTTGATCTGCCAGCGTCATCTTGATGCCTGGCATCTTGTTACCGACGATGTTTAGCGGTTCTTGCCCTTGGCCCATAACGTCGGGTACGACCCAATGATTCAGCGGTTCGAGTTCTTCAGTGCCTACTTCAATCGCTTCGGCAGAGCGCACTGGTAAGTAGGGACTCAGAAAACTATTCTGCAAACGCGTCCAACTGCTGGGACCACTGATAACCAGCTGGCCACCCCAATGCAACCAATCGACCAGCGCCGTCTTTTGATCTTCGGACAGATCGTCAGGGGCCAGGTCATCCCACACCAGCACAGCCATCATCGTCATCGTCAGCAGAGAGTTGGGAAACTCGATCTTGCCATCTTTGCTCGCGCACAGCACCACTCGAAAGCAACGCAGTCGCTCTTCCATCATCAGATCATTACCGCGCCACACCACCAGGTCGGTGGCCGATAGGAAGGCATACTCTTGCGGCTTGGGAGACACAACGGTCAGCAAGAACTCACCGAAGCCCAGTTCGGCCGTCGAGAACGGCTCTTGCAAAATTGGTGTCAACATCGAGCGTGATAGGAGACTGCTGCGCAGTCGCAGGACAGTGGACGTCGGATTGTTGGGGTCCACCGATTCACCACCGGGCGGAACGTAATACTGCAAGTCGATGGTCTTGGTTTGGCCTTTGGGCAAAACGGTCGCGCGATTGAACTCGGTGGTGGTGCTGGTATAAGGAATGGTCAGTACCTTGTCGGTACCGCGCATGACATCGCCGCTAGCGATAACTTGTAAATCTTCTCGATTCGATTTGATTTGGCGAACCGTCTCGACCCAGTGGCCTGGCTTGGCCATGGCGATGGCGATTTCGGTATCTGCGGGCAGAGTCCGCAGCGGCTTCGACTCGATCGCTTCTTTTTGCTCGCGAGCTTTCTTCTCCAACTCTTCGCGCGACAGCTGTTCTGAATCATCGCGCAAACATCCCCGACATCCACTACTGGTTACGAAGCTTAACATGCAAACCAGCCAAACCGGCAGCCACGATAAGACAACAATCACACGATGACGATATGTCGAGGGCTGAACAGATGTCATACTGCTGGCGAGCTTTTAATTTTTGTCAATTAATATTTGGTCAGATCGGTGGGGTTACCTGGCGTTCAATTGTAACACAGCGGAACCCAGGTGACCGGTTCGAACCTGGCAAGAAAAACCAGGACTGACCTGCCGAAGGCGCAATGCAAAAACGAAGCGATGTTTACCAACGGTTAACTGTACAGCTTCATCTGGACCGGGCAGTTTTCGCGGCTGGCCGTCCAGCCAAAACGAAACCGAATCGTCCTGTGCAGACAGATCCAACATCACGCTACCGGCTTGTTGAACATCCACATCAAATCGAGCAAAGCCCATCGCTGGCAGATCGCGATAGAGCTGAAACGCCGGCAGTTCTGCGATCGGCAGTTGCCCAGCCACAGTTGCAGGGACCGAGGTCCAAATCAACTCCGGCAAGTCGGTGGCGGCCGTATCCATGCCAGTGCGATTGAGCTTTTGCGCAGCGGCTGGCGTGTGCGTGAGCACTGACCAGTTGCGTACGCGTGGGGCGGTATCCAACGTGTACTTGGGCGACTTGCCGAGCTCGATCAAGAAGCGTGTCAGGTCGACCAGCTCTTGTTCTTTCAATACATCCACCAGGCCGGCAGGCATGAGCGAACGACCATTCTGTACAGTATCAATGGCATCGGTCGCAATCGTTTGCAGCGCGCCATCGGCCAATAACAACTGCAATTGGGAATCGGTGCGAGACTTTTGTAGTCCACTGATCACGCGACCATCATCGGTCAAGACGGACAGCGTCTGAAAGCCTTCCTTCAACTTGGCATTGGGATCGACCAGCGATTGCAGAATATATTCAGGCGGTGAACTGCCGCCCAGGCTGACCAGGTTCGGTCCAATCACTCCACCGCTTGGTCCGATCGCATGGCAACGCACGCACTGCAACCTGGCATCGCGATAAATAACTTCACCGCGAGCCGCATCACCTGCGGTCAGGGCCTTTTCAACAATTTCTTTTGACCAGGCATCGGACCATTTCCAACCCAGATCTTCGAAGCGGGTGGCGCTCATGACCTTTGCGAGCAAGGCATCATCGCTGCCAGCCGCGTTGCGCACGGCGGCGACCAAGATGCGAGCGCCATCGGCACTCCAAGCGTCGGGCTGCCTGGTATCGATAGCTGCGCGCAGAGCATCGATCCCAGCGGCTCGAGACACCATGGCGTTGGCTGCGATCTCGCCGGCCGATCGATTGCCTGGCCCAAGCGTGCGCAGCAGGGAGAGCGTACCTTCGGCAGCAGCGGGACTATCAAACATGTTCAGCGCCGACAGAGCAGCAGCGCGTTGATCGGCATTGCGTGCTCTTCCGAGATACTCACGCACATAGTCGCGGGCCGCCGGAGCGGTCAGCCGTCCGAGTGCACCCAGGGCGTGAGAGAGCAGTTCATCTTCGTGGGTAGAGTTCAGATCGAGCCATTGGATAATGTGAGGACTGCATGAGTTACATTGCCACTGCCCTGTCGCACTCAACAAGCTGGCGAGGAAGCGATCGGTTAACTTTGTTTCGAGCGTGTCCTTGGTCTGCCGCGCCGCCAGGGCAAAGGTTTCAACCAACGCGCCTTGGACAATGGCGTCCGCGCGATCGGGCTTGAGATTGCGAGCCAGCGTGATTTGTTGCAAGGAATCGAGGTAACTGGCGCGGGCAGCCAGCGATGTATTGGCTTCATTGACAATCCAATCCAGCAGATCTCCTAATACGTCGGCCGCGGCGCGCTCGGCGATCAAGTCGGCCACCGAGCCCCGTATGCTCTCGGGTATCTTGCCGCTATTGAGAAACTGCAACAGCGGTCGAGCGACCGTGGCTTGAGTGGCAGCATCGGCCAGCAATCGCAGCTTGGATAGGTCATCGGACACAACGAGCTGCTGGTCATTAAAGGCCTTCATCCAAAGTGCTTCGTTGGATCGCACTGCGTTCCATAACGCGAACTTCAAGAACTGATCTAGTCCCGGTCGCGACGCTACCTTGAGAAGTGCTTCGAGGGCAGGCAGCGTTTGCAACTGACCCAAACCAGTGACCGCTTCCAAGACGACCTGATCGTCCGCATCGGTCGCAGCTTCCGCGAGCCAAGCGGCTGCCGCAGGTAGTTCGTTCTTCAAGCGACTAATGGTTCGTATGGCCAAGGCGCGCAGTCGCGGTTCTTCGTCTTTGCGCAGAAGATCGATCAACTGCGCATCGACTTCGCGAGCGCATAGCTTGACCCATAACTGTTCCAGTCGGCGCAGCGATCGCTCTTCGGGACTCTTGGCAGCATTCACGAAATCATCGAGAGCCAGATTGCGTTTGTTTTGAGCTCGCGTGGCAAGTTCCATGCGCGCGAACTGTCGAACCCAAAGAGCATTGTCGCGTAGCAATTGGCACAACGCTTCTTCATTCAAGCGATCGTAACGCGGCGGTGTGAGCGGTCGCTTGCCTTTGGCCGAGATGCGCCAGATGCGGCCGTGCTCGGTATCGCGACGCGGATCACGAAAATCAACTTCGCCATGTTGAATGATCGGGTTGTACCAGTCGGCAACATAGATCGCACCATCAGGGCCCATCTTGACATCGATGGGACGAAAAGCGACATGTTCGGTGCGAATCAGTTCAGGTAACTGAGCGCTGCGATAACCGCTGCCTTGTCGCGCGATCTCGAATAAACAAACGCGGTGCGAACGAAAATCATTGGTCACCAGCCGGCCTTGCATCTCTTTCGGCATGGCATCACCCGAGATGATCTCCAAGCCACAATGTTTCGGGCTGCCGGGATTCAGACCAGACAGCCAGCGCGTGGCACCGGGGCTGGTTACAAACACGCTTTCCGGGAAAGCGTAGTTGATGCCTTCGAAGTAAGCGCCATCGGTGACCAGCGATTGACCGTAAGCATCGATCGCATGACCCCAGGGATTCACAAAGCCTTTGCAGAAGATCTCCAGTTGACTGGTACCTGGATCGAAGCGCCAGATGCCGCCACCATCCAAGCGACGAATGCCTTGCGGTGTTTCTACGTGGCTGTGAATGTAGATCGATTGATTCAAATGCATCCAACCATCCGGTGCCCAGCGCAGCGTATGCAGCAGGTGGTGGGTATCCTCGGTACCAAAGCCGCTGAGGATCGTGCGCTGCTGGTCGGCTCGGCCGTCATTATCGGTATCGGTCAAGTGAATCAGTTCAGTGCTATTGGCCACATACACACCACCATCGCCCGGCAAGACACCAGTTGGAATCAACAGGTTATCCGCGAACACTGTGTGCTGGTCAGCCGTGCCATCGCGGTTGCGGTCTTCGATGACGATCACTTGGTCGGATGGTTTTGCGCCTGGTTCGATCTGCGGATAGTTGCGGCTGGACGCGATCCATAGCCGGCCTTGCGCGTCGAAGTTCATGTGAATTGGCTTAGCAAACATCGGGTCAGCGGCGAACAGGTTCACTTCGAAGCCTTCACCGATGCGCATGGCAGCCAGCTCGGCAGCCGGATTTGGCGTGGGGATATCACGGAGGTCTCGTTGCGCCCAGGCATTTCCAGCCAAGACAGCCAGTGCCAACACCAGGCTGTTAAAATGTCGAACGGTCATGCGCGATACTCCCAAACATGGATAATAGTACGTCCACAGTTTACTAGATGGCTTCTGACAAGAAATTGAAGGACTAAAAATAGCTGTGCGATCTCGTGGGCTAACAACTTCGCCTTATGCGAGTCTGAATCTGTTTCGCAATCCATTTGGGGAACTGACCGTAGACGAGCGAGCCCGGTTGGCTGTGGTCGACATCGAGAAGCATTTGGAGTGGCTGGATCATGCACCCCGCGCGGCCCTTCAAGTGATCGGCCCGTGTGGACATGGCAAGAGTACACACCTGCGCGCGATTCAATATGCTTGGGCTGCCCGAGTGGGCGCTGAAGTGCTGCCCGCATTGGTGTACTTTCCCGAAGAAGGTGACCAGCCTGCCCTGCCCCGCAGTCGGCCACTATTGATCGATGAAGCCCAGCGCATGAACTGGTGGCGCAGAAGACAGATGCTCTGTGGCACCGGTCCGCTCGTGATCGGCACTCATTGCGATCTCTCTCGTCCTTTACAAGCGGCGGGATTTCAACTGCGAACGATCAACCTTGATCAGCCGCTACCACCCGAACGAATAAAAGAGATCCTCAATCGTCGCATTGAAAGTAGCCGCGTTCATCAAACAGAAAACTTGGACGAAGATCATCGTGGGTCACTCGGCTTTTTGTCCGGGCTCACACTGGCCGACGTGGTGGCTTTACAGGATCGCTTCGGTTCCAATATCCGGCAGATGGAAGAGCATCTTTACATCCGCTTTCAGAGATTTGCGCTAAAGGGTGAGCCATGGCTGCCTGTCGATTGGTGATACGCTTGGACGATCAGGCTCCGCGAAGCGGCGGTGCCGAGATATCGGGGGTAGTCATTGTCCACGCCGACAAGGACGTCGCTTGCAAGGGACTCATCGTGCGTTCCATTTGGAGCACGCATGGTCAAGGCAATATCGACACCGGCGAAGTGGCCGCTGTGACTGTGTTCGAAGGGTCGTGGAAAGCTGGCCAGGAATACAGCTATCCCTTCAAATTGCCAACCGCCACCTGGCCACCTACCTACTATGGTGACTATCTGAATGTCGGTCACTATGTGAAGGCTCAGGCCAAACTATCTTGGGCCATCGACCCCGAAGCGCGTGCAGAATACCAGGTTGTGGTCAACGATGCACCGGACGATCTCAAACCGACGTCCGCGCCGCCCAAGCAAGGCGGCGTCGTGGCTTATATCATCCTGGCCGTAATCGCTGTCATCTTCGGTTTTGCGTTTCTGCCGCTGCTGCTGTTTCTGATTTTCGTTGGCGGTCCCATTGGCGGACTGATTTATCTGTTCAAAGTGGTCTTGCCCAAACGCATCACTGGTCCGGTGACTTGTGAATTAATCACGCCGAAAGTTCGCGCGGGACAGAACGTTCAGGCCAGGCTCGAGTTTACACCGGCCCGACGATCAACCATCAACGGAATTGAATGGAAGATGCGTTGTTTCGAGGAGTGCGTGTCGGGCTCGGGCAGCAATCGTAAGACGCATACCAACGAGTTGTTCGAGGATACGATCACCGCCAGCGGTCCACGCGAGTTGAAGCCCGGCGAAAAACAGACGCTTGAGTTCAATCATCCTGTTCCGGCCAACGCGGCTCCATCGCTCAAGTTCGGCTCGAACAATTTGAAATGGACTATCACTGCACGGATTGATATTCCCAGTTGGCCCGACTGGACCAAGACGCTTGAGCCGATCGTGATCTCGGATCCGAGTACGGCCCTGCGTCGACGCGACTGGGATGAAGACGATGACGAGCCACCGGTCGTACGTCGCGCGGTTAGCGCGGGGGCGGTCTCTGGTGAGAAGACGCTAGCCGACGAAGCCTGGCTGAAACAGGTGATTGCTCAAATTCAACAAACGCAGCATGAAGAAGATGCCTTGGCTACGGTGCTGGCGGCCGTAAAGGACTTTTCATTTCCCATCAATGTCACTCTGGAAGAAGAGATTGATACACCAGAGTTTACCGATGAGCTGGAGTTCGAACGCTGGAACGATGCCGAGTGGTGGGGAGCCTATTTCCCAAGTCTGAACTTGGAGATTGCGCTGGCATGGGAAGATGGCTATCCACCGGAAGTCGAAGAGGGCAAAACCTGGGAAGGCACCGCCTCGATCATTGGATACGCCATCGAAACCAAACAGCTACTGATGGCCGTTTGCAATTAATCTTTTGTCCAAAATTTTCTGTCCGGTTCATTCATCCGACAAAAAATTAGGGGACAAAAAATCAGGGCTGGCGGAGGGCGGTGTCGACGATGACATTGGGGGCTTGGACTTCGCCGGTCATGACCGTGGTGGCGAAGATCAGCTTGGGCACGGCGCCGGCATTCATGCGTTTGTAGATATCTACATTGCTCTTGATGAACTTTTGAGCGCTCTCTTTGGCACCGTCCAAGGCTGGGGCACCGACCAGCGATATTGCTTTGGCTCGCGCGTCGGCCAGCGATGGCGGATTCTCACCTTCGAGCAGCCATTCGTGATAGCCAGCAAATACCTCTGGGTTGTTCGCTGCCTTCCAAACGCTCAATGCCAGCTCGGCGAGTTCACAAGCGTTCGCATTCGGATTGCCAGCCGCGTGCGGGTTACAGTTGCGATTGAGCGGCACTGGCAGCAGTATCACGCCCAACTTGTCGCCCAATTGTTCCCGTGCACCCTTCATCGCCTTCTGAGTCTTGCGGCAATGTTTGCAGGTGTAATCGTACATTTCAACAAAGATATGCTTGGCATCGGGCGAGCCGAGCATGGGCCAATGTTCAGGACGCAGCTTGATGTTTGCCAACGATAAATGCACCGTGCGACCTGCCGCAGCTTGTGGGGCCGCAGCTTGTGGCGCAGCCGCATTCGCAGCCGCAGCCGCGGCCGATTGAGGTGCGGCAGCAGCGGCTGCCGGTGGGTTCGCTTGAGCAGCAGCGGCAGGGGCCGGTGTTCCAACTTGACCGGCCAATAGCAGCGACGGACTGGTCAGCGACATCAACGCACTGCCCCAATCTCGCGAAAGAGCCAGCCAGCGGTCGGCCTTCGGCAACGACGATTGAGCATCCGGAGCCAGGAATACATCGCTACCGTCACTGCCAGGAGCGTCGAACGTGCCTGGCTCTTCAATCACTCCCCCGTCGAGCGGAGTTTGAGGATAGTCTTGAATCTCGTAGGTCAGCGGCTCGGGAGCCATCAACTGCATGACCACCAGGCCCAGCGTAGCCGTAAAGCCGAGCGATGCACACATGGCCTTGGTCTTGCCCGCTAGCGGCGCAAAGCAGAGCGTGCTGATGCACAACAAAATGCCACAGCTATGGGCGCCTAAACACCACGGGCAGTAGTGCTCGAGTACAAAAGCTTGCAAGCCAATGAACCACGCAGCCGCCAACCCGGCAGACACAGCCGCCGTGGTCACGATGCTCCAGCTCCACTGACGCAAGAGCGAAGGATGGTTCGACACGGCCACACGGGCAGTCCCGATCAGCGCTGTTAGTACACCCAGGTACATACTGCCGGCCCAAGCAGCGACCGGTAAGCCCAAGAACGTGGACCACTTGCTCGTCAACACGTGATCGCAGTTGAACACGCCACCGCCACAGCCGAGAATCTTCGTGCTCGTAAAAGCGACGTAACTCAGATAACCCGAAATGGCGAGTGCGATCGTGCTGAGCGTCACGGCGACAGCAAACAAGCGAACGAGTGTTCGACTATTGGTCTCCGAACGAACAGTTGTTCCATTGGCATAGCCAGCAGCTGGAACGGCTTTGGACGTGGACGCAGTCAATATCTTGGGTGTAGCCATGGTGTTGATCACATAGAAAGTGCTGGTTTCTGACAGCATTAGAATGGAGGGGCGGAAGCAGTCAGAAACGCAAACATCGCGCCATCTCCTAACTATATGAATGAACCTACCACTGGGCGATGGGAAATTTAGTGGAAGAGGTTTATTTTGTTCAAATAGATATGAAAAGTTGTCGCATTGATTGCTCGACAGTCTGTCTCGGTAAGCCAATCAACTTGAGTCAGTTATTCTCAAGAAGAGATCGGTAACGCTTCTTTTGTCGTTCCATCTCTTATCCGGTTGCTCTAACAAAAACATCGAGCGCCAAAAAATTCTCTCAACACGGGTTACACTTGACCGCTGGCTCTGAAAAGGGTAAATAGGTAAAAGTGGTACTTGTTTAGCGAGTTTTAAGATGCGCCTGTCGCTGCAGACCGATTACGGCATGAGAACGCTGATGTATCTGAGCGGAATCAAAGAGCGGGCGACGGTTGGTCAGATCGCCGATTTCTTCGCAATCTCGAAGGATCATCTGTCCAAAGTCGTCCAGCGATTAACCCGTTCAGGCTTGGTGCGAACCGTGCGCGGGATCGGCGGTGGGTTGGAGCTGGCCGTCAAGCCAGAGAGCATCACGATCGGGCAAGTGATCGAAATGTTGGAAGGGTCCACCCAACTGCTCGAATGCGTAGGTTCAGAAAAACCTATCTGCGTCATTCAGCCCAGCTGCAAGCTGCGCCGAGTGTTAGCTGAGGCGGAACGCATTCAGATGGAGTATCTCCGTTCGATCAAGTTGTCGGATATCGCTAAACCGGGAGTCCAACTTGTAAACCTCACTAAACCTTAGGAGACCTGCATGGTACGTTCGACTTACAAATCGGTTTTCCATCGCACAGGCTGCGCAAAGACCAGCCTTCGCTGGATCGCTTCCCTGGGCCTGGCTCTGGCCGCCGCTGGCTTTGCCTTGCCGGCGCTGAAACCCCAAGCGGCTGATCCGGCCAAAGACGCCGACGCAGCCGTAGAACGCACGCGGAAGCAAGTTCGCATGCTGGATGGCATCTACAAGAATGCGATCGTCCTGGTTACGACGCACTATGTAACTGAGAAGTCCGATGTACCGGCCGGTAGCGCTTTCAAGAAGCTATTCGAAGTCGCCAAGAAGGAAGGTTGGCACGAAGTGCGTCTGCTGGACGCGACCGGCCAGCCGTATGAACCAGCCAATGCTCCTACTACAGAATTCGAAAAGAAAGCCATTAAGGAGCTGGTCGGCGGCAAGGCTTACGTGGATGAAGTTGTTACCAAAGATGGCAAGCGTTTCCTGCACGCCGCCACGGCGATTCCTGTCGTCATGAAAAAATGCGTCATGTGCCACGAAAACTACGCCAACGTCCCCGAAGGCAAAGCCATCGGCGCTCTGGGTTACACGATACCGATCGAGTAATCCTCTCCCTATCTTTTGTCCTCTAATCTTTCGTCAGATGCACTGACAAAAAATTGTGGGACACAACATGTGGTTGACGGACGAGGCTTCCTACGCGAAAACGGGGCGGTGAAAAGTTACCGCCCCGTTTGTTAGGAGTTTGGCCTTGGCTACAGTGAAACGCGTTCCTGCTCGCAGCGAAGTCGATCCTCGCGATTGCTGGGATCTGTCCAGCTTGTATGGCTCTGATGCGGATTGGGAGCAAGACCTGGGCAAATTCAAAGAGCTCATCGGCGGTTTCGAGCAATTCCGCGGAGAGCTCTCGCAAGGTCCGCAGCGACTGGCCGAATGCCTCCAGTTCGATATGCAAGTCGACCTGCTCTCCGAACGCTTGGGCACCTATGTCTTCCTCAAGACGACCGAAGACCAGGCCAACGATCTCTATCAAGGTATGCTGGGTCGCTTTCAGAACCTGGCGGTTCGAGCCAGCCAACTGGCCAGCTACATTCGACCAGAAATCCTGAGCCTCTCGTCCGAAAAGATGGCCGAGTACATGGCCTCGCCAGAGCTCGAACCATTTCGACTCGTGCTCCAGCGCATCACCCGCTTCAAGCCACATACGCTCTCCGATAAAGAAGAGTCGCTGCTGGCCATGCAAGGCGAGATGGCGCAAACGGCCAGCAAGATCTTTCGCCAGCTCAACGATGCCGACCTCAAGTTCGGCTTTGTTACCGACGCCAACGGCGAAGCAGTCGAATTGACCAACTCGACTTTCAGCCAACTGCTCATATCGCCCGACCGCGGCGTGCGTCGCACCGCCTTTCATCAATACTACGAGCAGTTCCACGCGCACGAGAATACACTGGCGGCCACGCTGGCCGGTAGCATTCATGCCGACGTTTATTACTCGAAAGCCCGCGGTTATGAATCCGCTTTGGCCGCCGCGCTGTTCCCCGATAACGTGCCGCAAGCCGTCTACGATAATTTGCTGAGCACGGTTCGCGGGCAACTGCCGGCCGTGCATCGCTATTTGGAAGTTCGTCGTCAGAAGATGAAGCTGGACGAATTACACCACTACGATACCTACGTGCCGATCCTGGCCGACATGGAACAGTCTCGCAGCTGGGACGATGCCGTGGCTACGGTTATCGAATCGCTATCGCCTCTGGGTGAGGAATATTGCCGCACGCTTACCGCTGGTCTGAACGGCGGCTGGTGCGATCGCTATCCCAATCAGGGCAAACAGAGCGGAGCCTTCAGCTGTGGCAGCTTCGAAGGCAATCCCTACATCATGATGAACTACAAGCCGACCGTGCTGAACGATTTATTCACGCTCACCCACGAAGCCGGCCATTCGATGCACAGCCATTACTCAGCCAAGAATCAGCCTTTTCAGTACTACAACTACACCATCTTCGTGGCGGAAGTTGCCAGTACCTTCAACGAACAGTTGCTGACTCATTACTTGTTGGCCAATACTTCCGATGATCGCTTGAAGGCTTATTTGCTCAATCACGAGATTGATAGTATCCGCGCGACCATTGTGAGGCAGACGATGTTTGCCGAGTTCGAAAAGCTCACGCACGAGATGGCGCAGCGCGGCGACGGCCTGACGGTGCAATCTTTCCGCGAATGTTATGGCGAGTTGCTGAAAGCCTATTTCGGCCCCAACTTTGTCATCGACGATCAGCTATCGCTGGAATGTTTCCGCATTCCACACTTTTATCGCGCCTTCTACGTATACAAGTATGCCACCGGCCTGGCCGCAGCCGTCGCCCTGTCGCGTCGCGTATTGGAAGGTGGCCAGTCCGAGCGCGCCGATTACCTGCGTTTCCTTAGCAGCGGTTGCTCCAAAGACCCGCTCGACCTCCTCAAAGACGCCGGTGTCGACATGACCACCCCCGAACCCATCGAAACCGCCCTCCGCCACTTCGATAACCTCGTCGGCCAATTGGATGCATTGGTCAGTTAATCTTTTGTCCGGTAATTTTTGTCAGATGAGTTCTGACAGAAGATTGAAGGACAGAAAATGGCCGGTTGCGGGTTTGGCTTCAGGCCGCTAACCTTTCGTAAGAGAAAAAGCTTCACAGCGGCAAGTCAAAGGAGTTGGTTGTGTATATAGCGGTCTCGACGGATTGTTTCCCCGAAATCCCCATGCCGGACGTAGTCGAAACGTTCATTGACCTCGAGTTTACGACGATTGAGATCGCCTTGCGCGAGAACGGCAGCATTCTGAGCCCCAGTCGCATCGAAAGCGAGATGGAGCAAGTCATCCGCGTCGTCCGCGATAGCCATCGACTCGACTTGTGCAGTTTTGATGTCTACATCGAAGCCACTGGCGATGAATATTATTCGCAGTTCTCCAGTATCTGCGCTTTAGCAAAAGCTACCAAGGTAGTCACGCTCACCGTGCCTTCTGCCGAACTGGGTACTCCGTTCAACGAAGAAGTCGAACGGCTGCAAGAACTGGTGCGCATCGCCGAATCCCAAGGCGTCCGCGTAGCCATGAAGAGCCAGATCGGTCGTCTGAGCGAAGATCCCGATACCGTCAAGGTGCTTTGCGATAACGTCCTGGGGCTGGGCCTGACGCTCGATCCAAGCCAATACTACTGCGGACCGTATCGCAATAAGAACACCGACAAGATCATGCCTTACGTCTTCCACACTCACTTGCGCGATTCGAAGAAGGATCAATTGCAAGTCCGAGTTGGCCAAGGCGAAATCGAGTACGGCAAGCTGATCTCTAGCTTGCAGCGCGTGAAGTATGACCACGCGCTCAGCATCCAGATCTTGCCGATGGCCGATGTCGACCAACGGCAAGAACTAAGAAAGTTACGTCTGCTGCTCGATTCACTGCTCTAATTTTTCGTCCCTCATTTGTTGTCTGACAAAAATGAGGACGAAAGTTAATCAGGCATTTCAATGTGCTCGGTTTTGGCAGCTTCTAGCAGCTTGCTCAAGGCTCGAGCTTCCAGTTGGCGAATGCGTTCTTTGGTCACGCCCATCGCTTCGCCGACTTCTTTCAAAGTGAGCGGCTCTTGGCGGTGATCCAAACCGAAGCGGCGGATGATGATCTGCTGCTCGCGCTCGTCGAGACGATTGAGCATATTGGTAATCTGCGATTGGCGCTGCTGGTGGGCCAGTTCCATCGCAAACTGATCGGCTCGTTCATCTTCACGGCTGAGCAACACTTCTTCACCGGCTGTGCGGAAGCGATCCTTGTGCTTGTACTCGTCGGGTATCGAACGAGCAAAGTTCTTCATGATCGCCCAGCTTGCATAGGTGCTGAACTTGTTGCCGCGAGCATAGTCAAACTTCTCGACCGCTCGAATCAGTGACATATTGCCATCGCTGATCAGGCCAAAGAAGTCATCGCTGCCACCGACGTGACGCTTGGCGATCGAGACCACCAAACGCAAGTTGGCTTGCACGATCTGGTTCTTGACGTCGACCGAAGCCTGGTACAGGCTGTCGATCTCGTCCATCAAGCTTGCCTTCGGATTGGCCATGTCCAACTCATCGCGCAGCTTGGCCGCACGGAACTTAAGAAAGTTCATCTTACGGAAAAGATGATACTCTTGTTCGCGAGTGAGCAATTGCACGTCATACAGCGAAGCCAGGTAGGTCGGTAGACCTGCTGGTGGCTTCATCTTGCGAGGTGGAATGATCGGTTCCGGCGTCGGGCTCATGATCTCAGCCACAGTCGCGTCGTTGGCACCTTCGAAGATCTCATTAGGAATGAAATCCAAGGCCAGTTCCATCAAGCGTTCTGCACGTTGTTCGTTCAGAATACGCACGATGCTTCCGCGTACGCGACCATAACGCTTGCACAGTTGAGTGATGCTCACCCCACGCAAGCTCTGCTGGTAAATCGAGCGCTTATCGTCATCAGTCAGCTCGGGCCGTTGGTCAGGGAATACGGCTTGAGCAGGATGGCGACGGTCGTGATTTTTCAGGGTGTAACGGATCGTTTCCACACTGCGTTGAACTTCGCTAGCCACGCGACGAGCCACTTCCGACAAGTTGGCGCCATCGAGCGCCAGATGCCGGGCGCGTTCGATGATCTCGGCGCGTTCGTCGTCGGACAATTGGCTGAAGCGTTCCCCACGCTTAACGCGACGAAGGTTCTTCGAGACAAATCGTTCTACGCTGCTATGCAAGAAACCGACGCGCTTGCGGCCGTCCCACAGGAAGCGACGGCTGACCAGCCCCTGATCTCGCCAACGCGAAATGGTCTTGGTCGAGACGTTGAACATACGGCTGAGTTCTTCCACCGTGTGCACCGGCTCGGCCACTTCTTCCAGACGCATATCGAGTGAATCGCTGACATCTTCGACGAACAGGCGGAGGTCGTGCGCCGCGTCCAGACCACTGATCATCCGACGCACACTCTCGCTCGGACGGTAGTCGGTCACGCGATAATAGATGAAATCGTACGGATATTGACGCTTGGCGTCTAACTCGCTCAGTAGTCGTTCAGCCCTTTCGGCTTGCTCGATCCGCTTGACGCGGGGGGCAAAACGAACTTGTTGGTCGCGTAGTTCGCGGAGTAGAGCGATTCGATAGTCTTGATGCATGATCAAACCTTATCCCTGCTTGCGGATCACGTCTTTTAAATCCCTGCGGTTTCCGACCGCCAACATGATCTGCGGCTGGGTTGAACTTCCTCGTGAAGTTCAGCAACATCGCGTCAAACGATTGGTTGGAGCTTAACCAGCCTTCCAGACTGTTAGTTTAACGCGCCCCATCGACAAACGCACGCTAGCTTTTTCCAAAGTCTGCTAGCTGGCCGCGGAACACCCGACGGCTCTCCTATTGGTATAGGGACGTTTTCAAGTCCTTCTTGGCGCGCTTTTAACAAGCTGGTGCGGCACTTTCCATATTTGGCAGTCCGACCAAGACGCGAGAATGTTACAGATGCAAACCTGGGACCGAAAGTTCGCGCGCGTGCCTTGACAAAGTCAAAGCGTGTCGTAGCACAAGGAAAACACTACAAAAATAATTTTTAGCGGCTTACCGCAGGAGTTCTAACAGGCAGCCACCTGGGAACTTTCTTCCCAGGGAGTGACAATTTTGACCGCTGTCTATCTCGATTTGATCCGTGCAAAAAAATTTGAGAATTTCTGTCATTCAATTTTCGTTTGAGCGATCGGACAAAAAATTGAACGACAGAAAATAGAAACCGCGGAGACTTTGCCGAAGTTAGGGGTGAAACCTATCACTGCTTTAGCTTTGGCACTGGAGCCCTATCGATGCCGCGTTCCAATCTCTATGTTCCTGAGTTTGCTAGCATCACGCGCGATCGACGAGCCTTCTTGGCCGCCCTGGCCACGGGCCTGGCATCAGGCTTGGTCGCTCTTCCGAGCCAGGCCGTGGCCCAAGAGTCCAAGCCCAAACGACCCAACGTGCTGCAAACGCCGCGCGGGATCGAACAACTGGCTACGCGCACGCGGGTGGTTATGCAACTGAGCGGCACTTTGAAAGTCGCCGATCCGGATCCATCCAGCAAGAAGCCACCGCGCGAAGCAGAAGTTAAAGCGGAATCGACCGTCGAATTCGATGAGCGCATCTGCATGAACTCGAAAAACGAGGTCATCTCCGCTGCGCGCAAGTACCACGAAGCCGGGGTGAGTTCCTGGATCAAAGGCAACGCCAGCAGTCATCAACTGCGCGGTGATGCCACCGAAGCGCGGCTGGTGCGCCACGAAGGCAGCTGGCAACAATACTGTCCTAGCGGCCCGATGCTGCAGCGCGAAATCGACATGGTGCGCTTGCCGGTCAACAGTGTCGTCGTGGACCAACTACTACCTACTGCGCCCGTGAAAGCTCAAGATAGCTGGTCGCCCAGCGAGAGCACGATCGGCGAAGTCTTCCAGCTGGATGCCGTGCACAGTTCCTCGATCGCTTGCCGCGTGGTGAAGGTCGAAGAAGGCGTGGCTTCGATCGAATGCAATGGCGAGATCGAAGGCACAATCAATAGTGTGCCCACGCGCATCAAGGTCAACGGCAACCTCCAAGCGGCCATGGCCAGCCAGTGCGCCTTGGTGACCTGGGTGGGTATGTCGCTGACAGAAACCCGCGAAATAAGCCAATCCGAACCCGGGTTTAGCTTGACCTGTCGCGTCAAGCTGATCCGTCGCGAATCACCTGAAGCCTGCAACGACGTGGCTTTGGACGAGCTGAAGGCCATCGCCAGCAGCAACGATGACGGACGCTGGTTGGTGCGCATCGCTTCCGTACCCGGCCGTTATCAAATGCTCGCCGATCGTCGCTGGAAGACGATCGTCGACACCGGCGAAGAATCGATCCTGCGACTGGTCGACAAGAACGAAGTCGTGGCTCAGTGCAATGCAACTCGATTGCCCAAGCTCACCGGCGGCACTCAACTGACGCTTGAAGGCATGCAGGATGACATCAAGCGATCGCTGGATAAGAACCTCGATCAGTTGATGGAAGCCAGCGAGAAGAAGAACAGTGGCGGCATGCGCGTGCTGCGTGTCGTGGCTGTGGGCAAGTCATCCGACGTGCCGGTGCGCTGGGTCTATGCTCACATCTCGGATGATAGCGGCCGGCGCGTGTCGCTCGTGTTCACCATGAGCGGCGAAGCCTCCGAAGCTTTCGGTATGTCCGATGAGCAGATGCTATCGAGTTTTGAACTCTTGCCCGATACGAGCTCTGGTTCACCCACGCCAGCTGCAGGCTTGGAATCTGCGTCCAAGCCTGAAAAGAAAGTCTCGAGATAACTCTGACAAAAAAATTTAGTGACAAAAAAATATCCTTGACACGCTGCTAACATACGTACGGTATACGTTTGTGTGCAGTGTGTTGAGGTGAGACGTGGCGATTGTTGCTGATGAATTGCTAGCCAAAGCAGAAGAGACGCTGGGGCGGGTGTGGGGCTATGCGGCTTTCCGCCCTTTGCAGCAAGAGGCGGTGCTGTGCGCGCTGCGCAAACGCGATAGCGTGGTGGTGCTGCCGACTGGTGGTGGCAAGTCGGTTTGCTTCCAAGTGCCTGCGCTTTGCCAGGACGGGTTGGCGATTGTCGTCTCGCCACTTATCTCGCTGATGAAGGACCAGGTCGATGCCTTGCATGCCAACGGTGTCGAAGCGGCTTTTATCAATTCGACGCAGAGTCCCGCTGAGCAGCGCGATATTGCGACGCGCATGAGCAATGGCCAACTGAAGCTGGTCTATGTAGCGCCGGAACGTTTGTTGACCGATCGCATGTTGCAGTTCCTCTCGGGGCTGAACATCTCGATGTTTGCAATCGACGAAGCCCATTGCATCAGCGACTGGGGCCATGACTTCCGGCCCGAGTATCGCGGCTTGAAGGTTCTCAAACAGCGGTTCCCCGGTGTGCCCGTTCACGCCTACACGGCCACCGCCCCCGAGCACGTCCGCAAAGATATTGCGGTGCAACTGGGGCTGATCGATGCTGAGTTCCTGGTCGGTTCGTTTGATCGACCGAACCTCGTCTATCGCATGGTGCCTCGCGACAACCTGATGCAACAAGTGGTCGATGTGCTCAATCGTCATGCGGGCGAGTCGGGCATTATCTATTGCATCAGTCGCAAGGAGGTGGAGCGTATCGCTGCTGCTCTGAATTCGGTGGGCGTGAAAGCTGCGCCTTATCACGCAGGCATGGATGATCACGCACGCAAAGCCAACCAGGACGCATTCATTCGCGATAAAGTCGACGTGGTGGTGGCTACGATTGCGTTTGGCATGGGTATCGACAAACCCGACGTGCGTTTTGTGGTGCATGCGGGGATGCCCAAGTCGATTGAGAACTATCAGCAAGAGAGCGGCCGCGCGGGCCGCGATGGGCTTGAGAGCGAATGCGTATTGATCTACAGCGGCGCGGACATCGTGCGCTGGGGCGGCATGTGGGATGAACTTGACCCAGCCGCGCGACAAGCTGCCGAGAAGTCGCTATGGGCCATGCACCGCGTCTGCACCAACAACACTTGCCGACACCGCGCGCTCTCGGCCTATTTCGGTCAGCAACTCACCGAGCCGAACTGCGGGGCTTGTGATGTTTGTTTAGGCGAAATCACGCAAGTGGAAGATCCCATCACGCTGGGACAGAAGATCTTGTCCTGCGTCCTGCGCGTAGACCAGCGCTTCGGTGCCGACCACATCGCCAAAGTTCTCGTCGGTTCGACCGAAGCCCGCATCATGCAACTGGGCCACGATCGACTGAGCACTTACGGCCTGCTGAAGAATGAAACGGTCAGCACGGTCCGCGGTTGGGTCGAACAGCTCGTCGCCCAGCAGTATCTCGTTCGAGAAGGCGAGTACCAGGTGCTGAAGGTCAGCGCCAGCGGCACGCGTTTGCTCAGGCGCGAAGAGACGCCGCAGTTATCATTGCCACCGGCCGCCAAGACTGCCAAGCGTCGCACGCAAGCCGAAACGACCTCGATGGTCGGTGTCGATACCGGTCTGATGGAGGCGCTGCGCAAGTGGCGATTGACGGAAGCCCAGCGCCGTGGCGTACCGGCTTATGTATTATTCGGCGATAACTCACTGCGAGAACTGGCGCGATTGCGGCCTTCGACTCTAAGCAATCTGCGATTCGTCAAAGGCATCGGTGAGCAGAAGCAGCGCGAGCTCGGCCAGTCGATCTTGGATTTGATCGATGGCTATTGCAGCGAACACGGCGATGTGCAGCGGGACGTTATCTCGACCAGCGCGAAACTGCTTGACGAAGCGCCAGCCCCAATCGTGCTACCACCTTCGATCGGCGCCGGAGCCCTCGCGTCGTTTCCCTTTTTCCGCCAAGGGCTATCGCTGGATGAAGTCTGTGCCAAGATGGATCGCGCCCGCTCGACCGTGGCCGGCTACCTGGCCGAGTTCATCCGCGCAGACAAGATCACCGATCCCTCGCCCTGGGTCTCCGCTGAAAACATCGCGCTCATCGATGCGGTCATTCACTTAAGCGAAGACGGACGCTTGAAGCCCATCTTCGACGCCCTTGAAGGCAAGATCCCCTACGACGACATCCGCATCGTGATGACATGCCGCTCGCAGTGAGCAGTGAGCAGTGAGCAGTAAGCAGTAAGCAGTAAGCAGTAAGCAGTAAGCAGTAAGCAGAAAGCAGAAAGCAGAAAGCAGAAAGCAGAAAGCAGAAAGAGCGTAGCGATTTCTGCTCCCCCTCGCCCCCGGTACTCCGGGGGAGAGGGGGTTGGGGGGTGAGGGGGCGCGCTAAAGTTGGTAGCACCCTTCCGCTAAACGGTGTATTACTTTACGCGTAAAGTAATCTTCTTCGAACCCATGCGTTAAGCATCGGAGCGATAGCGTGCTCCATGCTTGGGCGCGCCCCTCACCCCCCGACCCCCTCTCCCCTGTGAGTACACAGGGGCGAGGGGGAGCAATGTTCGCTGCGCTCACAGCAAGCAGCAAGCAGCAAGCAGAAAGCAGAAAGCAGAAAGAGCGTAGCGATTTCTGCTCCGGGGGGTGAGGGGGCGCGCTAAAGTTGGTAGCACCCTTCCGCTAAACGGTGTATTACTTTACGCGTAAAGTAATCTTCTTCGAACCCATGCGTTAAGCATCGGAGCGATAGCGTGCTCCATGCTTGGGCGCGCCCCTCACCCCCCGACCCCCTCTCCCCTGTGAGTACACAGGGGCGAGGGGGAGCAATGTTCGCTGCGCTCACAGCAAGCAGCAAGCAGCAAGCAGCAAGCAGAAAGCAGAAAGCAGAAAGCAGAAAGCAGAAAGCAGAAAGAGCGTAGCGATTTCTGCTCCCCCTCGCCCCCGGTACTCCGGGGGAGAGGGGGTTGGGGGGTGAGGGGGCGCGCTAAAGTTCGCAGCACCCTTCCGCTAAGCGGTGTATTACTTTACGCGTAAAGTAATCTTCTTCAGACATATGCGTTAAGCATCGGAGCGATAGCGTGCATCAAACTTGGGCGCGCCCCTCACCCCCCGACCCCCTCTCCCCTGTGAGTACACAGGGGCGAGGGGGAGCCATGTTCGCTGCGCTCACAGCAAGCAGCAAGCAGTAAGAGCGCAGCGATTGAGGGGGGTGCGCTAAAGTTTGCAGCACCCTTCCGCTAAACGGTGTATTACTTTACACGTAAAGTAATCTTCTTCGAACCCATGCGTTAAGCATCGGAGCGATAGCGTGCTCCATGCTTGGGCGCGCCCCTCACCCCCCGACCCCCTCTCCCCTGTGAGTACACAGGGGCGAGGGGGAGCAATGTTCGCTGCGCTCACAGCAAGCAGCAAGCAGCAAGCAGAAAGCAGAAAGCAGAAAGCAGAAAGAGCGTAGCGATTTCTGCTCCCCCTCGCCCCCGGTACTCCGGGGGAGAGGGGGTTGGGGGGTGAGGGGGCGCGCTAAAGTTGGTAGCACCCTTCCGCTAAACGGTGTATTACTTTACGCGTAAAGTAATCTTCTTCAGACCCATGCGTTAAGCATCGGAGCGACAGCGTGCTTCAAGCTTGGGCGCGCCCCTCACCCCCCGACCCCCTCTCCCCTGTGAGTACACAGGGGCGAGGGGGAGCCATGTTCGCTGCGCTCACAGCAAGCAGTAAGCAGAAAGAGCGCAGCGATTGGGGGGGCGAGCTAAAGTTTGTAGCACCCTTCCGCTAAACGGTGTATTACTTTACGCGTAAAGTAATCTTCTTCGAACCCATGCGTTAAGCATCGGAGCGATAGCGTGCTCCATGCTTGGGCGCGCCCCTCACCCCCCGACCACCTCACCCCTGTGAGTACACAGGGGCGAGGGGGAGCAATGTTCGCTGCGCTCACAGCAAGCAGTAAGCAGATCACTTCTTCGCATGCATGCGAACATCATCGAGGCTGGCAAAGCCGTTGGGCAGATGATCGACCAAGCGCACGCGGACGGCCGAGCCGACGTGATCTTTCAAATCGAGCCATTGACGTTCGAGCGAATCGCCATCGGTACCAGCAAAGCGACCGATCACTTTACCCGATACCTCGCTAACCACTTCCACGCAAGCTTTGGGATCTTTGCCGCCGGCCACCAGGGCGCTCAGCCATGGCTGGGTTAGCACGAAGGGGCGACTGATTAGTTCGCCGACCGGCTTGCCTTTATCATCCTTGCCAGCCGATGTCGCGATCAGCTTGCCATGAGCCCCCGCGCCTGCCGAAGAGATGACGCTATCGGCCATCGCCCCGCGCACTTCCCAGTCGTTCGTCTTGCCGCTCTCGAAATCAAAATTCAACGGTTGCTTGGCGTTGATGGCTGGCACCATACCGCCTAGATCATCGCTAACAGCTACGGCTTCTTTGGCCAGGCGTTGATCGAAGGGATCCGCCGAAACATAACGCTGATCGGCCGGCCGGCCCGCGGGCGCTTGCAGGAAAAGGTACGCACCGCGCTTGTTACCCGAAACGATATCGAGCAATTTGTCCTTGTTGACATCGGTAACCATGACTTGTGTGCCAACACCGCAAGACACGTCCACGACATGCGGCACAAATCGCACGCGACCGCCCGAGCGCTGAGTCTCCAGCCATACGAGTGTGGCCGGCATCTGCGAACCGTCGTCGCCCGTATGATGCGCCCACCAGCGTTTGCCGGTCACGATATCAGGAATGCCATCGCCATTCATGTCGCCCACATCGACTCCGTGTAATTGACTGATGGCGATGCCAACTGGGCTGGTCTTTTCATCAGCCGTCATGATCTCGACTTTCTCGAGCTTGTCATTGGCGGCATCGAGGACTTTGTAATAGATCAAACCGAAGCCGTGCGCCGACGTGCCGGTGATGATTTCGTTTTTGCCATCGCCATCCAAGTCGACTGCAAACATCTGCGAGCCGCCGGGATTGGCCAGCGATACTTTGTGTTGCTTCCAAGGCTCTTTGGCTGCGTCGCCTTCGCGCTTGCCCGGGTTTTCCCACCAGCCATCTTTCTCGAGCAAATCCATGCGGCCATCGTTATTCACGTCGCCAACACCCAGTCCGTGCGTGAAACGTTGCAGGCCATTGATGCTGGGCGAGACGTTGGTGAACTTCCACATACTCTTGGGATCTTGGCCCGCCCGCGAAGCGTAACCGTAATGACCTTTGCTCGCGCATACGAGATCTTTGATGCCGTCGCCATCGATATCGACCATCATCGGCGATTCGTTATCGGTTACATCCAGCATGACATGTTGCTCCCACATCTCAGTGCGAGCTTTCTCTTTGCCTGGATTGCGATACCACCAACTTTCTGCGCCGGGAAAACCGAGCACGATCGTATCGACGAACTTGTCGCCATCGACATCGTCGCTGTACATCACGAAGTTCTTTGAATACTCATTCGGCTTGAACGCTTCGGCGGCATAATACTTCGTGCGCGTTTGATAGTCTGGTCCCCAATAGATCCAGGGGCCGACGATGACTTCGCCGTGGCCATCATTGTCCAGGTCAGCCGCTGTGCCACCCTCGGCATGAAACTCGCGCGTCAGTTGCACGCGTTCAAAGGTTGGATCAGCCGAGAAACTGATCGATGGAGCGGTCGCAGCGATGGCGAGAGCTAACAGAAAACGAAACGATCGACGAGTCATGTTGGTAGGTTCTCCGAGAGAAGAAACAAGCGGGGATAGGCCTACCATTGTATGTGTCAGACTAAAGATTGACTGACAAAAAATTTTCGGTCAGTCCATTTTTTTGTCAGATCGTGCCCGCCACCATTCATAAGCGATGGGCAAAGCCGAAACGAAAATGATCCCCAAGATGACGACATGGAAATTGCGTTTGACGATCTCTTGTTCACCAAAGACGTAGCCGCCCAAGAGAAACAAACTGACCCAAGCTACGCCGCCGATCACGTTATAGAACCAAAAGCGGCGATACTCCATGCCACCGATGCCTGCGACAAACGGGGCAAACGTACGCAGGATCGGCAAGAAACGCGCGAGCACAATCGCTTTGCCGCCATACTTTTCATAGAAGGCTTGGGCGCGCAACAAGTGCTGCTTGTTCATCAACCAGCCGGTGTCTTTGCGAAAGATCGCGGGCCCCACATACTTGCCAATCGAATAGTTCACCGCATCGCCTAGAATCGCAGCCGCGATAAGCAGCGGCAGAAAGTACCAGACGTTCAAATTAAACTCGGGTTTGGCGGCAAAGGCACCTACGGCAAACAGCAGCGAATCACCCGGCAGGAACGGCGCGATCACCAGTCCTGTTTCACCAAAGATGATCGCCGTTACCAGCCCATAGAACCAAGGTCCCATGGTTGTGATCACTGCCTCCAAATGCTTATCCAGGTGGAGGATCCAGTCGACTATCTGCATGGGCGAAAACCTTGGGCGAAAATCTGGTAGGTGTTACCGCTTCGAAACAAACTATCGTAGTTCACTCAGAGGCGAAAGCGGCTTCCATCATCCCCCGATCGAACGACTTTTCGTGGTTGGCTAGCACCACAGTCGCTACACCATTACCGATAAAATTGGTAATAGCGCGTGCTTCGGACATAAATCGATCGACTCCCAACAACAGAACCAGCCCTTCGATCGGGATAACCTTCACCGCCGACAGCGTCGAAACCAAGACGACAAAGCCCATTCCCGTGACTCCTGCAGCTCCTTTGCTGGTCAGCATCAACACGCCTACGATGGTCAGCAATTGCCACCACGATAGATCGACATGATAAACCTGCGCCAGAAAGATCGTGGCCATCGACAAGTAAATCGTCGTACCATCGAGATTGAACGAGTAACCTGCCGGTACGACCAGGCCCACGATCGGCTTGGCACAACCCATGCGTTCGAGCTTCTCCATCAAGGCCGGCAGCGCAGCTTCGCTGCTGGACGCTCCCAATACGATCAACAGCTCGGCTTTGATGTACGTCAAGAATTGCCAAAGGCTAACGCGATAGTAGCGCATCAGCGCGCCCAACACAACGAAGATGAATAAAGCCATCGTCGTGTAAACGCTCACCATCAACAGCAGCAAAGGCCAAAGCGATCTCAGACCAAACAGGCTGACCGTCTGCGCCATACCGGCCATCGCCGCGAGTGGCGCGAACCACATGAGGATATGCAACAAGCGAAACATGTAGGGCGATATCTTGGAGAGCAAACCTATGCAGGGATCTTTTACCTTCTGTGGCAACATGCTCAGGATGGAACCGATCACAATCGATGCCAGTAGAACTTGCAGAGGAACATTTCCCTCCAAGAAATGGAGCAACGAAAACTTTTCAGCGTCCGCTCGATAACCTGTAATCTTTTTCTGGACGAGTTCAATCTGATCCTCAGTCGGTGGCATCACACCATCGCCCGCGCGATAAAGATACGCAACTGCGATGCCGATCAACAGCGCCAGTGTGGTGACTACTTCAAAGTAGATGAGCGCCTTGCCACCGATCTGGCCAACGCGTTTGAGATCGCCCATCGAAGCGATACCTAGCGTCACCGTCAAGAAGATCAGTGGACCGACGAAGAACTTGAGCGCTTCAACGAATGTCTCGGATAGTGGCTTGAGTTGTTCGACGAACTGAGGCGAAGCCGTTGCCCCGATCACCACGCCTATTACCACGGCCACCAGCACCCAAAAGGTCAAATGCCGATAGGGCCGCGACCAGAAATTCTGTCCACTAATTTTTTGTCAGATCCTTCTTTATCCAAGGATCCGATGTAGACGCACGACCCAGCGGCCGGCAACCCGGACCAACGCCCTTCATGCCGAGATCCTCATCCATGCTATTTGCCAAAGCCGTTAACTGCTTCACCCTCTCAGGTTGACTCTCGTACAAGTTTTTTGCTTCGGCAATATCCTCGCTGAGGTTATACAGTTCCTTCTTGGCCAGGTGCAGCTTCCAATCGCCTTGACGAATGGCTTCCAGTTCCAGACCGCGGAAGTAATGGAAAACATCGCGACCTTTATCGCTAACGCCACTTAGGACGGGCCACACATCAACGCCATCCAGCTTCCGATCGGCAGGCACTTTCGCTCTGGCCAGGCCGGCCAGAGTTGGCAAGACATCCATCATGCTGGTGATCGCCGTCGAACTGGTATCCGCGGGAACTTTACCTGGCCACCAGGCAATCGTACACACGCGAATGCCACCTTCGTAAGTTGTACCCTTCGCACCTCGTAGCGGTTTATTGTTGGCCCCCTGCCCTGTTGGCCCGCCGTTATCGCTCGTAAAGATCACCAGTGTCTTTTTATCCAGCCCCGATTGCTTGAGGTAATCGAGAATGCGTCCAACGTTGGCATCGACCTCTTGGACCCAGTCGCCGTACAGACCACCCTTGGATTTGCCAACAAAGTCAGGGCTGGGATAATGAGGCCAATGCACGGCCGTGTGCGGCAGATACAGGAAGAATGGCTTCGAATTATTCTTCTTCATGAACTCGATGGCTTTGTCGGTGTAAGCTGCGGTTAGCTGCGTTTGCTCGAGAGCTTTCACGCGACCGATCAGCTTTTCATTCTCAATCAAAGGCAAAGGTGGTTGAGCATTACCGCGCAAGCCGGTGCCATCTACTGGTTCATTATTGGCGGCAGCGTTGTTCGGATTGGGCTTCGGTAGGGGTTTACCTAAACTGCTCTTCGAGCCATCTTCAGCGGTGCCCATATCATTTGAATAAGGCAAGCCATAGTAATAGTCAAAGCCTTGGCGCGTCGGCATGAACTCGAGCTGGTCACCCAAGTGCCACTTGCCGATGCAAGCGGTGGCATAACCAGCTTGCTTCAAAACTTCCGCCACGGTGACTTCGTCGGAATTCAAGCCGACCTGCGATGCTGGGAAGAGAACGTGCGCGATCGGGAGCGCACGTTTAGGATAACAGCCAGTCATCAACGAGGCTCGCGATGGCGAGCAGACAGGCGCTCCGTAGTGGCTGGTCAGCTTGCGTCCTTCCTTGGCCATGCGATCCAGGTTCGGCGTCGTCGCGGTCGTTGAACCATAAGGTCCAATATCGCCGTAACCCAAGTCATCGATATTGATGAACACAAAATTCGGCTGCTCCGCTGGGCTCAACTGCCACAACATCAGCCACACAATCGCAGTCAGTATCGTTCGCATAGTTGTAAACCCGTGTTGTCGATCGATCAGACAGAAGATTGGATGACAAAAATGTTCTGTCACTCCATCTTCAGTCAGTTCGAGAACTTTAGATGCCGTAGAACTGGCAAGCGTTTTCGCCGAAGATCTTTCGTTCCACCTCGGGGCCGAGGGGGCGGATGTAATCGGCGACGATATTGTAGGCATCAGCATAGCTGCCCGACAGCAAGGCAACCGGCCAATCCGAGCCGAACATCAAGCGATCAGGCGTAAAGGCGCTCAGCACCACATCGAGATAGGGCACAAAATCAGCCGGCTTCCAGTGGTTCAGCCGCGCTTCGGTGATCATGCCCGACAACTTGCACATGACATGCGGATGCTTGGCCAGGTCGCGAATCTCCGATGCCCATGGTTCCAATACGGCATCCTTAATGAGCGGCTTGGCGATGTGATCCAACACAAATGGTTGATCGGGAAAGTTCTCGGCCAGGCGAATGGCTGCCGGCAACTGGCGTGGATAGATCAATATGTCATACGTCAGATCGAATTGATCCAGCGCGCGAATACCGTCCTGGAATGCATGACCAAGCATGAAATTGTCATCGGCTTCGTCTTGAACGACGTGTCTGACACCCACCAGGTTTTCATGCTGACTGAACTCTTTCAGTTGATCGGCTACCTGCGGGCTGCGCAAGTCGACCCAACCCACAACGCCTTTGATCAAGTTCGTTTGAGTGGCCAGTTTCAACAACCACCGCGTCTCTTCCAGCGATTGACGGGCCTGCACAGCGATACAGCCATCCAATTCGCATTTCTCTAGCTCCACCGAGAGATCGGCTGGCAAAAAATTGCGAACCAGCGGCGAACCGCCAGGTATCCAAGGATATTGATCGGCGTCGTATTGCCAGAAATGCTGATGAGCATCGATGCGCATGATGGTTGGCTCGCGTCCTTAGTCTCGCAAGATCGATTCGATTCGTTCGGCCAAGCGCGGCAGGTAATTCTGATAACGAGCCCCAACGCGTTTATCGCTCGTGGCCAGTCCTTTCAGTCCATCACCAACTTCGGACCTGGTCGGTTGCGCCCAGTCTAAACTATTCAGCGCTTGCACTGCCACAAATAAATTATGACGATCAGCGTTGGACAAGTCGACAAGCGTCCGGATGGCTGAAGTGCGATCATTCGCTTCGCCGAACCGGGCCACGGTCTCGGCGGCAAGTGCCCGCACGTAGGGCGAACTATCGTTAAGCATGCCGCGTGCCGCTTTCACCAGCTCGCTGCGCTCCGCCGCCGGCAAGCTCTTGTCGCAGGCTCGCACCAGCAAGCCATTGGCCGTCCAGTAACGCACCCCAGCTTCAGGTACTGACCGCAAGGCCAACAACTGTTCGAGTGAACCGGCCGAAGGACGCGAGGCTAAATCGGCAGCTTTGTACAAAGCTTCGGCTTGAAAGCGTTTCTCATCGTGGGCCATGGTATAAGGGGCATCGTCACCGCTGCGCCCATGGAACTCGCCTTCGGGCAACAGGCCCGTATCGCAAATGCCAATCATCCATTCCTGCAATGCTCCGCGCATGCGCTCGAGCGTCTGTGCTTGGGCAGGATCGGCGGCAACGTTGTTGATTTGATAGGGATCCGAGGTGATATCGTAAAGCTCTTCGGCAGGTTTCTCTTTCCAGAAGAAGGCTTGAGCTGCATTCAGCCGGCCGGCATCGAACTCTTCTTTCCACTTTTGCGTGGTGGGCGTCTGGAACATGTAGTTCAAGTAAGTGCCCTGCGGTCGCTGCGGATAGAAATTGCGAATGTACAAGAAGCGATCATCGCGCACGGCTCGCGACATATCGATGCGTTCGTCCATGCGATCGCGAAATCCGTAGTTGTATTGTCTCGGTTGGCTGGCATGTTTACCCAAGAACGCGTTGCCTTGCATATTCGCCGGCGGACGCACGCCGATGATACTGAGCATGGTGGGGGCCAGGTCGACAAAGCTGACCAGTCGAGCCTCTTTGCTACCGCTCTTGTAACCCTCTTGAACCAGATGTTGATAGCGCGGCGGTACGGAGACGATCAGCGGCACATGTAAACCGCTTTGATACAGCCAGCGCTTGCCGCGCGGCAAACCACATCCATGGTCGCCGTAGTAGACCACGATCGTGCTATCGTCCAGATTGTCTTGACGCAATTGCGCTAGCACTTCGCCAACTTGAGCATCCATCTCGGTCAGTTTGTCATAGTACTGTGCCCAGTCCTGGCGAACTTCCGGTAGATCGGGGTGATAAGGCGGCACCTTAACTTTGGACGCGTCATGAATAGCCTTGTGCGGTCGCTCGCGGATTTGGCTTTCATGGGTCGTCACAAAATTGAATACCGCAAAAAAGGGTTGACCCGCTTTGCGCTTGCGCCAGTGCGCCTTGGCGCTCGACTCATCCCAAGCATCTTTAGGCTTGATGATGTTGTAGTCTTCTTTCACGTTATTGGTCGTGTAGTAGCCTTGCTGCTTGAACAACTGCGGATAGAGCATGAACTCTTTGGGCATGCGCACGCCGCTGCGCATGTGCTGAGCACCGAGGCTGGTGGGATACATGCCGGTGATGATCGTGGTGCGAGCCGGCGCACAGACAGGCGCATTGGACCAGGCATTCAGGTAGATCTGCCCTCTCTCGGCCAGGCGATCGATGTTGGGAGTATCCGCATAGCTGTCGCCATAGCAACCTAGCTGCGGGCCGTTATCTTCCGAGGTGATCCATAAGATGTTCGGGCGTTCTGTTTGCGCCGTCAGCAAGTGAGAACCAGCGAACAAAAACAAAAAGCTGAGAATTGGGGCGATACTCTTCATTTTGGTCCATCCTAGCCCGACTGAAAATTTTAAGACAGAAAATTTTCGTCATCCAATTTTCTGTCAGAGGGGAAGCTTAAACTTTTACGATCGCTTTAATGACGCGGCTGGCGGGGTCGAGCCAGGTGGGAAATACGCGAACCATATCGCTGAAGTCGGCGTGATGCGTGATCCAAGGCACCGTATCGATGCGTCCAGCTTCGATCAATTCGATGATGCGGCTGAAATCGCGAGACAGCGCATTGCGACTGGCTAGCAGCGTGAGCTCGCGACGATGCATGATCGGTGCGTGTGGGAAAGTTACATTCTGTTGAGTGATCCCCACATAAACAACGCGCCCACGAATGGCCGCATAGGCTAGCGCATCACCCATGCTTTGATGACTGCCGGTAGCATCCACCACTACGTCGGCCAGTTGACCATTGGTAACTTGCGATAACGCAGTAATCGATGCGTCGCGATTGTTCATGTCCAGCAGAATAGTATCGGGTACTTTCATCTGCTCGCGCACGAACTGCAGTCGAGCTGCGTTGGTATCCATGACAATCGTGCGTGCACCACTGATCTTGGCAAACTCGATAGCCGACAAGCCAATCGGGCCAGCACCGATCACCAGCACATGCTCGGCGCTGGTCGGCTGAGCGCGATCGATGGCGTGACAGCCGATGGCCAACGTTTCGACCAAGGCCAACTGTTCAAAGCTGAGCTTGCGTGAAACGTGCAGCTTGCGAGCTGGCAGTAACATGCGTTCGGTCATGCCGCCATCGCACATCACGCCCAACGTCTTGTGGCTCTCGCAACAGTTCGTATGGCCGCGCCGACACGCATAACAGTGCTGGCAGTTGATATAGGGTTCCACTGCGCAGTGATCGCCCGGAGCTACGTTCGTAACGCTTGCGCCCACCTTCAGGACTTCGACGCCCAACTCATGTCCCGGTATGCGCGGATAGCTAAAGAATGGCATCTTGCCCAGGTAGCCACCATAGTCCGTACCACAGATGCCGATGCGATGAATGCGCACCAGTGCCTGATCGGCGGCCGGTTCGCCTGGTTCGTCTATGTCGCAGGGACGGAATGTTTGCGGAGCGTCGAGCGAAATGGCTTTCATCGGATCGATCTGACCAAAAATGAGAGACGAAAAAAGAGAGTTAGTTATTCTCTGGCAGGCCTTCTTGGTGGCCGAGGTTATGAACCGGTGCCAGTATCTGTAACACGTCTTTCAACAGCGATCGATCGATCGGCAGCGCGGCCCAGGTGGCCCACTTGCGGATGTTTTGTGGATTGGCGCTGCCGGCTACCGTCGTAGTGATGTCTTCATTCATCAAACAAAATTGCAACGCCAGCTGGGCTATATCGATGCCTTGCTTCTCACAATGCACCGCAGCGGCCTTGGCGGCATGTTGCACTTCGGGTGGATCGCGGAACCAAGGCGGCAACGGCGAATTGGTCAGCAGTCGCGCGCTGAATGGCCCAGCGTTCATGACACCCACGCCGCGTTTTTTGAGCAGCGGAATGGTCTCATCGGCAAAGCGTGTATTCTGTAGCGTGTATTGGTTGTAGCTGAGCGCGCAATCGAGGTCGGTCTGCGCCAGGATCGTATGAAAGATCTTCTGCGGGTAACCGCTGATTCCCACGTAACGCACCTTGCCGGCTTGGATCGCTTTGCGAATGGCCGGAATCGTTTCATCAACGATCTGCTGCAACGGCACGAACTCGATATCGTGACACAGAATAATATCGAGGTGTCCACAGCCCAGTCGGTGCAGCGACACGTCGATGCTCTCCGCCACGCGTTTAGCCGAAAAGTCGAAATGGCCAAGGTCGTAGCGGCCAAGCTTGGTGCAAATCGTGTAACTATCGCGAGGCACATCCTTCAAGGCCACGCCCAACATCACTTCACTCATGCCGCGGCCGTAGAACGGCGACGTATCGATGAAGTTCATGCCCAGTTCCAGGGCCACGCGAATCGAAGCGAACACTTCATCCAGCGTTACATTGCGAAATTCTTGGCCGAGCGACGAAGCTCCAAAGCTCAGTATGGGCAGCTCCAACTCCGTGCGCCCCAGTTGTCGACATTGCATTGCCTGATCTTCCTTCTAGTTGCATTAGTTTTTGTCACCATATAGTGACGCAAAACCGCCCCTTGGGAAAGCCAGGATATACCTAAGCCGTCGGGCGCTAGCCCCGGTTTTCGAAGCGAATCATAACAATCTGACAGAAAATTGAGTGACACAATATTTTCTGTCACCAAATTTTTTTGTCAGCCTGTTTTTACGCTTCGAGAACCGGGGCTAGCGCCCGGCGGCTTAGTGAGAAGATCCAATCACTGCGCACCTTCCACCAGGCCTCGGTTGGTGACTGCGGTGCTGCCCAGGCCGCCGCGCTTTTTCGGATCGATAATCTGCGCGGGGATATCGAGCGTTTGATAGAAGCTCCAGACCGGTTGATTGGCGCGATCGACTTCGCTTTGCAGCGTATCGCCCTCGCGCATCATGACCACTGGCGGCGGGCCAGAGCTGGACATGGTTGCCCAGACTTCATCGTTCTTGACCTTGATCTTGATCGTAGCCTCGTACGGCTGGATGTTGGCCGACTGAACCTCGCGACCGCCACCGCGCATCGACTGTAGTTCATAACGAATCTCGCGCGACTGACCACGTTTGTAGTCGGCTTCGATGGAGTTAGGCGCCAAGGCATCGTAGACCCAGCCATTGACGGTGATCTCGTTCATGATCGCCTGGCGGATTTCGCGCTCGTGATCCAGTGCGGTAACATCGACACGAAACTTTGCGCCAGGTTTGATGATCAGGAAGTCATCGGCTTTGGCAGTTTCCAAAGCCTCAGCAGCTTTGCCACTCGGTAACTTTACTGCTCCGACCGCCAGACCGTCGCGATTGTTGGCTGTAAAAGTCGCCGCATAGACCAGGTGGTCATCCACAATGCCGCGCTTGCGCGCCCCATCCCAGCTTTGACCCCAATAAGCATTCGAATCGAACTGATAAGTCCAGATGGGCAATTGATGTTTGAGGCTGAACATAATGATCGATCCGCCGCCCTGTCCATCAAACGACAGCAGGTCAGTGCCTACCCAATCAAAGTTGGCAGTAAATGGTGTGCCTACCGAGTTGGCTTCAAGCTTGCGTGTGGCTTGTGCGCCGGTGATATCGGCTACGTAAATCGAGCTGCGATTGAGAACAGCGATCAGCCTGCCGGCCGGATGGGCTGATACGCCTGAACAACCATCCATTGGCAATTGTCCCAGCAACTGTCCGGTCAACGAATCACAGATTCGCAGGCCACCGTCCTCTGGCAAGAACAAGTACTTGCCACCGGCCGACATGCGCGGCTCGGGGGCAAAGAAAGATTCTTGCGTGGTTTGCCATGCCAACGTACGCTCTTTGATATTCCATGCCAGGATGCGGTGCGTCTCGGTGCGTTGCAGTACGATCGCGTCGCTGGCAAATCGCACCCACGGCACCGAGTTATGCCAACTCTTGTCATCAGGAATGGTTGCATGCCACGAAACGACCGCCTTGGGTTCTTCGGTGGCTGGCTCCGTTTGCCAGACAGTCAGGACGGGTTGGCCTGTCAGCCCAAAATCTGTGCTCTTGCGTTTGCTGTAGGTCAACAACTGTCGCGAAGCCGCATGATAGTCCATCAACATCTCGCCGGCGGGCAGCATCTGAATGCGCTTGACGGATTGCTTGGTCAAGCTGACCCACATTAACCGAGTTGGTTGACGTTCGTTTTCACCGATCGAAGCCAGTATCCAATTGTCCGCACCGCCTAGCGCCATGAGCGAACTGACTTTTTCGGCGAACCCGACGGCAGGAAAACCCACGCCGGCCTGCTTCAGTTCCAATCCTTTGCGAACAGGATCAGCCGCCAGGTTCAGCTTGGATTCTTCTGTATGAGCATCTTCTCGACTGCCCCAGCGTCGACCTTTGCCGCCGCCGATGGCGATCGCGCCCGAATCGTTAAATGATTCCACTTCCGGCAGACGCGGCACAGGCACAGCCGCCAGGCCGGCTTTGTTCTGAAACTGTTTGATAAAGCTTTGATCTTTCGAGCTCAGCTTTTCAATCGCAATCGAGATCTCTTTCATCTCTTCAGTGCGCAGTTCTACTTTGCCACCGCTGATCTTGAGCAGAGCGGCTTTGACGTTGTATTTGCCCGAGGCATCGCTCCACAGCCGGCCCCGCGCTATCGCGTCAGCTTCATAGGGCCGACGTATTTGATCAGGATTGAAGATTTGAAGCTTGGAGGCGGATGCGAATTCGAACTCGCACAGTGCGCTACCTTTCTTGTCCACGTCGCGAATCGTGGCTGGTCGCCACTCGTTCAAGAATAGCACTTGAACTTCTTCGCCAACTTTATACTTCTCCGCCGCCAATGCCAGCGGAGCCGAAATCGAGACGATGAACAATAGAAAGCACAGGCATCTAAGCAGTGTCTTCAAAGTAAGCTCCTGATGTTTGTCCTTTCATTTTTGTCGGAGACTCTGACAAAAAATGAACGACAGAAAACTAAACCTTGCTGAGTTCTGGGATTTCGAAGCCAGGGTTGTTGGGATCTTTTAACAAGCGATTGGCTTCGGCAGCCAGTTCCCCAGTGTGGCGTTCGGTTTTGGGATCGAAGGTCAGCCAAGGACCAACTGTGTAGTTATTGCCTTCCTTTGGTACGCCGACGCCATCCTTCATGATGCTATGCAGCTTGGCAAAGTGTTCTACTGCATCACGATTGTCACCGAACTTGCCGGATGAAGCATCAAAGGGCGCGGACTTGCCTAAGCGGTACGAGTTATTCATCAAATGCCCGAGCACACAACTGTAATGCGCATCTTGAGCTGTGCCGTTGGCCAGTTTAGGATTGCCAGCTCTACAGGCGGTAATGAAGGCTGTCCAGTTGCCGCCCGGCGTCACCACGCCCGGCTGGATATCCAGCTTTTGACCTTCATCTTTGCCGTACTGTTCCTTCGGTCCGTAGTAGCGATCACGAATGATCTTGCCACCATCTTCGAAGTAGTACTCGTTCTCGACTTGCTTCTGATAGCCTTTGTAATTCACGTTGCGGACGTTGAAGAAGACCGATTGGCCATTGGGATATTCGGCCACGGCCATCATCGTATTAGGTGTTTCACCTTGGTCGTTCCATTGGAAGCGACCGCCGATAGCCATCACGCGGGTCGGGTGAGTCACATCTTTGTCGAGGGCCCAACGCGCCACATCTAGTTGGTGGGTGCCTTGATTGTTCAGGTCGCCATTGCCCGTGTTCCAGAACCAGTGCCAGTTGTAGTGCACATAGTTATCGTGGTACTTTTCGATAACAGCGGGCCCCTTCCAGAGTTTCCAATCCAGGTTCGCAGGCGGATCGCTGAAGGGCTTGTTGCCGATGCTGCCGCGTTCTTTGCAGCAATAGCCATAAGCGATCTTCAGCTTGCCGAACTTGCCCGAACGAATGAGTTCGTGCAAGCCGGCAATTTTGGCATTACTGCGACTTTGAGTTCCGTGTTGAATCACTACGCCGTACTTTTCCTGAGCCGCGACCGCAATGCGACCTTCGGAAACGTCGTGACTCATCGGTTTCTCAACGTACACATGCTTGCCCGCCTGCGCGGCCCAGATGGTAATGAGCGAATGCCAGTGATTGGGTGTGGCCACCGAGATGGCATCGAGCGATTTGTCCTCGAGCGCTTTGCGAACATCGGCTACGCCTTGCGTCGTAAAGCGACCTTTGGATTTCTCTTGAATCTTCTTCATCGACGAAGCCAAGACCTTGGCGTCGGGATCGATCAAATAAGCGATCTCGACATTTTCTTGGCTCAGCCAACCATCCATATGACTCTGACCACGTCCATTGACACCGGCAACAGCGATCCGCAAGCGATCATTAGCGCCTTTCACTTGGCCCGATGCTCGCGTATTCATCAACAACAGCGACGAGCTAGCAGCAGCCGAGGTTCGCAAGAAACTACGACGTGATTGAGTCATGAGAGTGTCCTTAAGGTGGGAAGGAGTCGGCAGTTAGCAGTAGGCAGTCGGCAGTAGGCAGATAGCAGTGAGTAGTTAGCAGCGTGGTACATCTGCCTACTGCTATCTGCCTACTGCCGACTAGGCTCTACAAGTGTAGCGAAGCAACTTTTGCCTGTCACTAATTTTTGTCCTTCATTTTTTGTCAGAACTGCTACATTGGGGAAAGTGACAAAATCGCAAGGGCTCGATGGCAGGAAACGCGAAACGATGGACGCGGAAAGTTTTAGAGATTATGTGCTTTCGGTGCTCCGCGATGCTTTTCCCGATGAGCCGTTCCAGGCGGGCCAGCGGACCGATGCGATTCGCTGGAAGGAATCCGAAATCGGGCTGCACAACCTGCACGCCGATGCGGCTCTGCTGCGTACCGAGCCTGAGAAGGTACGCCAGGCAATCGTGGAGCACTTCTCGCGGATCGTACAACTGACCGATGTCGAGCTGGCCATGTTGCCGCAAACATGGGAGGAAGCCCGCTCGCGCGTACGTCTGCAACTGATGCCGGCCGCCTTTGCCCGCGCGGGTGTCAGCGTGACCTACCCTTTTCTCGACGAAGTTCTGATCAGCATTGTTGTCGACGCTGAACATGGTTATGCCTACGTGCGAACCGAAGATATAGAACGTTGGCAAGTGAGCATGATCGATTTGTATGAAGCGGCCTGTGAGAACCTGACCGCAGCCTCACAGAACTTGGGTGTATCGTATTATCAAGGCCCGCCCTCGATCATCGCCCTCGACACAAACGATGGTTATGCCGCCGCGCGCATCTTGCTGCCTAGTTTGAGGCAGTTCGTCAGCGAACGCTTGGGCTCGCCCTTTTGCGCTGGCATACCGAACCGTGATTTCCTGATCATGTGGTCGGCTGACACCGACGAAGACTTTCAGTCGCGCATGAAATCACAATTGGTAGAAGACACCCTCAGCCGCTCTCATCCACTCTCCAACCGCATCCTGAAAGTAACCGAAGAGAGCATCAACTGATACGTTTTTGAGGTTTTGATGTTTTGTCCTTCATTTTTGTCAGATCTGACAAAAGATTGAATGACGAAAAATTGCCCGCGGACAGGGTGGCCCTATAATTGCAGATGCTCGTTTTGCCCGAGCATGTTCAAACCGCCAGGAGAAAGAAAATGAATTTGCGAGCTACCCTCTGTGCCTTGAGTGCTATCGGAGCGCTTAGTTGCTTGGCTTCCACAGCCCAGGCACAAGTACTAGTGGTTGGGGGCGGGCCAGTTTACGGGACAACCGTCGTTGTCGGTCGACCCGTCGTGCCGGCTGTACCCGTGGCGCCTGTCTACCAGTCAGCCTACGTCTCGCCTTACACCCCAGGCTATTCCGTTGGCTACGCAGGTTACTCAAGCTATTCAGCTTATAGTCCTGTAGTAAGAACGGCGTATGTGGCACCAGCGCCGGTTGTCACCTATCGGCCAGTGGTGCCGGCCGTTGTACCGGTTTACCCGGCCTATCGCCCAGGTGTGGTAACCACCCGAGCTTATTATCCCGGCCAACCTGTGCGCAACGCCCTGCGAGTTATTGCACCGTAAACCGTCTCGCCAGTCTGACAAAAAAGGAATGACAAAAAAGGGATGATGGGACAGAAAATTTTCTGTCCCATTCTTTTTGTCAGAGTTTTATTTCACAGAATGCATGGCCGTTCTCTTGGCCACGTGGGGTTTGCGTGGTTGATGGTGAGCGAGCACTTCGCTGATGCGAGCGCTAACCTGCGCGCCTTGAGCGCCCGCATCCATTTGAAGTGCAACGCAGTTGATTTGATAGATGCTCAGGAGCGTAGGGATCTGAGCAGCGATCTCTGGGCTCTCCGAGTTTGGACAGCAGTGGAAAACGATTTCGAATCGCTGACCAGCGGCCAGCTTATCCACTAACTCTTGGGCCGAACCAATCTTGATGACTTGATATCCCAGTTGCTCTAGCGAAGCAACGGTCTTGCAAATCTCTGTTGCCAACTCCGGGTAGTAGCTCAATCCAACTTGCACGCGTGCACCTTTTCTCTCTTCCTGCCGATCAGTGGCCAATCCATCAACTATGCGTATCGTAAAGTTGTTCGGCCTTGGATGAAAGAGCGGATTAAATCTGCTTTTTGTCTTGTAATTTTTGTCAGATCTTCTGGCAGCAGATTGAGTGACAAAAAATGGAAGTGCTAGGATATCGTTTTTCCCATCATCCGTGTTTCCATTGAAAAGCGAGCGATCTGCATTGTCGACTGCCACCCCCCCGGCCCGCCCACGCCTGAGTGCCTTTCCAAAGTGCTATTTGGACACCATCTCGCATGCGCGAACGATGAGCGTTTTTGATTGGATTGAACAAGCCAAGCAATTGGATGCTGACGGGCTGGAGATGTACGAAGGATTCTTCACGAGTCTGGATGACGACTACATCGATTCGGTAGCCAAAGCCATTCGCGATGCCGGTTTCGCGATGCCCATGCTCTGCTGTTCGCCGGACTTTACGCATCCTCAAGAGGAAAAGCGACGGGCGGCCATCGAGTACCAAAAGAAGATGATCCATGTCGCTTTGCGCTTGGGTGGACCGGGTGTGGTTTGTCGTGTGCTGAGTGGTCAGCGTTGGCCCGAAGTGCCGCGGGAAGTCGGCTTGCAGTACTCCAGCCGGGCGATCAAGGAGTGTATCGCAGTAGCTGAACCGCTAGGTGTCGTGTTAGGCTTGGAAAATCATTACAAAGACGGACACTGGCTGTATCCTGAATTCGCCCAGAAGATGGATGTGTTCCTGGATCTGCTCAAGCTGATCCCGCCGTCGAAATACTTCGGTGTGCAATACGATCCCAGCAACGCAGTCGTGGCTGGTGATGATCCGGTGGAGTTGTTACGCCAGGTCGCGCCGCGGGTAGTCAGCATGCATGCCAGCGATCGTTACCTGGTCCCGGGCGCGACGCAAGAACAATTGAAGGCCGCCGAAGGCACCGCCGGCTATACAGAACTTCTTAAACACGGGGTTACTGGTCGAGGCGCCAACGACTATCCAGCCATTTTCAGTTTGCTCGTTCAGCACAACTACCGCGGCTGGATCAGTATTGAAGATGGCATGAATGGTATGGAAGAAATGCAAGAAAGCCTAACCTTCCTGCGTCAAATGGTAGCCCGATATTATCCATAACTCGAACCATCTGACAAAAATGAAATGACAAAAATTTTTTGTCCCTCCATTTTTTGTCAGAGTTCTGTGAGGCCGATTGTTTATGTCTAGTCAAGAATCTTGCGCGCCTACGCGCGCCACAGAGTTGGTTCGTTTGGAGATTGCGAAACTCTCCATCGAATCGGGCGTGTCGCTCGTGGACATCGTCTGTAGCGCGTGCCAACGTACGGCGGAGACATTGAACATTGCTCGCGTGGGAGTTTGGACGCTCGTCAATCAAAAGTCGACGCTCAAATGTGTCAAGCTCTACGAAGCTCACGACCAAAGCTGGAGCGAAGGGGCTCTGCTACAGATCGCCGATTTCCCCGAGTACTTCGCACAATTGTGCAACCGCAAGATCGTACCGGCTGAAGCTGCGATGACGGATCCGAAGACATCGGAGTTAGTCGAACCTTACTTAAAGCCGCTCGGCATCACTTCGCTGCTCGATGCGCCGATATTCGCCGCTGGCGAAGTCATCGGCGTCTTGTGTTGTGAACATGTAGGGCCGCCGCGCGAATGGTCGACCGAGGAACGCGACTTCGTTGCTTCCATGGCCGACCTGCTGGCGATCAAGCATCGAGCCGCGCAAGTCCACAAGCTGCGTCAATCGCTCGAAATCAACGAAAGCCGTTTACTGGCGCTCGAAAAGTCGGATGCACTTGCCAAGCTAGCGCTGGGGGTGGCCCACGACTTTCGCAACGTATTGGCCAGCATCATCAACAGCGTCCATGTGCTCAAGATCTCGAGCGAGATGCCAGATAGCCTGCGCGAACCACTCAGCATCATCGAAGACGCTGCCAACGTCGGTTCGCGATTGATATCGGAAATGGTCGAGTACGGCCGCGATGTGCCAGCCCGGCCCGAAGCGCTTAGTCCCGACGCAGAGATCGACAAGTTCCTGCCGGTTCTGCAAACGGCCGTCGGCAAAGACTACGTGGTCGAACATGATGTTTGTCATGTGCACGGCAAAATCTTCATCGATCGCAATCAATTTGATCGCGTGCTGCTGAACCTGGTGGTTAATGCGCGCGAAGCCTCAGCGCCGGGAAGCAAGATAAGAATTCGAATCGATGAAGCCGAGCAAGAAGATGATACATCAAGCAACTTTCTTGCAGTCGAAGTGGCCGATTCTGGCCACGGAATGGATTCCGAAACGCAAAAACGCCTGTTCGACCCCTTTTTCTCCACCAAAAAGTCGGGCACCGGACTCGGCATGGCCATCGTCCAGCGTATCGTCGACCGAGCCGGCGGATTTATTCGCGTCGATAGTTGTCCCGGCCAAGGCACAACCATCCGCGTCCATCTCCCACGCGTGAGCGTCAGCGATTAGCATAGTGTACGGATCACACTCTCACTCTTCATTTTCGTCAGTCAATTTTGTGTCCGAGCCGATCGGACAAAAAATTGAGCGACGCAAAATGAAAGCCCTGCCTACCTCACCTTATTCCTTCCTTGGAGCATTCCATTGGCTGAAGCAAGTCCAGCAGCAACCAAACTAGATATCCAGCGCGCAGATAGGCTTCGTACCGCCTGCGCTAAAGTGCGTGAGCAGGTTGCCAAGATCGTGGTGGGGCAAGACGAAGTAATCGAGCTGTTGTTGATCGCCATGCTCTCACGCGGTCACTGCTTGCTGGAAGGCGTGCCTGGTCTGGCCAAGACGCTCATGGTGCGCTCGCTGGCCGAATCGATGGCCTTATCGTTTCATCGCATTCAGTTCACGCCCGACCTGATGCCAGCGGACATCACCGGTACCGACATTATTCAAGAGTCACCCGAGACTGGCCATCGCGAGTTGGTCTTCGAACGTGGGCCGGTCTTTACACAACTCCTGTTGGCCGACGAAATCAACCGCACACCACCCAAGACCCAAGCCGCCTTGCTCGAAGCCATGCAGGAGCATGAGGTCACAATCGGTGGCAAGACATATCGATTGGCGGAACCATTCTTCGTCTTGGCAACTCAAAACCCAATCGAACAAGAAGGCACTTATCCGCTGCCCGAAGCTCAACGCGATCGCTTTCTCTTTCAAGTCATCGTCGACTACCCTTCGCGCGATGAAGAAAGCCTGATCATCGATCGCACAACTTCGGCCTTCCAAGCGAAACCGGAGCCAGTCGTATCGGGGCAAGAGATCATCGAGTTTCAGCAAACGGTTCGCCAGGTACCGATACCCGATAACGTCAAGCAAACGGTGCTTGACCTCGTGCGATTGCTCAGGCCCACACCTGATAAAAAAGTTGGCTGGGTCAACGATTGGGTCGATTGGGGCCCGGGACCACGCGCCAGTCAGCAATTGGTTTTGGCAGCCAAGAGCCGGGCTGTGCTGCATGGTAAAGACCATGTGCAACCATCGGATATCGTGGCTCTGGCCGCACCCGTTTTGCGACATCGCTTAGTGCCATCGTTCTCAGCCGAAGCCGATGGTATTCGCACCGATGACATTATCTCGCGCGCGGTCAAAGAATTGAAGTTAACCAAGTAGCGGACATGACTCATATCCCTTCCGAAGCCTTGCTATCCGCTGCCGATCGCGATCGACTGGCCAGGCTACAGCTTTACGCGCGCCAAGTGGTCGAGGGCATCGCTGGTGGTATGCATCGATCCCCGCATAAAGGCTTTAGCGTCGAGTTCAAAGAACATCGACCTTATGTGCGCGGCGATGAGGTGCGCTCTATCGACTGGAAGTTGTACGGCAAGACCGACCGACTTTACATTCGCCAATACGAAGAAGAAACCAATCTTCGCTGCACCATTCTGCTCGATCAAAGCGGTTCAATGTCTTATGGTGCCCGAGGGCCCCTTAAAGTCTCCAAGCACGATTTTGCGGTGCGCCTGGCCGCGTGTTTGGCGTACATGTTAGTGGGCCAACAAGATGCGGTGGGCTTGGTTACCTTCGATACCGACACGCAAGAATTTATTCCTCCGCGCAGCAAGCCCAGCCATTTGCGGAGCTTGCTGACCACGCTCGTCGGCAGTAAGCCAAGCGGTGAAACAGCGATCAGCACTGTGCTGACCAAGCTTGTGCCGAAGATTCGTCGTCGCGGTTTGCTCGTGCTGATCTCGGATTGCTTTGATGACGTCGAGCAATTGCTGCGAGCGCTCAGTTACTTTCGGCATACGCGCAACGACGTTGTTGTGTTTCAAGTGTGGGATCCAGATGAACTGAGTTTTCCCTTCAGTGGTCGCACCCAGTTCCAATCGCTCGAACTGGCCGGGCATACTCGATTGCTCGATAGCTCACTGCTGCGTAAGTCGTACTTGGAGAACCTGGCCCAATATCGCGCGGCACTGGCGGCCGGTTGCGGTAAACAGAAGATTGATTTGATCAGTTGTACAACCGATCAATCGCATGCGACGTTGCTGGCTTCGTACCTGGCTGCGCGAGGACGACAGGTATGATCTTTCTCAATGCGCTCCTGGTAGCCGGTTCACTGGCTGCTTCGATACCTCTGATCATTCACTTGCTGAATCGATCGCGCTTTAAGGTGGTCGATTGGGGCGCCATGCACTTGCTCGAGTCGGCGATAAAGATCAATTCGCGGCGCGTGCAGTGGCAAGCCTGGTTGTTGTTGCTGATGCGCATGATGATTCCCGCGATCCTTGCATTCTGCCTGGCTCGGCCAGTGCTAACGGCTTGGCGCACGCCGGCCGGCGGCAATGGTCATTCGGTGGTGATTGTCGTCGACAATAGTCTGAGCATGGAAGCGGCCGGTAAAGACGGTTCTTGTCTGGATCAAGCCATCGCCGAAGCTTCATCGATCGTGAGTCGCTTTGGGGCTTCGACGGAGATTACATTGCTCACCGCTGGTGGCGGTGTGATCGATCAAACATCGGGCGCTACGATGGACAGCAAACGCGCGCTTAGGCGACTGCGCGACGTGCGCGGTGGTGCCGGTCCAGCCGCGATCGGCGAAGCGCTTTCGACCGGCTTTGCCAGGCTGGCCAAAGCCAAACAACCACGACGTCACTTGATATTGCTGAGCGACTTTCAGCGCAGCCAATTCGATAACTTGCCGCCTGAGTCGCTCGCAACGCTGCGCGATGGCGCACCCAAAGATGCACCTCCCATCGAAGTGACATTCATCCCTGTGCGGCCTAAGTCGCTAGATAATTTGTCGATACAAATCGATCGACCGCTTGGAGCCAGCGTGGTCACACCGGCACAAGTCCTGGAAGTGCGCGTGGCTATTCGCAATCACGGTCGCGAGCGCATCAAAGGTTTGCCCGTGGTATTGTCGGCTGATGGATCGCCACTGGCGAACAAGAACGTAGAAGTGGCCGGTGATTCGCAAGTCTTTCTGGCCTTTTCATGCCAATTGCAAACGCTGGGCTCGCATGTCTTGAGTGTCGCTATCGATGAAAAGGCCGCGCGGGCCGCCTCAGGGCAAACGCTTGACGGCGTAGTCACCAGCGATGATGTCTCGCGATGGAGCGTCGAAGTGATCGAACCGGTACACGTCGGGATTGTCAGCACGCGGCCAGCCAATTCGAAAACGGTTGATGATGCCACCTTTTTGAATCTCGCTCTGTCTCCTTACGCAGTCAGCATGTCAGGATCTGCCACCAGCGAAGAGACGGCAGGCTGGGCCGAGGCTCAAGCAGGCGCTGACCCGATTCAATGCGAAGTTGTCAATCCAACGGCCGTAAACGATCAATGGCTAGCTGACAAGCGCGCCATCGCGCTGACCAACATCCCGAAGCTGGACGATGCCACAGCCGATTGCATCGAACGTTTCGTACGCGGCGGCGGCATGCTCATGATCTGGACCGGCGATGCGCTGCAAAGCAAATGGTACAACGAGCGCTGGGGCTTGAGCAGCCAGTCAAAACTACTGCCAGCCGATTACGGTCCGATCTCGCGCCCCGCCGACCGGCCGCAAGCCTCACTGAAAATTCAAAGTCAAAGCTATGAACATCCCGCGCTCACGTTCTTCAATCGTAGCAGCAACGGCCGACTGGACAGCATCGACTTGACGACCTGGTTTCGCTTGCAGCGCTCAAGCGAGAATAGTAATGATCGTTCCGTCTTGACCATGTTGTCGCTCGACAACGGTGATCCCCTGCTGCTCGAGCGAGTCGTGGGGCAAGGCAGAGTCATGCAGTGGGCCATCAGTTGCGGACAGCGCTGGACGAACTTGCCGCTGCGTGAAGTGTTCGTACCGATGATGCAGCAAATGGTTTTGTATGGCGCTACTTCATCGATGCCGCAGTTGAATATCGATACGGGCAGTATGCTGGCCGTCGCGCTAGAAGACAACGCGACAAGCGAAAAACCGTCGGCTGAATCTTCATCGCGCCTGCCATCATCGCCTGGCGATATTGAATTGTTGACCCCGCAAAACTTGCGGTTTCGTTTGGAAGCAGATAAGAACAGCGAGCGGCCGACAATTCAGTTTGCCGCCACGCATTACCCAGGCGCTTATCAACTGAGCGGTATTCGTCAGCGACCACTGGTGGTTGCTGCAGGTGTGCGAGCCGAAGAATCGGTGCTCGCGCCGCTGGAAACAAGCGCGCTCGACGAAATGGCACAGCGCTTGGATGCACAGATTCAAGATTCTGCGGAATCATTCTGGCAAGGCGAATTGGTAAAGCAAACCGGACGCGAGATTTGGCGACCACTGTTGGCGGCTTTGGTTTTCTTTCTGTTAGCTGAATTGCTACTTCAGCAAAGCCTGACACGGACGCCCGCATGAGCAGCTTGGACCTTCGATTCATTGGCGACCTAGCGCTGTGGCAAGGCATGCTGCTGGCCTTGGCGGTCGGCTGGCTGGCCTGGTGTCTCTACTGGCGCGAGACTCGATCGCTGTCGACCAGCCTGCGCTGGTTGTTGCCTACGCTGCGCAGCGCGGCCATTGTGTTGGCGTTATTAATATTGACTGCACCGGTGTTGCATCATCGCTATCGCGAAGGTGAACCTGGGCGCTTGCGTTTCTTGATCGATAGCTCGCGTAGCATGTCGATCGTCGATCGACACATCGATCCCTCTACCAAACTGGAGATAGCCAGGTCGCTCGGCTGGCTCAGTAGCGACGATGCAACGACACGCGAGCAATCCGCGGTCGAAGCGTTTGATAGTTCGTCGCGTTACGCGCGAGCTCTCGAGCGATTGCTCGGCACCGACGACGGCGTGCTCAAGCAACTGCGCGAAGAGTTCGAGATCGTCGTTGAAAGATTTGACAGCCAACGCACCAAGTTATGGGAGTCAACGGTCGATCAATCTTCACCGTTGCCCGAGAACAGTCGCCCTTGGATACCCAAAGAGTTCACAGCCCGCACGCAACTGGGAACGGCACTGGCCGCTGGTTCGTTGACCTCTGGCAATACTACCAATGTGACGGGCAGTAGCGAAGAAGCATCCGAAGAGAAATCGGCTGGTACCAATGCCGATGATGAAATCAACTTGAGCGGTGCTGATGAAACGATCGTGCTGCTGAGCGATGGTCGCAATACGGCTGGTGTGTCACCGCTGTTGGTCGCGGAGAGCCTGGCGACTCAGCGCCGGCCTATCTATGCGGTGGGCTTAGGTACCGCAGCCATGCCTGCTGACATCAGTCTGGTAACGATTGAACATCCGGAGCGAGTCTTCGAGAAAGATTTGCTGCGTGGCACGCTGGTTGTCAGGCAACGAATGCCTCAAGCGGCTCCACTGAAACTAAAGATTAAAATCGCCGGTAGCGATGAAGTCGTATGGGAAGAGACGCGCACGCAAGCGGCCGATGAGCGCGGGCGCATCGATTTCTCGTTCCCAGTAAAGCCCATCATTGAAAAGATTCAGAAAGAAGCTGGTCGCGCGACCAACTTTTCTGCGGTGCCCGTGCACCTGGAAGCTTCGGTGGAACCGCAAGCCGGCGAAGCGGACGATTCGAACAATCGTCGCATCTTTCATGTATCGGCGATCACCAAACGCAGCAAGCTCTTGTTGGTCGATGGTCGCAGCCGTTGGGAGACTCGCTATCTGCATAACATGTTTGATCGCGATCCTGCCTGGCAAGTCGACTTGGTCATACCCGATTATCGACAAACCCCGCCGCAACTGGCGCGCGGTACAGGCACCAATCAGTTCCCTAGCACCAAAGAGCGATTGTTTGAATACGACCTGGTCGTGCTGGGCGAATTGCCGCCGAACGTCATGCCGCGTGAATCGATCGATTGGCTGAAGGCGTTTGTAGAATCCAGTGGTGGTGGATTGATCGTGGTTGATGGCTCGCGCGGCTGGCTGCGCGATGCGTTTTACAAACCTGTGCAATCTATGTTGCCTATTGAATGGGTCGAAGACAAACGCGTCAAACCCGATCCGGTCGCAGTGCGCCTGACGTCGTTTGCTCGGCAACTGCCGGTGTTTCAATTGACGCCCAATGATCCAGGTAAAAATGATGCGGCTTGGGGCGAGTTACCACCACTGCATTTGACCACTACGGTTCGAGCGTTGCCCGGTAGCGAAGTCCTGGCTACGTTTGCGCAAGAAGGTGAAGACATGCCGCTACTGGTGACGCGCCAGTTCGGTGCAGGCCGAGTGTTTTACAGCGGTACGGATGAAACGTGGCGCTGGCGATTCAAAGTCGCTGACACTTATCATCAACGTTTTTGGAACCAGGTGGGACGCTGGGTTATGCGCCTGCCCATGTCGGTGCAAGGTCAATTCGTATCGATCGATTCAGGCAAGCTGGTCTATCAACCCGGCGAAGCGATTGCGATCCGCTCGCGATTGCGTAACGCGCAGGGTGAACCCGCCAAAGGTCTGACGGTCGAAGCCATCGTATCGGAAGTTGGCCCGTTGCAGCCTGGAGCGCCGGCGACTCCAGGCAAAGTGATCGCCGTGGTGCCGCTCGCGGAAGAAGCAGCTATCGCCGGTCTGTATGCCGGGCAAATCAAGGCACCAGCCGCTGGCAACTACCACGTCACGGTCGTGGCACCGGGCCTTACCAGCGAAGCACTCGCGGTACACAGCGAGTTTTCCGTGACCGAGCCCGAGAGCGGCGAGATGGACCAGCTCAACTGCGACGAAGCGGTGCTCCGCAAATTGGCCGAGATCACCCGCGGACAATATCTCAGCGAACAAGAGGGAGGACAGCTGGTCGACTTGCTGCGCCCGCTCAGCCGCGGGAGAATTGTAGAGAACGATACGCTGCTGTGGCAAAGCTATTGGTGGTTTGTACCTATCGTCTTGCTGCTATCGATTGAATGGTGGCTGAGAAAACGAGTGGGGTTAATATGAGCGCGTCCCTTGAGAAGATCACCAGCCAGCGATTGGACCAGTTTCGTCGGCGCTGGCAAACGCTCGAAACGGCACAAGGCATCGCCGTTGCATTGCTACTGGCGCTGTCAGCCCTGCTAGTCGTGGTCATGATCGATGCGGCCTTGGTCATACCTCAGGCCCTGCGCTGGTTGCTCAGCCTGGCCATCTACGGCGCGTTGCTTTCTTGTTTACTAGTAACGTACCTGCGCGTGTCGCGCAACAAGAATGCCCGCGCTACGGCGATCCATTTCGAAGAGTTAGAGCCGCAGTTGCGCGAGCGATTGTTGTCGGCGATTGAACTGAGCGAAGACACGCCCACCAATCGATTGAGTTCGCTTGCGTTTCGTGAGCGCGCGCAACAGAAGGTTGCTCAACTGATCGGCAATGTCCGGGTTGGCAAGTTGTTGCCTTGGACTTCGATCGCGCGCGGCATTGTGGCTGCGAGTATCGGTATTGCGATCGCTGTCTCGCTGGCCTGGGTTCCGGGACTACACTGGTCGCATCGCGTGGCGCGCGCGCTGTTGCCTGGCGCGAACTTGGGACGCATTTCACGTTTTGATATCGAGATCCTTAGTCCCGAGCCAGCCTCGACCACGTTGCCAGCCGGTTCGGTGGCGGCAGTAGAAGCACGCGTGCGCGGGCCGTTACCCGATTCGGTGATGTTGGAGACGCGTGTCGCTGGTGAACTCGATTCGCAAACCATGCGTGGCATCACTCGTACACCGACCAGTGTTTCAGGCGGTAAAGCGACTGCGGTGGAACTGACCTCGGATGATTTGGTGTATATGGCCAACGTCACCGTGGGCGATGCATTGATCGAGTATCGCGTCGTCGCTGAAGATGCTCACACGCCCTGGTATCAGCTGCGCACCAGGCCACGACCGGAAGTCGAAAAATTTACGATGCGCATCTCCGGTCCGCCGTACAGCCAGCTACCGGACACGACCACGACCAGCAGCGAAGGCGATATGTCAGCGCTGCGCGGCAGTCGCGTGTATTTGCAACTTCTGTGCAATCAACCGATTAGTCAAGGTTGGTTGGAAGTCATGCTGCCTGAAGCCACGGCGCCAAGGAAAGTCGAACTCAAGCCGTTACCGATCACTGAAAGCGCGCTGGACGCGGCCGAGATTGCCAGGCTCGAAGGCCGACGTTTTAGCGCCGAGATGGTCATCGAAAGCGACTTTACTTATCGAGTCCATCTGGAAGCGGCCGATACGAAGTTTACGAATGCCTTTAGCGCCGAGTATCAGGTTCGGGCTTTGGTCGATGATCCGCCGCGGTTGGCTTGGATCAAGCCGGAAGGCAACATGCTGGTGGTTGAGCCCAATCAATTGATTCCAATGGCGCTCACCGTACAAGATGAACTACCGCTGGCCGAAGCGGTGCTGATCACCAGCCTCAATGGCGAAACGCCGCTCACCTACCCGCTCACAATTCCTGAACCCGACAAACCGCAAGCGGCATCCGATGCCAAGGATGCCAATGCGCAGGGTGTCAGCGAGGATGCGACCAAGTACGTCAAAGTAACTCTCGCTGCTCAGTTGGATCTGTTGCAGTCCAAGCCACGCATTGGTGATACGCTGCGCGTGGCCGTGCAAGCCACTGACCGAGCTGGACAGTCGGCAGTTTCGACACCTGTTGAGCTGATCATTTCGAGTACAGCGGTTGATCCTGAGCGCCGCCCGGCGACCGAAGAACGCCTAGCCATGGCGGCTGAGCTGCGCAAGTTCGCGGAACAGGTGACGCCTCAAGTCAAACGCATGCGCGAAATGCACGAAGAGTTTGCCAAGCTGGCGCCGGAGAGTTCGGAGCGAACCAGCAAGATGCTGGATATGAAGAAAGCTGCTGAAGAACTGAGCCGACAAGCGACCGAAGTGGCCAGGCAAACCCGAGAGAAGGCGATCGAATACCTGAAGCAACCACAGGACTCTGTCAGCCTGGCGGAATTGCAGCGCGTGGGCCTGGTGCTATCGAGAATTGAAAACGAACTGAGCCATGATCTGGCCGAGGTAGCCAAATTAGTTGATACATCAAGTAATTCGGAGTCCGAAGCGAATTTGCAGAAAGTTGCCAATGCGCAGAAGGATCAAGTTAGTCGGCTGCGCAACGCTTCGGAGAAGCTGAATGAATCAGTCGGCGTGCTGGATCGTCGCTTTCGCGAGTTCGTGGCGCATGACATCTTGAGTGAAGTGGCTCGTGGATTAAGTGTCGTGCAAGACTTTCAAGAGCAACTGGCGCGCACCTCCGAAGACGAGACCCCTGCCCAGTTGAAGCGACGGCAGGCCGTCGTGGCTCGTCAACTACGAGAGCTTGAACAGATCATGGTCGATCGTTCCCCGCTGCTGCGCGAGCAAGCCTCACATGGCCTGCGCGGCTGGATCGAGTGGTCAGGCGGCCTGGCTGAACGCATCGAGCGGGCAGCCAATGATTCGGATGACAACCCGAACTTCAAAGAGTTCACCAAGCAAGTATTGAACGAAGTCAATCAACATCAGAACGTGCTGGGTATCGATGGCGGTTTAGACTCGGAAATCGCCAATGGTCGTCGCGAACTGGACTCTCGCAGCGATTCTGCCAATGCAGTGCTCGGACAAATGACGAAAGCGGCCGACGAGGCAGTGCGGAAACAAGAAGGCAAAGTTTCGCCTGATTTGCAACAGGAATTTGCCAGAGGCCTGAACCTGCTGCAACAGCGCAAAGATCTGGAACAAGCCCGCGGCGATGCCGATGCCTATCATGTCAGCGACTTGGGCAACGCCGTGCGAGCCACGCGACAATTGATCGATCCGTCTGCAGGGAAGGCACTTACCAAAGAACAGATCGAACAACTCTCCAAGACGTCGGCTGCCATCAAAAAATTGGAAGCCATTCACAACGTTACCGAAGCCAACAAACACCTGGCCGATCTGGAGCAAATCGAACGCTGGAACTCCGATTCCGTCGAGGCGCGCACGGAAAGCCCGCGCGCTTGGGACGCGCTCAAGCACCGAGTAGAACAATCCGCTCGAGCCTTGCGGGAAGCTGGTATCGATCCCAAGCTGGCCGACGAAGTCGATCGAGTTCGCTATGGTGAACCAGCCAGCCAGGCCGGTCAGAAGATTCAATCGCGGCGTTGGTCCAACGATGCGCAGGTCTCGGCCGAATCGGAACTGGCCGAGATGAGGAAGCAAATGGATGCTGCTCGCGATCAACTGGATGTGATCGCCCGCGCGGCTCGACAAGAGCTCATGCAGATGTCACCGAGCGTATCGGAGTTGGCAAGGCAAGCGGCTCGGGAAACGTCCGACCTGCAGAAACGCACGGAGAAGTTATCCAAAGATGCGGCAGCAGATGAAGTCGCCGATCTCAAAACGCGCATGGATGAACTGAATAGCGAACAACAAAAAGCATCGACGCCGATCAACGATCTGCGCGACGCGCTGACCGAGATGGCAGCCATGCAAGACCTGCTGGATGACAGCCAGCGAGCCATCGCGCGCGATGCCGACACGAGCGGACAGATTATCGACAAGGCCAGTCAGCAAATCAGCGAGTCGCTCAAGCCTGCGGTCGAAGCCAGCACGCCCATTGCAGCGGCCAAACCTCTCGAAGAAGCAGCTGCAAAACAAGGCGATGCCTCCGCTGCCCTCGAGCAAATCGCGAATCACTTTGACAAGCTTCAAGCAGGCGATGTTCCAGCGGGTGAACTGGCCGAATCTCGTCAAGGCTTGAAGAAGCTGGCCAGTGAGATGGATATGGCTGCGATGGAAGAATGGTATAAAACGGCCGAGGACTTGAGCAAACTGGCCGGTGGCGATCCGCAGCAAGTGATGCAAAAGCTGGAAGCCGAACTCAATCGCAACGCACGCATGCGCGAAGAACTCAGCGACATTGCCAAGAAAGCGCTCGACGAATCAGTGCAATCGCTCAGCTTCTCCGCAGAACAAGAACGCAAGCTGCAATCGGAACTCGAGCAATCCGATCCGCTGTATGCGTCGCGCAAACAAATCCTGCAACATGATATCCAGGCGGCCAACGAGCGTATGCATCAATGGATGCAACAGCTGGCCAGCGATGCCAGCACCGTGGCGGGACGCGCTAACGCTCGGCCTCAACAGCAGCGGCTTATGGAACTGCAACAGCAATTGCAAAAAGTTATGGCTGACGCCAGCGCCGCTCATGTGAGCTTGCCACTGGAAGATCTACAGAGAATCGGCGACGCCGTAGTTAAGAACTTGGAAGACGCCAAGTCGAACTTTAGTAGTGTCTCAAGCGAGCTAAAGCCGGCCAGTGAGGAATCGGTGCATGCCAGCGAACAGGAGTTGAAGAACCGCAAGCGCGAGATGGAAGATTGGGAGCGGCGCATGTTGCAACAACAAGCCCGCGGTGCCCAGTCGGTCGAACGTTCGCATGAACAACGGGTGCGCCAGGCAAACAATGCAACGCGCAATGCCGATTCTCTGAAACGCAACGCCGAACGCGCACGCGATGATGCAGCCAAGCAGGCCAAAGAGAAACCAGATGACCAAGGACTGCAACAGCGATTATTAGAAGCCGAACGTCAGCTCGTGCGCATGTCGCGCGAAGCGCAAGTGACGGCCGATCGCGAAGAAGCTCTCAAAGAACGCCTGGCCACTGCCAAACAAACTCAACAAGAGATGACCGCTCGCAAGCCGACCGATTTGACGGGCAAAAATCCAACAGCGGAACTGGCCACGCGCATCGCCAACAATGCGTCGCAAACATCGCAATCCATTGCCGATGAACTCAAGAAGGCGCTCGCCGATGCAGGCTGGACAAGCGAACTGGCGGCATCAGCCCAACAACTGCAATGGAGCAGGCGTCAACAGGATCGCGTTGAACAAAATGTTGGCGAAGTCGCTGGTAATCTCGATCGTGCCGCCAGGCACGAGCAACGCTTGGATCATCCCAAAGCATCCGAGCGTATCAGTCAACAAGCTGTTCAGGTAAAGCACACCAAGGAACAAGAAGTTCACGATGCGACCGAACAACTATCCAGCGCCGCTCAGCAAGCAAACTTGCGCGCCGAGGAAAACAAAGAATCGACCGAGATCAAAGACACCGCAACTCCGGCAGCATCGCTGGCAGCTCGCGGAGCCGTGAGCGCTGCGGAGAGCGAACTTCGCACGCGCGTGCGCGATCTGAAGAGCCTGTTGCAGCAACCGCAACCAGAGGAAGACTCCGCCGCGTCGAAAGATCCCTCGATGGAAGCGCCGGCCGAGCCCAGCGTACCTCTCGATCCAAAAATGCTCGCGCGCATGTTGGATGAACTCGATCGCCAGATGAGCGACGCATCCAGCAGTCAGCAAGAAGGACAGGAACCCAACGAATCGCAGCAAGCCAATGCGAACGAAGCCAGCAAATCGCAAGATGAAAACAATCAGCAGAGCTCGCAGCAATCCTCGCCTTCCGGGCACAAGAAAGGTTCGAAGACTTCGTCGATGCAAGAAGCTTCGCGACAGTTGGCCGAACAGATGAACCGTCAACGCGCTCAAGGTCGGCAATCCACTGCCTCATCGCGCATGACCGGCAATACGGCTGACACGAAAGCGGCGCCACCGAGCGCTGTGCGTGTCTTGAGCGTCGATCGCCGATCGGGTGAAGATTGGGGCAAGCTGCGCGAGCAAGCGGCCGACCAAACCATCGAATCGGCGCGTCAATCGATCGCTCCGCAATATCGCAGTTCCGTAGAAACATACTTCCGTGTGCTCGGCGAACGCGGCGCACTGGATAAATAACATTTTTTGTCACAAATCTTTCGTCAGATCTGACTAAAGATGGAAGGACAAAAAATGGAGAGACAAAAAATGACAAGAACGCTCCACATACTGGTGCTTGCTCTGCTCGGCTGCATGCCGACGCTAGCTCGTGCTCAAGATAAGGATAACTCGGACGCAGTGGAGCAGACGGTTGAGCGCGCGATCAAGTACTTGATTGGCAAGCAGCGGCCCGACGGTGCAATCGTCGAGCATCAGAACGAAACGACGATGACTTCGCTGGCCATCATGGCCATGGCCAGCGCCGGTGCGACTACTTCGGAAAAATCACCGCGCGGCGATGCCATGCGCAAGGCGCTGAACTTTGTCCTGACCGGTGATCGTCAAGATAAAGACGGTTACTTCGGCAATCGCGATGGTTCGCGCATGTATGGTCACGGCATCACGACGCTCATGCTGACCGAGATGTTGGGCATGGGTGCGAGTGCCGAGCAAGATGCACTGATTCACGATCGTTGTCAGAAGGCGATCAACTTGATTCTGAGCGCTCAAAAGCAATCCAAGCGCGTGCAGGATCGTGGTGGTTGGCGTTATACACCGAACTCGAACGATTCGGACTTGTCCGTCTCGGTTTGGCAATTGATGGCGCTACGTTCCGCCAAGAACGATGGACTGGAAGTGCCGGCCGAGGCCATTCAGCAAGCGGTCGATTACTTGAAACGATCTTATACTTCGCGTTTGGATTCTCGCGGGGTGCCGATTGGTGGCGCGGTTGGTTTTAGTTACATACCGGATCAAAACAATCCGACGTACACGATGACAGCAGCGGGCTTGTTGGCCATGCAAGTTTGCGGCGAATACGAATCGCCGCTTGTGGCCGGCGCGGCGGATTGGTTGCTCGCGCATCCGCCGCAATGGAACGAGCGCTTCTTTTTCTACGGCACATACTATTACGCTCAAGGCATGTACCAACGCGGTGGCGAACATGCCACCACGGCCGATCGCCTGGTCAAGCAAATGTTGCTCGATCGCCAGCAGCCCGATGGCTCGTGGACCGCACCGAGCGGCGAAGAAGGTGGCGCCGGCAAAGTCTACTCGACCAGCCTCGCCGTCCTGAGTCTATCGGTCAAGTATCACTACTTGCCGATCTATCAGAAGTAGGCAGATTGAGCTAGAAGCTCACCGTCGGCCTTGTGCCGGCGGGAGCATGACTGACAGCTACAAACCGATCGCCTTAGGCCCTTCAGTCTTTGCGGCAAGTTTGAAGTTTTCAAATGCAAAGCAATTCATTCGAGCCGCATATCGGAGAACTTTAATCGAAGGCCTTCGACCGAACGCCAATGAAGAGAGCGGCTCGATTAAGCTCATCGCATTGGAGAATCACTGGCTCGCCGCCAAAACCGAAGAGGCAGAGAGGCATGTGGCGTCGGTTGGTAGCTGTCAGTCATGCTCCCGCCGGCACAGGGCCGACGGTGAGCTTATTTCCACGTGATTCAAGCGATGCCTGATGGAGAATGAAAGCGGTGCGAAGATACTTTTTTGTCTCGTCATTTTTTGTCAGGTCTGACTCAAAACAGCCATCAGGCTTCTTCGCCATCGAGCTTGACGATCATTTCGCTGATCATGCGTTGGACTCGACCGCGGTTGACGTAGACGTTGGCGATTTGCATGCCGAGCTTTTCCGCGACTTCGTTGCCCGGTAGACCTTGCAAAGCGGACATTTCGAAAGCTAACCAGGTAGATTCCGCCACGCGTGCTTTTACGGCTGCGGCGCTGATGTCGAATAGTTCGCGTTGGGCTTCCTGATCAAAGCTATCGACCAACTTCTCACAAGCCACATCGATGTTCTCGATCTTGGCAGCACCGGCGGCTGGATTGCGAGTGTAATGATGTACAAGCTGCGCGAAACAGCGGCGAGCAATGGTTTTCATCCAACCGCGAAAGCTGCCGGTACCTCGATGCTCGAACTTGGGCAGGCTCGATACGACCGCGATTAAGGTTTCTTGAACGACATCATCGATATCGGATGCTCCCACGCCCCATTGGCGACACCAGCGATTGAGCAGGTTTGCATATCGGCTGACGAACTCCTGCCACGTAGTATCGCTGGCATCGGCCGCTTGCAGCCGATTGAGCAAACTGATCCGAGTTTCGAACTTTGGATCGGGTGGTTGTTCCATGGAAATGACAGCAAGTTAAGGGGAGAGGCTTGACTGCGTATCGATATCATTACAAGTCAGACAGTCTAGGGGCTCCTGTAATGTTGTTAAGCGTCTGGCGGGAAAAATTACGCTTTCGGTTCGCGGAAACAACAATCAACAAAAAAATTCTTGAACGCGTGTTAGATTTCGCAAAATGCGAGGCATTTCAGTAGTGCAGAAGCGGGCGACCAGCGCCCGAATCACTCGCTTCTGTAGTCCTCCTTAGCCGGAATGGATCAACGAGAGTTGCATTCTAGCCCGATTCCGGCTTCGGTGGGAACTCTCTTGTAGACCAAGGGCCTGCCTTCCAGGGGTGCATTTACGCCCATATTCCTGAAAGGCGCCCGATGGTTCTAACTGTTTTTGTCCCCAATTTTTGGTCGGATCAGACAAAAAATGGGGTGACAAAAAAGAAGTCCTCGATCTTACGGATCTTACGGATCTTGAGTGAGAGCCCGCAGGATGCGGAGTGCCCGGCGTTCTAGTTTTTCTTGGCGAGTGAAGTCTTCTTCGAGATTCGCCAATCGCTCGAGCTTATCATTGAAGATGCGATAAACTTCCAGGGTCAGCTTGGCTTGATCACGTAGATCGAGACCAAGTTGTTCTTCCAGGTTGGCTTCCGTATCGAGCACCAGCAGACGCGCGTCGTACGGCGCCTGTTCGACTTGAATGAAGGCGTCTTCAATCGCCGCATGGTTCTCACGCAACCATTGTCGAAACTCATCGGCACTCAATTCGACAGCATTGTCGATACCCTGTTCCAGCTCGCGCAGACTGGCAGCTTCGAGTCGCTCGCGCAATCGCGGCGCTTGGGCGATGAGCTGTTCACTCAAGCGGTCGGCAAACTCGGGTGATTCCTCGCGCGCCTTTTCCAACCACGCTTGTTTCAATCGCGGATAATTCTCAACCCACAAATGCTCGGCCCGCGCAACCAAACGCTCGGGTTCCGTTTCTCGCTCGACTACATTCCAAACATACCAACCAATCGCAGCGCATTCGATGACGAAAGCGACGGCCAGCAAGGCTGACATCCAAGCCAAAAATCGCATCATGGTTGGGTGCTCCCGGGCATGTCCTTGGCCTCAGAGGTTGCCAGCGGCTCGCGCGGTGGTCGGCTGACAGTGATCAACCAGTCTTGGGCTGTGCGAGCCAACTGTTGTTCAAGCGCCGGTTCATCGGCTTCAGGCTGCCGAGCTGGTGGTATGGATTGCCACAGTCTCTCTGTCCGAGCGGCTTCATGCCTGAGCTGGTCGAGATAATAGCGTTCGATCAGTTCACCAAACGTCACTTCGAAAGCCGCCAGCACGCGCTGGACATTTTCACGCGTGGCATGTTCAGGGAATTCGCTTGTCAGAATCTTGCGATGCTGCATCAGATAGTCATGATAGCGGCCTTTGACCTTGGCCAAGAATGCAGCTTCGACATTGTTGAAGTAAGTCGAACCTTCCTCCTGCAATGTTTCAGCCAATCGCGGATAGTCTTGCCGCGCCTCTTGCACTAGCGCGGTCCTGACGATCGGCCATGTCTTGCGAAACAATGCGATCGCTTCGTCGCCGATCTCTGCAGAGTTATCGGCCAATCGCTCCGACGCGGCTTGGGTCAACTGCTGGCTGTACTCTGGATCTACTTGAGGTTTGTAATAGTATTTCAAGTAAACCGCCGCACCTCCCACGGACGCGATCAGTAGCAGCAGTATCAAGTTTGTAAGCAATAATGCTATCGCACTGGTCGCTTTGCGGCCTGCCATCATCGTTGCCTCCTAAGGCACTGCCTGTGAGGCAACTTCTGCGCCATAGAACCGCAGAGTAGTACGTTAGTCCTCGGCTCTTCATTTTTTGTCACTCAATCTTTTGTCAGATAGGTTGCTGCTCCACATTTTCGATCACTTGCATGCGTTTCCATTTGCCTTGGAGATACCTGGCGCCGAATACCAGGGCCATGCCGAGGACCCAACCAGCGATCACGTACCACCAGAGCAGCAAGCTCGACCCAATGAATAGTTCAAACAACATGCCAACAGCTACGCTGCCAAAGCCCAGTACGGCTGTGCCCAACAACACGAACCATGTATCCCCTGCCCCTTTAATGGCTCCCACAAATACGATTTGAAAACCATCCAATACGCAATAGAAGGCGATGATTTGCAGCAGCGGCATCAGCAGTGGCTTGATGTCATCGAAACGCTCGTGCGAACCAAACGTGTAGATACGGGTTACTGCCTCGGGGAAGAAACCTAATAAGATCGCGCAAGCCCCTGTGTAAAGGATCGATGTCCACAAGGCACATGTGACCGTGCGCTGCGCTAAATCGACGCGACGTTCCAGCACATGGCGACCCACCAAGACGCCGACACCGATTCCCAGCCCAATCATGGGCACGAAAGCCAGTACGTTTAAATTCAGCGCCAATGTTGTCGCAGTCATCGGCGTTCCGCCCAGTCGACCGACTTGCAACATGATGATCGTAAAAGCGGCTGCTTCGGATAACATCTGCAAGCCCGCCGGCGCTCCGTAGGTGATGAGCCGCTTCATCATGGCCGGCTCCCAAGGCGTCGGTCGCTCGGATCGACTGGCTTGACGCAATTCAGGCCGACTATTGATCAGGTATTGAGCGATCGGCAACTTAAGCCAAAACGCAATGCATGTTGCTAGGCCTGCTCCAAATACTCCCAGCCCCGGCATGATGCCCAGGCCAAAGATCAGCAGCCACGCCAGGCCCAGGTTCACCATCGTACTGATAAAGTCGACCAGCAGCACCCAGCGCGTATACCCCAAGCCGGTCATCAGACCGCTTTGCGCACTGTAAAAGAGCACTGCGATGCCTCCGACAATCAAGGCTCGCAGATAAGTTGTCTCCAGACGCTGCAGGGTTTCGGTGTGTCCAAAATAATAAAAGGGCACCCAAGCGAATATAAATGCCAGAATGAGGGCAGGCACGCCCAACCAGGCTAAACGCAAGGCGTGACGATAAGCGACAACGACACGCTCCGGACGACCAGCGCCCATGTACTGAGCCACAAAGGTGCTGAGATAACTCAACATGCCATTGGGCAGCGTCATCAGCGTCCAGTACAACGAACCAGCTCCCATGGCGGCGGGGGCCGAATCTTTGTCCCAGTAGTACAACAGCGTGCGATCTTCAAACAGCATGATCGACATGAAGCCGGTCGACATGATCAGCGGCAGAGCCAAAGACAGCAGCGGGCCTGGTCCCCAGTCGCTGCGCCACCAGGCCAGAAAACCAGTCGAATCTGGGGCACTAGTCAGGTTATCGGGATCGGATATCGTAGGCTGGAACGGGTTCTCGCCAGGAGTCTCGCCAGGAGATTGCATATCGTGATTTCAAAGAAGGTCTAGTGACGCATGAAACGGTCGCTTGCGGGTTGGAAAATTGTCCTGTGCTACCCCGTTGAGGAACGCCATCGCAGCGCAATTGCCGCCGCTGCACCAGGCGCCACGATAATAGATGCTGGCCAGGAGGGTATTGGCAAGGCCCTCTACGACGCGGATATCTTTATCGGCCACGCCAAAGTCCCAGTGCCTTGGGACGAAGTTGTACAACAAGGACGCTTGAAGCTCATCCAAAGTTCGGCCGCCGGTCTGGATCACTGCCTGGTGCCCAGCGTCATCGAGTCGACCATACCGGTTTGCAGCGCGTCCGGCTTGTTTGCGAATCAAGTGGCCGAACAGACGTTGGCTCTGCTGCTTGGACTACTCCGCGGGTTGCCAACATTTTTTCGACAGCAGCAAGCTCGTGAATTCGTCCGCCGTCCAACCGGGGACCTGCACAATCAAACCATCGGCATTGTCGGCTTGGGTGGTAATGGCCGACGGCTGGCTGAACTGCTCGCGCCCTTTCGTACCCGCATTCTGGCGACTGACTACTACCCTGTTCGCCAACCTGCCGAAGTGGCCGAACTCTGGTCAGCCGATCGATTGGTCGAAATGGCCAGCCTTGTCGATACCCTCATCCTCTGTTTACCGCTGAATGCTAGCACTGAGAAGTTAGTGGATGCCAAGGTGTTTAGCGCGATGCGGCCGGGCAGCCGGTTTATTAACGTTGCGCGGGGGCAAGTGGTAGATGAAGCGGCGCTGATAGCAGCTTTACAGAGCAAACATTTGGCAGGTGCTGGTGTCGACGTGACTTATGTCGAACCTCTGCCGGTGGATAGTTTGTTGTGGAGCGAACCTGAAGTGATCATCACGCCTCACGTTGGTGCACAAGCTGCTTCGCGAGTCGACGACTCAACGCGGCTGGCATGTGAAAACTTACGACGATATCAGCAAGGTGAGCAGTTATTGAACCTGGTGGACAAGCGCTTGGGCTTCCCGCATCCTGATGTGATGGCGGTCAATGTTGGGCGTTAACAATTTTCTGTCACTCATTTTTTGTCAGAATTGATCTGACCTGAGATCAGCGGAGAGAAAATCTGCCTAGTATCAAAATTGGCGCAGGTCGGTTATAGTCGCTAGGTGACTCCTCACACTTGCCAAGGAAATGGCGGATGCAGACGACGACCATGCTCGACGAAGGCCGTACGCGGGCGCTCGATGGCACGCAGGCTCTTCCTCCCAATACAGAACTCATCGAACTTTACGACTCGCTTATCAATGGTGGCCGTGTTCAATGGACCACTTATCATCACCTGGAGCGACAACTCGGTAGTGGTGGACAAGGCGTAGTTTTCCTGAGTAAACGCCGCGGCGCGGACGGCTTCAATCAGCCCGTGGCTATGAAGTTCTTTTCACCCGAGCGATTTCCAACACCGCTGGCCTATGACAAAGCCATGGCGAGGCTGGCTCGAGTGGCTTCGCGCGTGGCACTGATTCAGCACGATAACGTGCTGGATGTGCAAGACTTCGTCGATCGCAATCGCATTCGCATCATGGTCATGGAATGGATCGACGGTTATGACCTGCGACAGCTGATGGACCCTCGCCAGCTAGAGATGGTCCGCGAACGTTCAGCGACCAAGCGTTGGGAATACATCAACAGCGTCATCGCCACGTTCGGTCCGGAACAAACGCGTTTCAAAGCCGGAGTGGCTGTGGCGATCGTGCGCGATTGTTTGGCGGCCTTGGCTGCTCTGCATCGTGAAAAGATCGTGCATGGCGACATCAAGCCATCGAACATCATGATCAAGCGTACCGGGCATTCGAAGGTCATCGACATCGGTTCGGCTTTTGAACTGGATGATCTGCCCAATCAGCGCGCTTGTACACCTGCTTATGCGGCCCCTGAAGTGCTCGAGGGTTCCTGTTGCACACCGCGCAGCGACCTGGCCAGTTTGGGATATGTGCTGATCGAGATGTTGGCTGGTCGTCCGTGTTTTGTAGGAGACATGGACTTCCGAACGTTGCTGGAGGCCAAACGTCGCTTGCCGCACCAGTTGCATGAGATGTTGCCTGAAGAGGTCACCTGCAACGATCACTTGATGAACCTGTGTCGTCGCTGCATCGCACCAGATCCCGCGCGACGTTTCCCCAGTGCCGAAGCTGCCGAGCTGTTGGAAGACGGCGCCGCTCAGTTCCATCGCCAGCTAGTCTTCGGCGACCTGGCCAGCGAATACGATCACGACATCCGCGTTTGGTTGCAAGAACTGAAGCATCTGGACGGCAGCGGCGAATCGCCCAGCGATCTAAGCTCGCTGTGAACTGATCATCTTCGTCAATTCAATCTTTTGTCAGGTTCTTGCCAATCGCCAGAATCGAAGTGCCCCAGGGCAAGCAGACACCGCGTGCGATCAAACGATTCTCGGCTTGAAGGATTCTGAACAGCGATTGATTGAGCCAGTTGGAAGGCAGTTCGAGATCGTTGCTCTGACGCGTTCGTGATCGCATGAGCAGGCTGGGTGCGCGGCGCAGAGCGACCAGTGGCAACAGCGGGCACAATCGGTAAGACGCGCGCACACATTCGAGATTTAGATCCGCCAATAACTGCTTGACCTGCCCGAGCACGTATCGTTCGCGCGTGTGTACCGCCTGGTCATGATGACTCTTCAGCCAGTTATAGGCCGGTAGATGCAGAATGAATTGGCCGCCAGGTTTGAGCTGGCTTGCCAGCGCGACGAGTCCAGCGCGGGCAGCAGCCAGGCCAGGTACGTAGATCACATCACAGCTAAAGATAAGATCGAAAGCGGCGCGATGAACGATCGGTGCGCAGATATCGCCCAGGTAGACATCGGCTGCGGGACATTTGCGCTGGGCTGCTGCGACGGCGAGCGGCGAGTGGTCGAAGCCGCCTAAGTAGGTCGGCGAGAGATGCTCGCCGAAGAACTTCAAGTTGCCGCCGGTACCGCAGCCCGCGTCGAGAACTGTGGGCCGATCGTCAAGCCTCAGATCGGCTTGCTGCCAACACTGGCTGAGCAGATCGCGCAAGCCCAAGTACCACCAGTGCCGCAGCTCAACGCGATCCATGATCTCATATTGTTGCGGTTCCATGGATTGCTCCAGACAAAAGATTGAGTGACAAAAATATTCCGTCCTTCAATTTTTGGTCAGAATTGATCGAGCGGCGGTGATTACTCTTTCTACCTGTTGATGGGTTAACTTGGGATACATTGGTAGCGAGATGACTTCGCGGCAGGCTTGTTCGGTAACAGGCAACGGGCAAGCGCACAGATTCTTATCGGCGTAGGCAGGCATTAAGTGTATCGGCGTTGCATAGTGTACACCGACATCGATACCTTGCTCGGCCAGGTGCGCGATCAGCCTCTCTCGCTGCGAAGTGCGGATGACGTATTGATGCCACGATGATTGGCCACGGTCGGCAACGGTGGGCAACTGAAGCGGCAGTTGTTGCAGGCCTTGCGTATACTGCTGTGCAATTGTTTGGCGTCGAGCCAGTGCGGCTGGTAGATGCTGTAACTTTACACGCAACATGGCTGCTTGGATTTCATCCAATCGACAATTCAAGCCTTCACTGTGCGCGATGCGATCGCCACGAAAACCATAACAGGCTTGTTGTCGCAACTTTGCGGCCAGGGTTGCATCGCGCGTGATACACATACCGGCATCGCCAAAAGCGCCCAAGTTTTTCGTCGGGTAAAACGAAAAACAACTTATGGCACCAAACAGTCCGACATGTTGATCGCCATAGCGTGTGCCATGGGCTTGGGCGCAGTCCTCGATCAGTAGCAGACCATGTTGTTGGCACAACTCAGCCAGACGACCCACGTCTGCCGGGTTCCCATACAAATGCAGCGGCAAAACGCAACGCGTCTGGCTGGTGATGGCTCTTTCAACCAGGTCGACGTTCATTTGCATTGTCAAAGGATCAATATCCACGAAGCGCGGCGCGGCACCCACTGCCCGAATGGCGGCAATCGTAGGTACGGGACCATTGGCGACGGTGATCACTTCATCGCCTGGTCCGATACCCAGTGCTCGCAAAGCGACGATGAGGGCATCGGTGCCAGAAGAGATACCGACTGCATGCGGAGCGCCTACGAACTTGGCAAATTCTTGCTCGAACTTTGTTACCTCGGGCCCCAAGATAAGCTGGCCTGAATCGAGAACTCCAGATACAGCGGAAATCAACTCAGAGCGATACCTGGCCAGTTCGCCGCGATACTCGAAGGCGGCAATGCGTGATGGTCGCTCGCTGTTTCGCGCCTGCGAAACGGATGAAGTGTTGCGGTACGCAGCAACCGTCCGCTCCAGTCCTTCACGTAACGATACTTGCGGCCGCCAGCCGGTACGCTGTTGCAGTTTGTCATAACAGCCGTAATAGTCACCGATATCGATGCGTTTGAGATCGTCGGGGAAAGGCTGACATTCGAACTGCAGAGGCACAAATTGTGCGAGCGTTTGCACGAACTTTTGCAGGCTGTGGTGTTCGTGATGACCCAAGTTGAATAATTCGTAGCCTCGATCCACAGACTCGCCAACCTGTTCCAGCGCTGCGACTACATCGGACACAAAGTTGAAGTCCCGCACTTGCTGGCCGTTTCCAAACAAGCGGATGAGTTCGCCTTGTAAGGCTTGACGCAAAAAGATTCCGACAAATCCTTTGCGGGGATGCAGGTCCATGCGCGGCCCGTAGGTGTTGGTCAGTCGCAACACGCTGCAGGTCAGTCCATAGACCTGGCTTAGAGTTGGAGATAGTTTTCAGCGGCGAGTTTGTGGATGCCGTTGACGTCGCTGGGTGCTACGGGATGGTGTTCATCGACTGGCAAGTACTGCGCGGCGACCGAATATCTGCCGCGTACTGGTGAACACTATGCGGGCGTTGGGATTAGCCTGGCGGCAACATTCCAACAACGACAGCGTCGCGCGCGTGTTCAATTCCAAGTCGAGCATAGGCTCGTGCATACTGTCGATGTGACTCGTTTGCCCAGCCAGCAAAAACACCGATTGCCTGCTCCCGCCACCAAGTTCAACAGCTGGTCGGAGTTTTCGCAAATCGCCCTGATGTATTTCAATTCGATCGCGAATCTCGCTGACATGTTCCAAGCGACCGCCACCACCGGGCAGCAAAGCGTCGATGATCGTCACCTTTGCGCCGCGCTGGACGAGACTGGTGGCTAGATGACTGCCGATAAAGCCCAAACCGCCGGCAATCAAGACCTGCGTGCCTTCGTAAAAGTCATTCATGCTGGCCGTTGCTCGATACGGATGCTTGCGGGCGAATGATTTCACACGAACGATGTACTGCGGTTGGCCGTTGGTGGCTAGAAACATGCGACCGAGGTATTCGCCCAGCATGCCCAGCACCATCAACTGGACGCCAGAGAATAGTACGATGCATGCCAGCACGGTTGGTATGCCGGAGGTTACACCGGGTGATATCCAGAGCTTGTCGATCAGAATCAGAGCCAGCCAGAGGACGCTGAGTAGCGAGATGCCCATGCCCATCAAGCTACTAATACGTAGCGGCAGGATTGAAAAACCCATGAACATGTTTAGCCACAATCGTATCAGTCGGCGCAAGGTGTAGTTTGATTGCCCGGCAGTGCGGGCCGCGTGTTGTACGAGCAGTTCACCCAAGCGAGTCGAGCTGCGGCAGATCAAGCCATCGATGTACGGATGTGGTCCTGCATAGGCGCACAATCTGGTCGACGATGAATCGGTTCATCACTTTGAAGCTGGACAAGTACAAGTTGCGCGGCTTGTTCAACATGATGTTGGCTACGCGGTCGTTGAACCAACTGCCCAGCCGCCTCGTCGCGCTGTGTTGCCGCTGTGCGTAGCGTCCGTAGACTACATCCAGGTCCTCTCGCACCAGCTTTTCCAGCATGCGAGGTAACTCTTCGGGCGGATTTTGTGCATCATCATCGAGCACAGCCATGTAGCGACCGCGCGCCTGGGCCAGCCCTGCGAGCACGGCATTGTGCTCGCCGAAGTTGCGCGAAAGTCGCACCAACGCGACATTTGCCCCGGCCTCGCACAATCGCTGGCATACGATAGCGCTATCGTCAACCGAGCCGTCATCAACCAGAATGATTTCCACCGAACGACCAGCAAACGTTTGCTGGATGCGATCCACCACGCTGGTCACGCTCTGCGCACCATTGAAGACTGGAATCACGACCGACACTTCGACGTCGCCCATTTCAGCGATCGACATTATGTTCACTTGCGGCGCGCGTCCATCACCACGTAGTCCATGCAACCGCTGGTCATTGGGCGAATACTGGTCAGTTCAAAATGCGGGTCGAGCAGCCGCGCGTATTCGAAAGGCGAACGAATGTGTTCGCCAACATCCAGTCTGTGGACCATCTGTCCCACTACATTCCAGGGCGATCGCGTGGGCACGTCTTCCCACATGAGCAGCTTGCCCGCCGGTTTGAGTACTCGGCGAATCTCGCCAGGTGGGCGGAATCGATGTGATGGATGACACCAGCTACGATCACGGCTTCGAAGCTCTCGCTTGGAAACTGCAGTGAGCTTGCGTCCATGACTTGGAACCGATGATCGCTAAATCGTTGCCGAGCGCGCTCGATGTATTCGCGCGATAGGTCAATGCCAACATAGCTGTGTTTCGGAAAGCAGCTTGCAAAGATGCCTGTTCCGCAACCGCAATCCAGCACCGACTCAGGCGCCATAGGAAAGTGTTCGCTGATCAAACGACGATGCTGCACAAATCCCGCTTCGAGCACCCAACGCAAGCCATCGAAAACCCAAGGAACGTTGGCCAGGCGCTGCGTACCGTAACGTAGTGGAATGGATAGATCTAACATGAAGGCACTCTCATGATGGCTGACTCAAAACTGATTGACAGAAGAACGTTCGTCGCTCAATTCTTTGTCTGGTTTAAGCACGAATAAAAATGTGTTTGGCCGGTTGCCCAGGATTGCCAAGGCAATCGCTGGTGAACATGCCAGCCAGGGCGAGGGCCCGAAGCAATACAAATAAATGCATGGCCCGACACCAACGACTGTTATCGCCAGGACGAGCCGAAGTATCAGGATCTTCATCCATGCGCAGCCACGCATTGACATCGCGACCAGCATCGATAGTTTGCGCTGAGTGACCTGCCGCCAGGTGTTGCTGTACGTATTGCCACCGCGCGTTGTTCCAAGCCAGCATGTCATGCACATACACGGTCGACATGCCCCACTGAGCGGTGAACCAGAGAACTGACCAGGCGACGACCGCGCGATGGAGTTGCCAACGTTGCTGTGCAGCCAAGAGCAAGCAATACACAGTCACTACGGGCATCAAGAACAGCCAATATCGATCCAGATGTGGTTCAATGCAGGTGGCCAGCAGCGCTACGCTGATGCCAATCATGACTAACCAGGCAAACGCCATGAGTATCAAAGGATGGTTGCGGACATCCCAACGATGTCTGACCACTTGAAGCACTGTCCAAGTCATCCACCAACCAATCGATGCGGAGCTCACGATCGATAACCAACTCAGCAGTTGCCATATCCACACTGGCCACGCGACTCCGCCAAGCGTTCCCCATCTGCCCGGCTCGTCCATATCGCTCAAGAAGATAGGTCCGAAGTGACCATTCTGAATGAAGCTACCCGTCGCACTGGTCAGATGGGCGCGGCCAGCCGTCATTAACAGCGGCAGCGCGCCGCCTAGAAACACGGCTGTGGCGCCAAACCGACAAATCCATCGCTCGGTATGACCTATGCGCTGTGCATGTTGCCGGGCCTGTTGGATCAACCACGGGGCGATCGGCAGAAGATACCAACCCATCAACAAGAGCCAGCCGTAGGTCGCGATTAAACTGCGCTTCCAGTATCCATCGGCCGGCTGAGGGGCCACGTCGTTGATTCGCGATGTGCTTGCGGGCAGTACCCAACCGCTTTCCAGCGCGCCGATCATTAGCAGCGAAAAAGCAAGTGGCCATAGCAACTTGCGCGCAAACGTTTGTTCTTTCCACAAGTAAAGGCAACCGACCAGGCATGGAGCAATCAATAAGGCTCCATTGGTTTGCCGCGTCCAATAGCCCCATCCAATCGCCAGAGCACCTGCAGCGATGCAGGCACGCTGGCGAAACGCCAGGCCTATCGTCAAGAGACAACAGGCGAGACCGGACCAGGCCGTTGCCGGTCCATCCGTCATGTATGTAAATGCATGGCCGAAGTAGAGCGGATAAGTAACCAGCGATAACGAACAGACACAAGCAACCGCATGGGATAGCTGCAGTCTTCTCGCCAACCAGTAAATGGCTAACGCACCTAGGGCTTGTTGCACGATGCAGATCAGAAACAGCTGTCGAAAGTTCAGACCGTCGAACGTTGCGAGGAAACCGGTGGCGATATGCGCGACGGAACTCGCGGTGAGGTAACCGTACTGACGCACCAACTGCAGTCGACCATCGCCGGACCACAGCGCCAGCGGCTTGGTATAAAACGGGTCATCGTTCAGTGGCCATCCCGACAAATCGGCCAGCATCCACCATACGATTAACCAAGGCGTGAACATCAGCATCCCGATCGCCAAACCCGTGCACGATCGCTGGAAGACCGATGTGGCGAGACGTCCAGCGCTCCACGGGGAAAGAGTTGGCAGAGCCCTCTTACCACTCTTCGGTTCGGACCGCGCTGGAACTTCGACTGAGCACATGGTGCGGCTCTTAGGGGCAACGATACCGGTTGGCTATAATTAGAAAATTACTGTATCGTTAGTAAGCCAGAGGGGCAATGAAAATTTCTTTAGAAAGATCTAATGCCGAGCCATTTTCCGCTAATGGAAGGGCGTATATGGGTGCAAACCCGACGTTTTGCTGCGTTTGGCATAAAGAAATGGATAGACACGGGCCCTATTTAGCTGCGGCGAGAATCTGCTCGAGGACCCAACGGGTCGCCTCGTCCAGCCGAGCCTGTCGGGCTTGAATGTCCCGTTCATCCGTGGGAGCAGCCGCGATCAATCGGGTGCCGGTTTCGCAGGGCTGGCCGCCCGTTCGCTTGGTCAAGCAGAAAAAGACCTGGCCGTCCATGCTCGCTGGGCAGCCGGGACCGACATGGCCTGTGACCGCAGCAGCGATATCTGCTTCCGGCGTGGCCTTCAGTGCCGCTTCGCTCAGTAGTCGCGTGACTTGTGCACTGACGGGACCGATGTCTGGATCGTCGAGCAACGGTCGCCCAATTCCCAGCCACTGAGCCTTGCTTTCGTTGCGGTACACGACAAAACTGCCGCACAGCCAGGCTGAGATACCCGGCACCGCGGCCAATGCACCAGCCACATTTCCCGCCGTGCAGCTCTCTGCCAATACCAATCGAGCATTACTGGCGGCGAGCGCATCGCGAACGCGCAAAACGAGTTGGTGATTCACTGCTGCAATTCTCCTCGAAGCGCAAACACCTAAGCCGCCGGTCGCTAGCCCCGGTTCTCGAAGCGATCAGCATGCACCTGACCGAAAATCTGATGACAGATATCTTCTGTCACTGAGTGTTTCGTCCACTTCGTTGAGCATAACCGCTACAGACGGTGCAGTGGTAGCCAGGCGGAGTTCTCTCCACACCGCCTGTTTAACTGTTGAGGACGTTTTAGGACGTAGAGTTGAAAGCCGCTGCGTAAGTCACGGCCCAACCTTGGAAGCTATCAAGTTATGCTGTCCGCACCATTGTTGATCACCACCCCCACCGACCAGACGCTTGTTCTCGATTGCGCTGCCGCTCAATCAAACACTGCGCCAGCCGGTGAAGCATTCAAGCAGACAATCAATGTTCTGCATGTGATCAACGGAGAACATTCCTACCACTTCTCTGGTGCGGAACGGGTGCAACAGAATTTGGGTTTGCACTTGGAGCAGTTTGGATACACGAGTCATTTTGCGTGTGTAAAACCGAACAAGTTTCCCGAAGTGTGTGGCTTGCCAGCCGAGCGCGTGCATTCGACAGCGATGAGCAGTCGCTTTGATTGGCGAGCCATCGATCGCGTATGTGATCTGGTAGCAGCCACGAAGAGTTGTTTGTTGCATGCTCACACCCCGCGCACAGCGCTGGTCGCCGCGTTTGCCGCGCATCGCATGCAGCTACCTTGGGTTTACCATGTGCATTCACCTGCGGCGCAAGGACGCCCGGCTGGTCAATCGCATCAATGATTGGGTCGAAAGATTTTCGATCGCTTCGTGCGATCTGCTGATCACGGTTAGTCGCTCATTGCGTCGTGAAATGTTACGGCGCGGTGTACCGCGTGAGCGTTTGGTCTCGGTCGCTAACGGCGTGGCAGCCATTGAACCCATTCAGGCGCAGCAGCGCGCGGGCATGCAATGGCGATTGGTTTGATTGCTTGGATGCTGAGGCGACCACGCAAAGGCGTGGAAGTGGCTTTGGAGGCAATGGCCCGGCTCAAGTCGCAAGGCACGCCGGTTTGTCTGGACCTGATCGGCGGCTTTGAAACGCCCGCTTACGAAGCAGCCATTGGCAAGCTGATCGGAGATTTGGAGTTGCACGATGTCGTGCAGTTGAAGGGCTTCACACGCGATGTGTCTGCGGCCGTGCGCGAGTTAGATGCTTTGCTCCTGCCCAGCTTGTTCGGCGAAGGCATGCCGATGGTGGTGCTGGAAGCGTTATCGGCTGGAGTGCCGGTCGTGGCCACGCGCGTAGAAGGCACGCCAGAAGTTGTGCGGCATGGAATCGAGGGTTACTTGGCAATTCCGCGCGATTCAGCCGATATTGCTTTGCAGGTTCAAGCCATGTGCGCCAGTCGCACGCGTTGGATCGAGATGAGCACAGCTGCGCTGGCACGCCATCGCAGCCGCTTCAGCGATGTTGAAATGGCTCGTCGCGTTGCCAAGGCGTATGATCGCTTGATCTGACAAAAGATGAACGACAAAAATTAACTGCGCAGCTCAGGGTAATCGGGCAGTGAGAGCACGATAGGGATATCTCTCAGCAACAACGGAGCGGGATCGATGATCGGCGTGTGGCTATCTACCGCCCTAGCAATGGTACTCTCGCTTTGAATGGATTCGAGCAGTTTCGGCCCCAAGAAGCTCAGTATGGCTGGCAGCGTGAACCACGAGTGCCAAAGACATAGCCCGACGCCCGTCATGAGCACGATGCCCAAGCTATACAAGCCGCGATGATCGGCAATCGCCATGCTGCCAAAGCCAACCATTGTTGTCAAGCTCGTGAGAATGAGTGCAAGTGTCGTGCTGCTGCTCAAGCGAAATGCTCGGGCACCGCGCTGCGCAAAGTCGTGCATGATGTGCACGCCATCATCGATGCCGATGCCGATGATCAGCGGCAGCACGATCATGTTGGCAGCGTTGAAGGGAATTCGCCAAGCCACCAGCCAGCCGCACAGTTGCACGGCACTTATGGCGACAGGTACCAGCGCCAGGGCGACAAGTCGCAGGCTGCCCAAGTCGATCATTAGCAGTGCGATTACAGCCAGGAGCGCATAGATGCCGGCTTGATAATAACTGTTCTCGAGTTCGGCAGAGGCATACCAGGTTTGAATCGGATGCCCAGTTACGCGCGGATCGACAGCTTCGAGTTCTTTGACGAAAGCAGCCAGGTTCTCGCGCTGCCACAAGTCTTGCTTGGCATAGATGCGTAACAGATAAGACTGGCCGTCCTGGCTGATCATACGGCTACGCATGGCTTCCGGTACATCATGGATCGATAGAGCTTCGGTTGCTGACAGGCTGGTCACGGTTTGTGACAGCGATTGCATACGCGAAGCAAAGGTGGCATCAACTGCACTTGCCCTAGGCGCATAGCTGGCCGGCATGACGCCGATCAGGCTATCCTTCGAAAAGTTATTGGACAGTGTCCCTGAAGAGAGGCTACTCAGTCGCTGGGTTAATTGCGTGGCATGCGCGCGGCAAGCATTCACCAGTTCGAGTGTACGTGTATGTTGACCCACTGCCAGCAAGCTTCCGATCTCTTCAACGCGCGCGACGCTAGGCAGCTTTTCCCAATCGTTCTCGTAAGGCTTTCGCCGAGCCAGCCGATGGCGCTACGCTGACCGCGAACCAAGCGCTATGGGCGCTACGACTGGTCAGTTCATGTTCCGCTTGAACGCTCGGCGCATTTTCGGCTTGCAGGTTCAGTAAATTGTGATCGTACTTCAGCCGTCCCATCTGCATGCCAGACGAAACAGTGATAAACAAGGTCGAGAGGAGAACTGGCACGCGCCACTTGATGTTGGATGTGTTGCTCCAATGCAACGAGCGCATCATGGCATGATGAAGACGGTCGAGCCAATAGGCTGAGTTTTCGTTGCGATTTTGGGACAGCGCGTCACTGCGACCGAACGTCCAACTGGCTTGCAAACTCAGGAGGGCTGGCAAGATCCAAATGGTTACGGCCATACACACTAGCGTACCAGCGGCGCAGATGACCCCCAGTTCGGTCATGCCACGGAAAGGCGTCAGCACGGCCACGGCAAACGCGGCCGCGGTAGTGACCGCTCCGGTGAAGATGCCTTTGCCACAATGCGCCACCGCGCGGGCCAGCGCCTCGGGCATTTCTTCGGCCGATAGTCGCGGTCTATCGAAGTCGTCGAGATGGCTCTCCTCGGTTGAGTGCTCTCGATCTTGTGTATGCAATCGCGCGAGTAAATGAATAGCGTAATCGATGCCCAGTCCCGCGATGATCGCTCCGAAAGCGACGCTGAACAAATTCAAATGTCCAACGATCAGCGTAGCCAAGCCCACGGTCCATGTCAGGCCGATGGCCAGGCAGAGGACAGCGGCACAAGGCATACGCCATGAACCGAAGCCGAACATGAATATCAGGGCTACACCAACTAAGCTGAGTAGCGTGGCCTTCTGCATATCGTTTTGGCTCGATTGGCCTTCGTCCCATTCCAGCACCGGCATGCCTGTCAAGCCAAAGTTGACATCTGGATATGCCTGGCGCATCGCGACCAGGTGCGAGTCGATCGTCTTGAGCTGACGAGGTGCGTCGACTGGGTCGTCATCTAAATGTGGCACGCGCAGCAAGCACAACCCCAATCGCCCTTCGTCTTCCAGCAACAGCGGGCCTTCGCGTGGTACAGATTGTTTGAGCTGGTCCAGGCCTGCTTGGGCATGGGATATCGCTTCGGTCAACATCTTGAGATTCGTCGAACCCGACTGACCTGCGGACATGGCAGACATCGCAGACACGGCTGATGACTCACTGGCAAGCATCGACAGGCAGTGAACGAGCAGTTGATCGAGTTGTTGCAGATCCGCTGGCGGCATCAGTCCGAGAGCTTTGTCGGCGACGGAGCCGAGTGATTTGCGGAACATAACGCCATGCAAGTTGGGATCGGCTGCCAACCGTTGGCCAAGGGCGACCAGCGTTTCGCTGACGCGTGCTGGATCCGCATGCGAGACGATGACGACAGCGTCGTCTTCGCGTCCAAATTTGTCCAAGTAAGCCAGCCAGCGCTGGTTGTAGCCGGCCGAAGCGCTGAGCAGGTCTAAGCGGCTGGTGCGAAACTCCAGACGAGAGGCGGCTAGCCCCACTGCCACACAAGTAATAACGAAGGCAGCGGCCAAAGTCGGTTTGGGGCGACTGGCGGCGGTGAAGGTCAGCCAACTCAGGAAGCGTGAAAGCGGATCGAGCTGGTCGGTCTGCTGGGGTGCCATGCGATATCATCATTGGTTAAAGGGGCAGAAACGCACTAAAGGATGTAGTGGTTCGATCCCTGCTGGCACAAGTTCAAAACCCGGTTTTTCGGACACTTCTCGCTGAACGCCACCAAGTATTGTTACCATCGAAGCGCAAACACCTAAGCCGCAGGGCGCTGGCCCCGGTTTTCGAAGCAAAAGTTGTTACGCTGCGTGTCCATTGGCCAATTCCGACGCAGTCCCGCACTGGCGCTCGCTTCGGTCACTTGCCCTGCGGGCAATTTGGGTTAACCGGGGCTAGCGCCCATCGGCTTAGGGTGATCGCCGAGGAGCCGAGGCACCGCACAAATTACGGCTTGCAGGGTTTTCCCAGCCGGGCTAAACTTTTGGGCTTCCCACAAACGAAAAGGGTTTGGTGCGCGATCAATTCGCCGGGAAAATCGCACTGTTTCATTTGGCCAACGACCCCAGTGGGTTCCGCAATGACTGTTTTGATGCAAAAGACTTACGTCGCCAAGCCTAACGAACTGCCCCAGAAGTGGTTCCATGTAGATGCCACCGAGCAGATTCTCGGACGTCTGGCTAGCGATATTGCCATGATTCTCATGGGCAAACATCGTCCAACCTACACGCCGCACGTCGATACGGGCGATTTTGTCGTGGTGACCAATGCCGACAAGATTGTCATGACCGGCAAGAAGATGGAACATCGCCACTATACCTGGTACAACGGCTACACCGGCCAAAAGATGGAAAGCTATCAGGCTCGTTTTGAACGCAAGCCAGAAGAGCTGATCATCGCCGCCGTGCGACGCATGTTGCCCAAGAACAAGATTGGTCGGCACATGTTGGACAAGCTAAAGGTTTATGCTGGCGCCGAGCATCCGCATGCCGCGCAATCGCCTGAATCGATTCAGCTGGGTAAGAAGGCTTCGTAAAGGAAGCGAGTAGTAGGATGGTCCATCCGGGCTGTCCTCACTTGGATACGACGACCGAAGCCGGCCGTCTTTAGTAGACTCCACTTTTCATTGAGTTAGTTGTGATATGGTTGCGGTAAAGAAAGACAAAATCAGCGGTGATTCACTGGGTACTGGCCGCCGCAAGAGTTCGGTAGCTCGAGTTCGCATTCGTCCAGGCAGTGGAAAGATCACCGTCAATGGTCGCGATTTGGCCGAGTTCTTTACTTGCATCCAGCATCAGAAGGCCGTGATCCAAACGCTTGAACACGTCGGCCAGGCTACCTCGGTCGATGTGGTCGCTCGCGTGCAAGGCGGCGGCGTGACTGGTCAGTCGGGCGCGATTCGCATGGCGATCGCTCGTGCGCTGTGCAGCCACAATCAAGAATTGTTCCAGCCACTGCGCGACGATGGCTATCTCACTCGCGATTCCCGCATGAAGGAACGCAAGAAGTACGGTCTGCACGGTGCCCGCCGCGGTACTCAGTTCAGCAAGCGCTAGTCTGCGATCTTTTGTTCTTTTGTCATTCAATTTTTGTCAGACTAAAATCAGACTAAAATTGAATGACAAAAACTAGAACGTTTCTTCCGTAACGCCAAATGGCTCGTCTGGTTGCTTGGCTGTTGGGACGACAGGGGTGACATTCACCTTAGTGCGTTTCAGCTCCTCTATTTGAGCGACTAGACGCTGCAGCAAGTTGGCGATCTCCGTGCCGGCTGCTTCGCCTATCTGTACATTCAACGCTTTGCGAGCTTGATAGCTCAGGCCCATCGGATTGTTCATTTAGGGGTTCCTCTATTCTCTGTCGATCAATTGCATTTCTGATGACGTAGCTGTTATTCCACCGTTACGCTCTTGGCTAAGTTCCTGGGCTTATCAACATCGCAGCCGCGCAGCGTAGCGATTTCGTAGGCCAGCAACTGCATGGGGATAGCCGTGACGATGGGTTGCAAGAACTCTTCGGTTTCAGGCACCATGATGACTTCATCAGCCAGTCGGGCAACCTGCGGGTCGTTATGATCGACGATGGCAATAACCGGGCCCCCGCGAGCTTTCACTTCTTGCAGGTTGCTCAACACTTTGTCGTAGACGACCCCGCGAGGAATGATGAAGACCGAGGGAGTGTGTTCATCGACCAGCGCGATCGGTCCGTGTTTCATCTCTGCAGCCGGATAGCCTTCGGCGTGAATGTAGCTGATCTCTTTCAGCTTCAGAGCACCTTCGAGCGCCGATGGAAAGTTCGTGTTGCGACCGAGGTATAAGAAGTTTGTGGCATCGGCAAACCGGGCGGCCACGCGTTTGACCTCTTCATGGGACTCCAGGGTTCGCTCGACTAGTTCTGGCAGCTCTTCCAGGCGTGCAATAATTCGCTGGCCTGCTTCGAAGCTCAGTCCCTGTAGGCGACCAAAGTGCAATGCCAACAGGCTCAGCACCGTTAACTGCGACGTAAAGGCTTTGGTCGACGCAACGCCAATCTCAGGACCAGCATGTAGATAGATGCCGCCGTCGGCTTCTTGGCGCAATACTGCTACCGATGACGTTACAAATGGCCAAGGTATGATGGCCTTTGCGTTTCATCTCGCGCAGCGCGGCCAGCGTATCGGCTGTCTCGCCACTCTGCGTAATACCGAAGATCAAGGTATCGTGCTCGACCGGAGGATTGCGATAGCGCAGTTCGCTGGCGTACTCGACTTCGACGGGCAAACGCGCCAGTTCTTCGATGATATATTCGCCGACCATCGCCGAATGCCAACTCGTGCCACAGCCGGTCAGCAATAGTCTTCGCACGCTGCGCAATTGCTGCGGCGTCAGGTTCAGTCCGCCGAACTTGGCGGTGGCGTTGTCCTTGTCGATGCGACCGCGCAGTGCATTGCGAATCGACTGTGGTTGCTCATAGATTTCTTTGAGCATGTAATGCTTGAAGCCATCCAGTTCCACATCTTGCGATTGCGACGACAGCGGTTGAACGTTGGGACGCACGCGCCCTTCGTCGCGATGAATGACTTGGATCGAGTCGGGACGCAAGACTGCTAATTGATGGTCGGCCAGGTAGATGATGCGTTCCGTAAAGCCGACCAGAGGCGAGGTATCACTGGCCAAGAATTGTTCGCCGCGACCTACTCCGATCACTAGTGGACTACCGCAGCGCGCAGCGATGATCATGTCGGGTCGGTCGCGAAATACGATGGCCAGGCCATAAGTGCCTCGGAGTTGCACGAGCGTTTGCTGTACAGCTTCGACATAGCGATCGACCGAGTCGACGGACGTACCAGTTGCGTTCTCTGTATGTTTCAGGCATTCGGCGATTAAATGTGCGACTACTTCGCTATCCAGTGGCGGATTTGAACTGATATCCCTTGGCTTGAAGCGCTTGCTTGAGAGTCTCGTAGTTCTCGATTACGCCGTTATGTGTTAGAGCCAGTAAGCCATTGCCGCCGATATGCGGGTGGGCATTTTCCTGCGTGGCTGGTCCATGCGTAGCCCAGCGAGTGTGACCAATGCCTGTGGTGGCAACCATGGGGCGTTTGTTGATCGCTTGTTCCAGCAAATCGACGCGGCCGGCCACGCGCGTGATACGAATCCCCTCTTGCTGATTTATGGTAGCGATGCCAGCGCTATCGTAGCCGCGATACTCCAGGCGGCGCAGTCCGCCAACCAAAAACGGGCTGGCCTGTTTGGCGCCGATATAAACCGACTATGCCGCACATAGCGAATATTCCATGAATCGTGGGGAAGAAATGGGATGGTCAACACCACCCTAGCTTGTAAAACAAGCGCGTGCCCCGAGAAGCATTGCCAATCCACTGACAAAAGGCGGATTGGCAGCTGCAAATATTGTGCGAAACGCTGGGCTCTTTAGCTTAGCCCGTGGCTGCAGGTGCAGAGAACCGCTAGCCAGTCTGATATTCACTTGACTATTTTTGTCTCGCAAATCTTTTTGTCAGATCGCACTAGCGCTTGGTCTTGCGGCTTTTGGCTCCGCCTTGGCGCACTTTATAGCGCGGGTTGCTCTTGCAGATCACGTAGATCCGGCCACGACGACGTACGACTTGGCAATCAGGATGGCGAAACTTTAGTGCGCCAATCGACGATACAACTTTCATGGCAGGTAGCCTTCGACTCAAGCAGTTTTCGGTTTATCTTGTTTGTGACTTACTGGTCCGCGTGCAATCTGTCAGTGACAAATTCTTCGGGACTCATGGTGTCTTATCGGTGAAAACGGTGCCCAAGGTCTGCCGGGCCGACCAGATTTCAAGTTTCAGGAACTCCGAATTTTAGGCAGCGGGCCCATTTACGCAACACCAGTTTGCTGAAATTATCAGCCAATATGTCGGATAACCTCAACGAGGAACAAGCAGCAGCCGTCAACACGCTCAGCGGACCATTACTAGTCCTGGCGGGGGCCGGCTCCGGTAAGACGCGGGTGGTAACGTTTCGTATCGCGAACCTGATCCGCCATCGCATCTCACCAGACCGCATACTGGCTGTGACCTTTACCAACAAAGCCGCTCAGGAAATGAAAGAGCGCGTCTCGCACAAGCTTGGTAAACCCAAGCGAGTGCCACGCGGCACGCCGGCTCCGCCAACGCCCGTCATTGGCACGTTTCACTCCAACTGCTTGCAGATCCTGCGGCGGCATGCTCGCGTCATGGGCTATCCCGAGAAATTCGCCATCTACGATCGAGGCGATCAGGAGTCGGTCGCACGCGATGTGCTCAGGCAATTGCGAGTCGGCGAAGGGATGCTCAGGCCCGGCGATCTGCTATCGCACATCAGCCGCTGGAAAAATAGCCTCGTGCGCCCCGAGCAGGCCATGGACCTGGCCAAGACCGACGCCGAACACGTCGCTGCCAGCGGCTATCGTCGCTATCAGCAAGCTGTCAAACTAGCCGGAGCCGTCGACTTCGATGACCTGCTGCTGGTGACAGAGCAGCTGTTTGCCGAACACGAAGCCATTCGTCGCGCAGAGGCTGGCCGATTCGATCATGTGCTGGTCGATGAATACCAGGACACCAATCAATCGCAGTATCGCATCATCAAGTTCCTGGCTGGCGAACATCGCAATCTATGCGTCGTCGGTGACGATGATCAATCGATTTACGGTTGGCGCGGCGCGGAAGTACAGCACATATTGAACTTTCGCAACGATTGGCCCGATGCGAAAGTCGTGCGTCTGGAAGCCAACTATCGCTCTACAGCCGCCATTCTGGAAACGGCCAATCGACTGATCGTATTCAACAAACATCGACACGATAAATTGCTGCGCGCCAGTCGCATGGGTGGCCAGCCGCCGCGCATTCTGCAATTCAAGAACGAAGCCGACGAGGCACGCGAAATCACGTTTGAAATCGCACGTCTGCTCGATCGTGGCGTGCGACAGCCTGGCGATGTAGCCATTCTCTTCCGCACGAACGAGCAGCCGCGCGTGTTCGAAACCGAGCTGCGCAAAGCCAAAGTGCCTTACGTGTTGATGGGCAGTCAATCATTCTTTGATCGCAAAGAGGTTCGCGATGTGCTGTGCTACTTGCGCATCGTTGATAACCCTCGCGATGAAGTGTCGATGCTGCGTGTGATCAACACGCCGCCGCGCGGCATTGGTGCCAAGTCGGTGGAGACGCTGCTCAGCCAGGCCGTTACGGCCGGCGAGCCCGTTTGGGAAATGATGCATCGCATCACCGTAACTAGCCGTCTCCTGAGCCGGCTCGCAAAGGTTGTCTTGCGCTCCAGCACATGATCGAAAAGTATCGCAATGCGATCAACGAAGGCATGTCGCTGGTCGAAGCCACTCGCGGCATCATTGCTGATACCGGCTACCTGCAAGACCTGGGCCCGCCAGTACAACGAGCCGGAAGAGCTAGCTGCGCGCGAAGCGTCGGTGGAGGAAGTGGTGAATGCTATCGCATCATACGAAGCCGACGCTCATGAACCGTCGTTGGCTGGTTTTATCGATCAAGTAACGTTGGCCGGTCGCGAGTTTGGCAGCCCGAAAGAGAAAGCCGCTCAGCGCAACGCTGTTTGGCTGATGACCTATCACAGCGCGAAAGGTCTCGAATTTCCCGTCGTTTATATGGTCGGCATGGAAGAGGGGATCTTGCCCCACAGTCGCACGATCAAGGAAACGGCCGATGAAGTTGATGAGGAACGGCGACTGTGTTACGTCGGCATCACGCGCGCACAAGATGAGCTCACCTTGACGCTTCCACTGGAGCGAATGAAGTGGGGTAAACCTCGCCCCACGTTTCCAAGTCGCTTTCTCTATGAAATGACAGGCCAAGCCGATAACCCCAACCGCAGGGCTGCCATCGATGGTGCAAGAAAGGAGCTTCGCAGCGGGGGTAAGCCAGTCAAGAAGAAGTAGATGTCTCTTTTTGTCAGTCAATTTTTGGTCAGATCTGACAAAAGATGGACGGACAAAAAGATACTCCAAAGTTTACTCAGCTTCTGGTATAGTATTCGGTTCGCCCCGGCAACATCACCTGCGGCGAAGATTACTTGAGAGAGGCGTTGATTGATGAGTGTTGCGTCCGATGCATTGGGTGCGCAGAGCCAACCTGCGACTCAAACGGCTACTATACCGAGTCGTGTGCTAACTGGTCGCAGCCGCATGGGACGCCTCACCGGTATCGAACTGGCTGCCACCGGCATCTACGTGCCGGAGCATATCGTTGAAAACGCCGACCTGGCACAGCTGGGTTGCGATAGCGATTGGATCGTGCAGCGAACCGGCATTCTGCAGCGCCGCAAAGCCGCCCCGGGCGAAGCTACCAGCGACCTGGCTCTCAAAGCCGCACAAGATTGTTTGCAGCGTGCGGGCGCCTCGGCTGCCGATGTGGATCTGATCATCGTCGCCACGATGACTCCCGACCATCCGACGCCATCCACGGCCTGCCACCTGCAGCGCGCCTTGGGCTGCGTTGCACCGGCTCTGGACATCAACGCTGCTTGCGCCGGTTTTATGTATGCACTCGTCACAGCAGCTCAGTTTGTACACAGTGGTTCAGCCAGTTGTGCGCTAGTGATAGGTGCGGAGGTAATGAGCCGCACGGTGAATCCTGCGGACGTGAAAACGTATCCGCTGTTCGGTGACGGAGCCGGCGCTGTGCTCTTGCGAGCAACGGATGATCAGTCCAAGGGCTTGCTCAGTTTTACGTTGGGCTCGGAAGGTTGTGGCGGTCAATCGCTATGCATTCCAGGTGGTGGTAGTCGCAAACCGCTCAGCCCCGAAGGCTTGCTGGCCGGTGATCAGTATCTGAAGATGGATGGCCGATCGGTATTCAAGTGGGCTGTGCGCATCGTTTCCGATAGCACGCATGATTGTTTAGCTCACTCCGAACTCGGCTTTAGCGATTTAGATTGTTTGATTCTGCATCAAGCCAACATTCGCATCATCGATTCGGCTGTGGCCGATTTTGGTATCGATCGAGATAAGGTGTTTGTCAATCTCGATCGATATGGCAATACGAGTGCAGCCAGCATTCCATTGGCTTTGCATGAAGCGGTTCTCTCGGGCCGCGCTGCACCGGGCAATCGCATTCTTCTCAGCGGCTTCGGCGCCGGCCTCGCCTGGGGCACCGCCATCATGAGCATCTAATTTTTTGTCCTTCATCTTTGTCAGATGATCTGATACTAGGCCTTGGGCTTTTCGCCGACGACTAATTCATCGCCTTCTTTTAGTTCGCCTTCGACTAACTCAGTGGTGCGATTATCGGAGATGCCCGTGACGATTGGAATCGCGCGCAAGAGGCCATCGCGCGCGACCCATACGTGGCGGCGAGCGCGTTGCTTGGCCATCTCGGCTCGTTCGAGGGCTGAACGATTCTGCGCTTGGCTGGATTGGCTCTGCTGAGCCTGATTGAGCTCTTCGATGCCATCCAAGATATCGCGATCATCGGGATGAACCCATTCGCGTTTCGGAGGATAAAACCGCAGTGCTGCATTTGGTACTTTCAGCACTCCAGCTTTATGTACGATCTGGAACGACAGGTTGGCTGTCATGCCGGTAGGAGCGACAGGTCCTTGTTGGGAGTGGCCACGATGACTGGGTAAGTGATCACGTTTTGCTTTTCAGTACTGCTTAGGCGAATCTGCAGGATCTTGCCTTCTTCGAAGATGCGATCGGGATAGGCATCGATACTGAATCGGACCGGTTGATTATTGTCGCGAGCCTGGCGAATCAAGCCGATGTCGGCTTCATCGACCGATGCATAGATGTGCATCTCTTCGTCCATGCGTGGAGCTACGATGAAGAGCTCAGGCGTTTGAAATTGAGCAGCAATCGTTTGACCGACGTCGACTTTACGATTGATGATGATGCCATCGACGGGCGAACGAATCTCGGTGTAAGCCAGGTTGGCTTGCGAGTTTTCCAAGTTAGCGCGGGCCTGTTCCACCGCTGTGCGAGCTACGCTCAGTTCGGCTTCCTGTACCAGGCGATTGAATTTGAGCTGGTCGATTTCAGTCGCCGAGATAAAGTCTTTGCTGCGCTTTTGCAGATCGAGCGCGCGGCGCTCGTCGTTGCGAGCTTGCTGCAGTTTCGCTTCCGCCCTTTGTACTTCTGCCGCTCGCGTTTGCATGAGCGCTTCATCGCGTTCGACAACGGGTTGATAGAGCCGAGGATCGATGCGCGCGAGCAGTTGGCCTTTGCTCACTCGATCGTTGAAATCGACCAGGATTTCCGAGAGCGGTCCGCTGGCCGTACTGCCTACGGTGACTCGCTGCAGTGGTTCGACCGTGCCGGTAGCGTTAACGTTCTGAACAAGGTCGCCGCGACCGACAGACTGGACACGAAACTGCGGCTTGTTGCGGGCCTGCATGTAATAGTACAGTGGGATCGAAACGCCCACTATCACCGCGACAATGGCTGTCAGAATCAGTAGTCCGCGTATGGTTCCGCGCATAAGTTGTCTTAGTAGTACAGGGATGAAGCAAAGCCACGCTCCATACTATTCGATCCATCAAAAAATATCTTTGTCTTCAAATTTTTGTCAGAGTTAAGAGTTGAAATGCCGCAGCAATTTACGCCCACGATACATGGCCAGTACAAGGTCAGGCGACATGCTGGTCGGGCGAGTATCAAATGGCATGGTGACCGTTTCCAAGCCATCGCTGACCGTGCATACCGATTTGCCATCGCGAATCCCATGGCCAATACGGCTCGCTCGCCGAAGAAGAACGTCAGGGCTAGTGGTTTTAGCTCTTCGATGCCCTCATGATCGGGGGCGTCCAGCAGTCGTTTGGTTTCGGCCTGCTGAGCCGAATTGAAACGCGCGGCCGGGACTTCATAGATGTCTTCGTGTTCGGCCTGCCAGCCGGCGAAAACTGCGTAAATGTCGTCGGCTTCCAGAGCCCGCATGTCGGCCTGAAACGCATACACGAGCGGGCCAGCGATCATGATGTTCGTCAGATCGCCTTGCGCAAATCGGTAGGTGAAGCGGAAAAAGAAAACAATTTTGAGGCTCTTCGTAACTGGGCCAATACATGGTGCGTTCGTCGACCAGTTCGAGTTCCGCGGGCGGTACTCCGAAGCGATCTCGATCTGCCAGCCAGGAGATGACTTCCGCTTCGGCCATCGCGACCGGCTCGCGCCACTGGGCCAGCTCGGCATCATCGATGTTCAATTCATCGGTGTAAGCCAGAGCCCGTAAGCGCGCAGCCGGATCTTTGGCCAATTCGAGCAAGCGTTGCTTGCCATGGGCTTTGCCCAGCCGAGCCAGGGCACCAGCGGCTTCGGTTTGCACGCGTCGATGCGAAAGAGATAGAGCTTGATTGAGTGCTCCTTCGGATTGTTGGTCGCCGATTAATCCCAATGAATCGCATAGCGAAACGGTCAAAGCAATGGCATTGCTCAGCACGCGCTGGATGGTGGGCACATCATCGCCGAACTGCTGTGGGTTCTCTTCCAGTCTCGCTAGTCGGCCAACGGTGCCGCTGAGCAGCTCGCGCAGTCGCGCGGCGTTTTCAGCTAACGGATGCTGTTTTAGTCTGCCTTTTCGCAGCGCGTGGCCGGCCAGGTCCAACATGACACCCAGCAATTCCCATCGCCAGATATCTTCGCCCAACATGGAAAAAACGCTGGCCAGGTCGGCAGGTGGCCATTGAAAGAGCGGACTCAAAGCCACAGCGATGCAGGCTTCGTCCTCAAAAGTCGCCTGCTTGAGCGCGTCGCACAGCAGTTCCAGCGAACGCGAATCGCCTTGCGCGGCCAGTATCTGCAGGCAATGCGCGGCCGCTTCAGGGCTGATCGCAACCAGCTCGAGCGCCAAGTCCGCAATGATATCAGGGTCGATCATCGCGGCCGGTGACGATTCATTATTGGTCAGTCGCAGGCGAAGCGAGCGGGCTGCGACTTGTTGCAGCAGCATTCGCAGACGAGTGGCCAGGCGCGATGTGTTGGAGGATTCATGAGCTGAGGAGGATGGGGCGCTTCGGCTGGGGGCGTCCGGGCCGGACGAACCTACGGCGGATGGTGGCAGGTTCAGCTGCGTCAATAACAGTTCGAGCTCTGGGGCCGTAGCACTTGAGATGGCTTCGGTCAGTGTGGGGGGTAAACGATCCTGGCTGCCTTCGATGAGCCAGTGGGTGGCCATCTCGGTCCAAGAGCTATCGGCGGAATCCATATTAGTCCAATTGCATTCTAGTCGTGACGGGCTGACAATAGAGCGTCAAGTAGGTCTTCAGTTTTACACGGAACAATCAATAGGGAAAATCTCTTAACAGTGTCAGCCTCAAGCGAAAAGGAAATAACATCTTTCGAGCAGTTGGATTTATCGCCGGTAATGCTGCGATCCCTGCGGCGAGCAGGATATTCAAAACCAACTTCGATTCAATCGCAGGTCATCCCTCCTGCACTGGAATGCATGGATGTCGTCGGTCAAGCGCGCACCGGGACAGGTAAGACAGCTGCGTTTGGCATTCCAATTCTCGAGATGCTTGATCCTCTTTCGGAAACGCGTTATCCACAAGCCCTCATTCTCGTGCCGACACGTGAACTGGCTGAACAAGTTCATCAAGAGATCGTCAAACTGGCTTGGGGTTGTCCGACTGCGTCGGTTGTGATGGCTGGCGGTAAGCACATGCGACAACAGCTTGACATGCTGGCCAAAGGTGTACAGCTGGTCGTCGGTACGCCGGGCCGTGTCTTGGATCATATCGGTCGACGCACGATGCGCTTGGATGACATCTGGTGTGTGGTGCTCGACGAAGCCGATCGCATGTTAGATATCGGCA
>JAZKJV010009205.1:0-293107 GCA_037367405.1 Ottelia alismoides
TTTAAATGAGAGGATCTTTTTTTTTTTTTGATTAAACCCATTTCGCCCGACTAGCTACGACATGTTGAAGTGCTAAAAACACTCTATTAAAGGGCCGATTTTGCGGTTCGTCAAATGGCGCCGTTGCCGGGGACACGGCTCATTTCTTATATTTTTTTGGATTTTGTTTGTTTAATTTAGTGTTCCTTTTTATAGGTCAAATGACCACCTATTTTGCATATAAAATTTTTCTTTCTTATTTGATATCTAACCATGTTTTTGTGGCAGGGCCCTTGATGTATCAAGGAGGCGAGGAGCAGGATGCTCCCTGCTGCGAGGAGCCGCAGGAGCATTCTTGGAGCCTATAAGAAAGAAAAGAAAAAAAAATGTCGCATTTTATTTTTGCTTGTAATAATTCGTCTTTTACAGCGGTCTTCGATTGAAGACTCGCGAGTGTAATCGAACGAATGTGGTTGTGTGGGGATCGTCCCCACTTGATTGTCGACCTAGGACTAGGCACGCGGCTCTCTGAGCTCATTTTATTTTTTTATATTTTTATGTGCCTGATCGTAGGTAGGACACACTTTAAATTTAGACGCACATAATCTCGCATCATGTAGCTAAAATTAATGAAAATCAATCACCGCTAATAGATGCATGATTAGGTGCGGATTTTTCAACTTGCATACATATTGAATTTGGTTTTCAAAACGGCCCCAGTTTTTTCACGGATTTATCGTAAAAATCACAGCATGATTTCTCGATTAGCCTAGATCGCGGTTTTTATCGAATACATGTTTTTCTCGGCTTTCATTTCCTATCTTGATCACCTAGGATTAATGGAAAATGGAATGAACGGTAGACGATGATTTCTTGATTGATGTGCTAGCCATAATTCAGTGATAACCTAAAATAAAATTGGGACTGTTAATTGCAAGTCAAACATAAAATGGAATAAAACTTTGGTTTTGGGAGAGCAATACCCGCGCATACGCCTTAATTTTCACTTCACATTTTCTTCGCGTAAATATATAATGTTCTATCACCAATAAAACCGACAAGATAATAAACCAACTTGGTTGGTTTCATGTGCGAGTTGGTGAAACTAAGGGTTTTCTTGCTTGATTGAGCCATGTTTGATGCGACACACACCCAAAACCGAAGTCCCTCCATTTCATCTCCGAAGATTCGACCGCTCACTTGTATATCCACCCTTCTTCTTCGTTCACCTTGGGTCTCTTCCAACATCAATTCCCATCTTTGTACTTAGGCTAATCTCAGCCTAAGTATAGGGGGGACCCGAGTCCCTGTGATTTCTCTACTCATCTTTTCTTGCCTTTATACTTAGGTTATTTCTAACCTAAGTATAGGGGGAGCCCCCTCTTAGTTCCCGTACATTCCTATATACTTAAATGGACCTATGGACTCGTAACATCTAGTGCTATGAGGACATAGCTAAGTTTAGGATAGGGGGGTATACCGTATATACACTTTACTTAACTTTAGCTAATATCTGAAAAATTTTGGAAAATTTAAAACTTTTTGGCTAAAGTAAAATTCTTTGGACTAAGAGAACTCAAATGATTTCACGGCTTTTCGATACTATGTTACACTATTTTTTATAAAAATATTTTCGAAAATGATTTGAAAAAATTAGTTTTTCTTGTTTTGAAAAAAAATCTTTTTGAAAAATGTTTTGAAAATCTTTTATTAGTGTGACATAGTTTTGAAAATCTTTTATCAAGGAAAGTTGAGTCTAACTTGTGTTTTTAACTTTAAATTAAAACCCATAAAAATGAGAAAAATTCAAAAAAAATGTCTTTGAATGAAGGAGTTGGATTAAACCTCTACACTTACACTTTCACCAAGGATCTGAAAATGTTCAAGGAAGCTTGATTTATGAGGTCTTTGAGATTTGCGGTTAACCAGCCTTAAGCCATCAGGGTCTTAGACTTAATCATCCACATTCCCCTAGGTTTCTAGATTTGCATGCTATATTCCATGCTTAGTCTCAGACAAAAAGAATATGATCAACACATCACATGCACGACTGTGGTTTTTGATTGAGATGAGTTGATTTTCACCTGAGGGATTGGGATGAGGAAGTTGAGTTTGGATTCGATCTAATGATGCTCGAGGATGGGATAAAATCTATGGAGGCTTCATGAACCTGAGTGTCAGCAATAATATTAGCCCGTATGAGAACTCGGTTCTTATATTAATCTCTTGATATTGACCTAAGTGCCTGGGTGTGAAATATAAATACAAAAAATGTTGATCAGTGTGCGCCAACTCTTGGTAAAAGCAGTGGAGCTAGCCAAAAATTTATACAAGTCAATGAAATTCAAAGAAAAGCTCTCATTCCACAAAGTCAAATATCAAAGAGCTTCCACCAAAGGCGAGCGCTCCCAAACTTTTCAAAGTGTCCACTTGGACCACCGCTATTAGGACCAGGAATCGGGCTTGCACCAAAAAGGGCTCTGCATCGTAAATGCTACAAGTCTGGGTGTCAAAGGTACGATAGGTACTCAAAAAAGACACACCCCGGTGTACTCCCAGGAAAACAAGTGCAGACGGCTCCAACTTCTCTTGACGGACGCATTGATCAACACCAAAAAAATGTGTTGCGTAAAAAGGCACTAGAGAGAATCCTTGTTCCAATGAGAGGGAGAGAAGAATTGACACAATCCCATGCCCTCCATTTCTGGCCTACCATCTACTTTTTCTAAGTCTGACAACTAAAGAGACAGTGGACTGAATGCAAGATTTAATTTATTCCCTAGTGCTGAGGATTGGGTCCTTAGGAGATTTTCTCGGACCAAGATTTTGGGTGACGCATTGATTCTAGTCTCAGAATCGCAGTCAACACTAAAGAGTCATATCCTTTAGATTATATGTACATCAGAGAGAGTCTGGAAAAGTAGAGGAATTGGATGCCTCTTGATTAAGGCTGGGTTGAACTCTAGAATTTTGGATCCTAAAGTCGAGTCAACTTGATCAGATTGGATCCTGTATTCACATGCACAAGGGGGTTAATCCAACTTAGTCATTATTTTTGATGCTCGAGGACGAGCATAGTTTAAGTATAGGGGGGTGATGAAACTCGATTTCATCATCTTAATTTCCAATTATTAACCCCCTTGCTTAAAAATTTGTCAATAAAATCCATCTAATGTCCTGTAATTAGCAGAGTCCTTAATAAATTAAAAACCACAAAAAAATGGCAAAAAAAAATTCGTGGTATTTTTAGACCTAAAAATAACCTCAAAAATGTTTCGGTCCTTTGTTTGACTTCATCTCTAGTTTTGGCCAACATGAAACTTGTAGATCTCATCAAGATCTACAACTTTCATGTTTTGAGTTTTGTCAAATTCGGCCATCTAGGCCTTCAAACATCAAGATATGAATAAATCTGATTGGGCCACGTGGCCCAATCTGGGTGAGCCACGTAACCCCGACCTCCTTGCTTCAGCCGCTCGCGTCCTCAGCCGTTGGATCCTCCTCTGATCCAACGGCTCAGATCTCTCCGCATCTGCTCTTACTACAGCCATTGATCTTCTCCGCCCCTTGATCATCACCGTTCGTCAGTGCCGAGCGCAGAGCACGACACGTGGTGGATTGAAGACCATCCGATCACGCCTCAATTCTCTGATCTGAGCCGCTAGATCTTCTTTTATTTTCATCCCTCTGATCAAAATCTCCTTCGCATCAGCTCCCTCCATTCGCGCCGCTCTCTCAATCCGACACGTGGCAACCCAGCTGCCTTCGATCCCATCGCCATCGATTTGATCGCGACCATCCCTTCGCGCCTCAACGACAGCCGTTGGATCTCCAGATCCAACGGCTTCAGGTCGTCGTCAACCTCCAGCAGCCTCTCTCTCCCACGATCCAGCTCGCGCACACCCTTCCCCCTTTCCTTTTTCTCCTCCACCACAGTTGACTTCTCCCATCGCCAACCACCTCTCGGTCTTCCCCACTCTTCCCTCTATCTCGCGCATCACCCCACGAACCTCGATGACCTTCCAGTCGCCCCCTATAGCCCTCTAAACCCACGTCGACCACCACCACTTCCGCCATCATCACCCTTCAAATACTCCGCCCCTCCCACCATTCACCGTTGTCCACCTTTACGCGGGGAGGGGCCCAGCCCTCCTCCGCCTCCCTGTGACAGGGTGAGGCGTGAAGATCGAGCGAAGACGACCCCATCCCCCGGTGAGACCCTCCGCCATGAACGGCGGATCTGCGGCGCCTCCACGGCCGCTCGAGCTGCGTCGAGTGGCTGACGACGTCCAACGAAGACCCGGGGCTCGATTCGAGCCCCAGCCCAAGCCCACCCGCCCCGCTCCGACCAAGTAAGCTACCCTTCCTCTTCCTCTGCAATTTTCTTTTAATTTACTTAATTTTCTAGGCCGTCTGGGTCATCCGCGACCTCCATTAATCCTCCTCCGAGCTTTGCCATCACTCACCCTCTCACGTGCACGCTTCCGCTCACCTTCTCCCTCCTCCATACCTTGTATCGCCTTCGACGCACCTCCTCCGCCCTCGCAGCAGAGGAGCTCCGAGATCTCCACATTCTCCGCCCCCCTATGAGCTTACATCCCACTCACGCACGCACAAGTATATGCTCGCTTCGGCTCTTGGCTTAACCATGCAGGTCGATCCCCTACTCAATGGCCGGAGAGGTCGTCGGGCCATCTACGTCATCACCGTTCTCGACATTAGCGACCCGAAGCCCTCTCCAGAGCGTCCGTCACCTCGCCAGAGCTCTCAGCTTCATCGACAGACCTTCAGGAGCCTCGGGAAGACTCCATAGTAGCTGTGAACGAGTGGCGGAGCTCGGGCTCCCTCGCCGGAGCTCGTTGTTCACCGCCAGACGAAGGTGGAGGACGACGCACAGTTACCGTTGGATGGTCCAATCCCGGCGACCATCCAACGGTCCCGATGAGGCCATGTCACCGCTCAGAACTACTTCAAGGTACCGTTGGATCCTCAAGATCCAACGGTTCCTATGCGACCACGTCATTGACTCCAGGAGCCATTCGATCACCATGATTGGATGGCCCACACCTAGTCACATGGCATCGCCATGGCAGCTCCAAGTCTCAGTCACCGAGCCTCCAGGGCTTGGAGTTCACGAACCACAACCGAGCCTGAAGCAACGCCCGAGCCTAACCGAAGCGCCTCCGAACCTCTGCTGACCCTGAGCCTTCATCCGAGCCTGGATAGCACGTGCGTTGCACGTGTTTATCTGGGCAATTGGCAGAGACACCTTCAAATTTCTTCAATTTGCAAAAAGGTCCCCGCGCGTATGGGATTATTTACAGGGAAGGCCCCGTACTTTATTTTTATTGCATTTCAGTCCTCTCCAAAGACCTTTTTGTAGTTATCTTTTCATGTTTTATTTCAGTTATGCCCTTGCTTTCCTTTATGCATATCTTGAGCACCGTATTCAGTTTCAGTTGATTTCAGTGGCATTTTGAAGCTTGCTTGATGTTCTTCTTAGTGGAATCGTTAATTTCTAATTTTGGACACATGAAGTTTAATGTATTATTTTGTTGGCTTTGTGTCTAATATGCCTTATTCAACTTTGAAATCAAGTATATCTTCTTAAACCTGAAATTGTTGCTTATTAATTTGCTCATCATATTTACTTTGTTCTAGGGCATATTCTTCATTACATTTCATGGCATTTATTTGCATGATAAAATGAATTAAAAAATGCATGTTTTATTGTGTCTTTGCATGGAATTTGATCTATAGATTCTTCAACTCACACTTGGCTAAATAAATAGAAAATCCGATTAATAGAGAAAGGCTCGTGTCCCTGAGTTCGACCTTGGTTTCCTTGCCAAGTAAAAAAATAATTTATGATCGTCTCATTTTGATCTATCATTGACATATATTTAAATGAGAGGACCTTTTTGATGAACCCATTTCGGCCCGACTGCTACGACATGTTGAAGTGCTAAAAACACTCTATTAAAGGGCCGATTTTGCGGTTCGTCAGACAGAAGGCTGGATTTATCCCTCGGAGGTCTGATACGCTCCAACCAAGTGCCTTGCGGTTCTTTTCTAGAACCTCGAGAAGTCGAGATTCCTTATCCGGATTCAGCCTGCTGATGATGATGACCGGATACATTTGTTCTTCTCCCTCAAGGAAAGCATACTTCAGGCCTGCCGGAAGTGGCTTGAGTTCTGGTTTTGATCTGTCCACTTTATCTGTCACTTCAGATACCATGCTGGTGGTGGGATGTACTTCTTTGAGATATTTACCGTCCTCATAATCCTGTTGAGATCCCGGTGATGCACGAACGGTTCTGCGCTAAGCTGATCATGTTCGGTATGGAATGACTGCTCAAGTAGATGCGCCTGCATCTCAGAATCTGTCTCCCAAGATCGTCGGAGCTTAAGGTGACTGTGCCTTCCAAGTCCTCCTCAAGAGTGAGGATTTCTCGGGTCCATACATCGTCCAATGATAAGGCTGAGTCTCTGATCTCCGCAATAAAATCACAGTCTGCTTCTAATACTGCCTGGCTCTCATCAGTTGCGTCATTCGGCTCTCTATTCATGTTCATCGTGATCTGCTGGGTGTTCGAGCTGAAAGTGATCTTCCCAGACCCGTAATCAACCACGGCACCTGAAGTACGAAGGAATGGTCGGCCAAGGATGATAGGGGTTTGGAGCAGGGGTGCAGGCGAGTCCATAACAAGGACTACAAAGTCAGCTGGGAATTTCATTTCCTGCACCTTAACTACGATGTCTTCCAAAAGACCTCAGGGCCGCTTGACGGATCGGTCAGCGAACTGAAGGATCATGCGTGTCTGCTTGAGCGGTCCCAGCCCGAATTTCTTGCATTATGGACGAGGGCAGAAGGTTGATGGAAGATCCACTATCCAAGAGAGTGCGCTCGAAGACCTGGTCAAAGATCTCACAACTGATCAGAGGTGCTCCTGTATCCTGTTTCTTCTGGGGGAGATTGCTGATAGCCGCTACCATGGCCAAGGTGAGGACATGCCTCTCTACTTGATGGCGTATGTTTTCTTGCGTTGGGCGATGCCTGTTAGTACATGCCTCTTTCAGTCCTTTCTTTACGGCTGGCATGTATTCCACGGCCTTCAACAAGGGAAATCTCAACAGTCAATTTATCCAAAATATCCACAACACCTGGATCAGACAATGCCTTTTTTCATTTTGCAATTTTTTTGGATTTTTGTATTGCACAAGGAAAAGGAATATTTACACCACTGGCAAAAAAATGAGAGTTCTTATTTACATCAAAATCATCGCCCAGAGAATGTTGTACATCCGAACTACAAAAATGAGTACAAGCTGGATCTTGGCATGCTGGTGCTGTTGGGCGATCAAAAGGGTAGGTCTGCTCCATCGGCTGGCGAGGGATCGGCTGCTGCTGGCGGCTCTTCCAATGCTGGCACGCGCTTATGCTACAAGCTTCTTTTTGTTATTTTTGTTTTTTGCTGGTTTTTTTGTATTTTCTGCTGAGGTTGCTGATGACATGGCACGACGGCTGGATTGGCTTCTCCTTCTTCTTCCTCCTCACCCGCCCCTGGAGCTGGCACGGCTGATGCGGAAGATGACGATCCACCTATTTCTTTATTCACCCCAATCTTTGTAGCAGGCGGAGGCAAGGCCTACCGCTCCTGAGAGCAACGGCATTAGAATACACAGTAATATCATTTTCTGACATGGACAAGACATTACTTTCTACCTGCTCTTTTTTTCTTGAAATTATTGGGGTTGGCTTCGACCTGGGCAGGAATGGTAGTTCGGGTGGCGGTCAGGTCATCAAGCCGCTTGGTCATCTCCGCTGGCCCTTTGACAAGCTGGGCTAGACAATCCATGGTGGGGTTCACTGTAGGTGCCTCGGTGGTGTCAGCGTGCAGACCATGCTGTTGTTGCATCTTCTGGTGCTGAGGCTGTTGTTGGTGGTGCTGAGGTGGGGAAGGAAGCTGAAGTTGATGATAAGAAGGAAGGAGGATACTGCTGGTATTGCTGAGGCGGGGCAGCCGCATACTGGTGAAATGGCTGTGGATGACGGTAGTGCGGTTGCTGCTGGTGTGGAAAATTCTGCCTCCACTGGTTGGCATATTGAGAAGGCTGATGATACTGTTGATGAGGCTGAGAGGACTGCCCAAAGCGACCACCCTGAAGTTGGTGGTATTGCCGGTTGGCAAATGACTGACCCTGGTGTTGTCCCGTAGGACGGGTCGGCTGTGCTTCATGAGTCCAAACCCCATTCACTTCCTGGACCAGGGGTGGTGGTGGGAATACTGAATCAGATCCTGAGATAAACTCTGATTGATACACAACCATCTGTTGTTGCGGCTGGCTTTGATCGGGTGCCTGCACGTAGTACACGTGCTGGACTGCCGGTGGTTGCTGGCTCGACTGAGGCTGATGTAGCGGTGGTTGCTCGTCTTTCCTCTCAGCTGGAGCTTCGAGCGGTGCTGCCGATTGCACAGAATTGATGGTACCTACCAGAAGTTCTAACTGCTTGGTGATGTGATCCAGGCTTGTCCAAATTCTGAGTCCTCTTCTCGATCACAGCGAGTTTTTCCAGATCCTGTGATCGTTTCTCGACGATGTCAACTTTAGAGAGATGGCCCCCGATGATGCTGAGGTTGGAGCTCTCATCTCTCTCTGTTTCCTTGGACGCTGCCATGTGCACTTGTTTTTGAAGGATTCTGGGGCTGCTTCTGATATGCCTTGGATGAAGAGAGGGCGGCCTCTCCTTCGGCCATTTCTTCAAATATCTGTCAGACTACGTCTTCATCCTTATTGAAGTGTGAGCCCCCACATGCTGCGTCTACGAGCCTTTGGCTTTCAGTGTTCAGTCCCCCAAAGAAATGTTGGACCAAGCTGGTCTTCGGAATATCATGATGGGGACACTTCTCCTGCAGGTCAGTGAATCTCTCCCATGCTTCATGTATCGACTCATGGGGTCCTTGGGAGAAATTACTGATACGGGCTCGCATCTAGTTGAACCGACCTAGAGGGTAATATTTGTGCAGAAAGGCAGACTTCAGCTCCTCCCAGGTCGTCACAACCTTTCCAGATGATTGACCCAATAGAGGGCCTTGTCCTGTAGGGCTGAAAGGGGAAAGCCATCATCTTGACAATGTCCAAAGGGACATTGGGATAGGGGTGGTACGGCAAATGCAGGAGAATTGCTGCAGGTGAATGTACGGCTCCTCGCTGGTGTTTCCATGGAATGCAGGGAGAAGAGCGATGAATTGGGGCTTTAGCTCAAAGTGAGCGTGTACTGGGGGGAATGATAATCCACTCGGTCATCTGGCTGTCTCCCGGATTGTATGTTTCTTTAAGTGTTGGCTTTGGTGTGGTGGAAATTCTAGATCATCATCATCTGCACCACCACCTCCACTCCTCCCCTGCCTCCTCTGCCTCTGCCTCCTCCTCCATCTCGGCTCGGTTCATCATATCATTCAACATGTCCTGGAAGGTTGTCTGTGTGAGGGCCTGCTCGGTCAGCTGCTGCTGGATGGCCTGGATAGATGCTAGTAACTGTGCATTGACTTGATTCTGATCTGGCACCTGTCCCTCTGACTGGGGTGGCTGCTGACCCTTGCCCTTTCCCTTCTGGAGCCATGTCAGGGTCTGAGTCGGACGAGATGAACTCCGGAGTAGTCTCCAGGGCTCGCACTGTCTTCTATCTGCATAATGAGATAGTCCTGATCAGACTGCTTGCAATTAATGTTCAGCTACCGAGATGAAGCTGGAATTCAGGTCAACCCCAGCATGTTGTGAATGGAAAAGGATGTAGACTGTAATCGACTTCCATTCACAACGTTGAAAGTGGACAAAAGTGATCCCAGTTTATTGGGTGGCCAAGAGGAAAGGTAGAAAACAAGGAGTCTAGAGATCGATCCGCAAAGTCCAGATCGGGTTCTCGGGGAATCGCCTCGAACTTATTGGCGGAGTTGAGTCCATGCAATCGATGTGGGTGTCAGCATGGTCCCGACGGAAACCATCCATGTATCAACTTCGCGAAGTACAAGAGAAGATAGGATGTTGGATGAAAGATACGATGGTCAACGAGGAATAAAAAGGAGTGCAAAACAGTAGAAAGGCTCAACTTGAGCGGGGGTCAAAGAGGAGTGACACAACAAAATTTGCGCAAAGGCGCGGGACTTGATCTTTGAACCTTAATCTAGATCCATACAAACACAATACAAAATCGGGTTCACCAACTCACACCATGTGAAGCCGTAAAGGTTCGGCTACTTATTATCTTTTCAGTTTTAGAGTTGTTGTTTCAGGCATATCTTATAACAAGTCCTTAGTACGCTACCCTATAGGAGAGAGAGTACTGCCGGAAGGGTATCCCGTACTTGTCCTCCTCCTGTGTAACATGTAGTCTGTACTTTTTGGAGTCCTTGTAACCCTTCCTGGATCCCTACTCAGCCAAAGAAATAGAGAGAGGAAGCCGATAGGCGAAACCGCTACTTCGGTCCACGCTCGCAACGGAATCACCCGTGAGCGTACAAGAACCTACTCGGACGCAGGACAATGAGACAGACACCCCCGTGAAGGCGTGACCTATGCTCGATACTTCGGACAGGATCGATGCTCTACACAACAGAGAGTCATCATTGGTGACCAAGCCCTACTCGCCTACGTACGATAGAAGCGCCATTACTTCGGAAATCCATGCGATACACAAGGCAGTTGCAGACTGGGTTTTTGGCTCTAATCCTTAAGGGGTCGCACTCGCTCAAGGGAGTAGGGTTTTGGTCCCCCTCCAAGGTACCTGAAAACAATGAGGGCTTTATGAACCCGGTACAATGATAGTCCATTACGGATATTAATCTAAGGTCAAAGTTCATTTAGCATTCCCCTGGTTTTAATTTTTTGGGTTTCACTTTTTTTGAGTCTGTTTCATACCAGGCCTAACGTTTTTGTAGATTTTCATTTAAGTCCTAGGTGCTCAAAATCAGAGGGAGATAGCGGAAAAGCCGTGCAAGTTGGTTCTATGATGGAAATCTCACCATTGAACCAAATGATGCATGCTGAGTTAGAGACTTACAGTGCATCCCAGCTCTCTCCATGTGGTATGCAAAATAGAATTTTTAAACCTATCTACATGGTGGTGTGCATTCGACAAAAATCACCCTAAACATTAGTTGCTATTAACGTGAAGAACCACAAGCTGGTCACTTATCTTTAACCTAAGGGTCCGGTCTTGGCTTACCCCTCCTCTTCTCTACACACTCGAGTTCAGGAGTAGCGCTTGATGGGGTTGCTCACGGCACATGGGTTAAAAGATAAATGACTGAGTTGTTTAAGTTCGACTAGATCCATACGAAGTAGACTATAGGAACATGCATTCTTATTAATGTTTGGACTAGCTAACGAGTCAAGCAACCTATATCTAGGGGCTCCAAGAACATAAAACAAAGTAAAATAAAGGCAGAAAGCACAAAACAGCGGAAAACAAGAAAAGAAGGCGTTAGAAATCACGAAAAACAGCGATGAGGCCCCAGGTGAACAGACACCCGGGCACTGGACCTCATTGTAAAGAGTAGAGTCCTATTAATTATTACATGCCAAAATTGTCTCTCTCTCACCATAAATTACAAAAATAATCCTAAGTGTTCTGAACCTATCTAATCCCCATCTCCTTGCTTCCTTGATGCTCTCTCCAAGTGGTCATGAGGTGAAGACCACCCTCCTCCAAGCTCGGCTGCCTTGGCCTCCTAAGAAGCCATCCTCGTGTGGCGGGCCCTCGCATCGAAGTCACAAAAAGATTGTATTAGTATAGCTCAACCAATCAAAATAGAGCAGATATAAAATAATCACAATAAATGAATCAATCAATAGAGCATGGTGATTAATGACAATAAGAATAGTTGCTCACAAAATCAATGATGAATCAAAAATGTACACAAGAATGACAAAATAAATTAGGCTATGCTCATTGCTCCCCGGCAACGGCGCCATCTGATAACGAGGATTTTCCACGCGGGTCACCATGAATAATATAAATAAGTTGTCGCCGAGGCGACCGCTCGCAGAATACCCAAGTTACACAACAATTAACCTACAATGAAAGAATGTATCAATCAATCTAAAAAAGAAATGTGAATTAATCTTTTATTACTCTACCATAAAATGTATAGGGAACAAGCATGTAGAGGTCGAACCACAGAGAGCAAATACAAAAATGCATAAGCCTATATATACAACAGAGTCATCCATGTGTGAAGCCTATTTTTGTGGGTTTTTGAATTTTATATTTCTTTTAAATTTTTAATTTTGTATTTTGATTTTTGATTTTCTGATTTTTATATTTTATATTTTATATTTTTCTATTTTCTTTTTCAATATGGGAAAATAGGCCAATGTAATAAAAGACAAGATAAAGTATTTATAAAAATGTGCAAAAATAACCAAAAAAGTCAGAAATAAAATGTTTTTTATATTTTTAGGATTTTTTTACTGTTTTTGTGATTTTTGGGTATTTTTCAAACTGTTTTTGTTATTTTTAAATACTTAAATCAAGAAAAACAATGGGAAAGCTACTAGCTGGAGATAAAATTGGGAATTAAAAATAGCAAACAGCCTCAAAATTTTTCCACACTATTTTTCTAATAAAGCTAATAAAATATAGCAGAAATAAGAACTGAGTTCATATTTTTCTGATTTTTCTTTGATTTTATATATTTTTTGAAATTTTTGTGTATTTTTGAATTTTTAAGGTTTTCCTTTTGAGATTTTTAGGGTTTTTTGGACTGACACTGAAATACGTTAAAATACACGCTAGGGAATTGTTTTGGAATTTTCAGAGGTCTTTTAATATTTGTTTGGTATTTTATAAGCTAGACAGTAAATAAAAGACAGGTTTTTGATTTTTAATAAATACAAAAATACAACAAAATTAAGATCCAAAAATATGGCATGAGAGAGCATGTTAACAGATGCTTATATCCATTTTTTACAAATTTTTTCAAGGAAATATGAAGCACAAGATAAATGAACAAAGCATACAAGAAATACATGGCCTAGCAGGGGTATTTTTGCAAATAAATAATTGACAGGGGCATCCAGGCAAAAATCACAATAAAAATGAACGTGTGTTCTTATTTTTAGGGCCATTCTATATTTACAAAAACACGGCGGGGTTTAAGTGCAAATTTCACGCGCCTCACGTGGGGACTGCACTTGAGGCGCGGAGGGACTAAAGCGCAAATATAGAAACACTAAGGGTCCTTCTGCAATTTGTACAACTTATTTACAACTTAACCTTTTATTTTTGGCATTAAACTATAAATACAAAAAGCGGGGGTTAGGTATGAAATTTACCCCTAATAAGTGTGCGATCCGACGGTTGGACCGCTTCCACCTGCCACGCGTCGTGCTCCTGTCGGCCGATGACGATTCGCAGATGGCGGCGGAGATTAGATCAGCCTCGCTGATCGGACGGTCGATGCGACGCTTCATCTGATGGCTCTGTTTCGATCTAGGTCGACTCCTTCGATCTGACGGTGCTGAAGATGCCTGGAAGAACAGGGAAGAAGCTCGCCCCCGGCGAGCTTCGATCGAGCAGCTCAGGCTCCTCCTGGCACCTTCCTCACCTCTGATGCGCTCTACTCGTAGCTGGCGACCTTCCGCATCTCCTGAAGGTCCTATCATGGCTCCTGGAGGTCCGAGTCACTCGGTCGAGGTCGGAGAAGTCGCGACCTCCAGGAACCTCTTCCTGGTTCGATTCGAGCCCAGATGGGGCTCTTCCTTCGTTTGACCTGCATAGGAAGAACCGGGGGCGAGAGGGCTACCTCCTCGACCTGGAGTTTTGAAGCTTCACCGCAAAATGGCGTGGGGCGGAGGGGCTCCGATGAACGGTGGAGGGGGAGCCTCGATTCGCCAAGACCAGGGGTCCTGGGTTGGTCAAAAGTGATGGAACGATGGAGAATGCGATGGGGATGCAGATGGGTGCTCGTGGCGGTCGGAAACAGTCGGGTTACGGTGGAGAAGTTGTCGGAGCGGAGCTCCGGCGAACTTCGAATTTGGAAGTTTACGCTACAGGGATTAACTAAAGTCTAATCTAACAACTGGAATTGAAAGCTAGTATTAAAACCTAACTAAAAAGCATAAAAGGGACAACTCTTATACCTGGGGGCCACCAGGGAGCAGGGCGGACGCCGGAGCTCCGCTGCGTCAAAATTCTCCTTCCTCCGGCCGATTCGAGATGCTGGAGCCCTCCCCCTGTCACGAGGAACATTCCAGGAATGGAATCAAGGCTTTAGGTTGGAATGAAATTGGCCAAATTCGAGGAAGGATGCGGAGCTACTTATTTATAGACAATTGGCATGGAGCCTTATTGACCGGCGATTATTACTTAATCCAATGAGTATCTGATTGATCCAAAGAATCAGCGGGCATCAGTGATGATTAGAGTTCATCTCTTGTGAAGGAAGCATCTTCGATTGATGGATGTGTGCCCGGGAAATGGGAGAAGACGGGCGAGACGACAGGCTACGTCACATCGGGCAGCTGGGGGAGCCAGTTGCCCAAGGGGTCAACGAAGGCCGGCGGCCCATTGGTCCACGTCAGCCGCTAAAAGACAAAACAGGAAATTTGAGTCTAAATTGATTTATTTACCATGGTAAATGATTTTATTAGAAATTTCTTAAAACATAAAAATGTATATTTTTTCATGTAGTATTTATTTCTGATTTTTATTGAATTTTTCAGAGTGTTTTATTATGGTTTTAATTTGATAATGTGTATATGTATGTATTTATATGTATTTTTGTGTATTTTATTTTTAATTTGTTTATTTTCTTTATTATTTTATTGACTTATTTTATAAATTTATAATTTATTTTTGTGAGTATAAAGGTATTTTTATTTAATTTTTAGGAGTTTATTCATATTTTTAAATAAATAGGTATATGCATATGTAAGTACACTTATAGGTATTTTACCTATATATTATATACATTTTATTTATTTAATGAATTTTACTTGTTTTTATTTTAAATTTGTATTTTTAATAAGTTATTCATGCTATATTCATTATGATAAAATTATAGATGAATAAAGAATAAAATCCTTTTTATTTATATACATATAGGTAGCATAGGTATTTTATCTATGTGGCTCATAGACTTATTTTATTTTATCAATTCTTTTTGGTTTTCTTGAACTCTTAATATGTACATGTGTTATATTCATTATTAACAAGATTCTAAAAATATAAATTTATAAAAATAATGAATATTGAATAAAATTAATACTTTAATCAGTCCTATATACAAGGTGGGCCAAAACCTAACTTCCACAGAATGGACTCCAAAAATTATGAAACTAATTTTATTAAATAGTTCTTGGAAAGCTATCTAGAGTTTAGGTGATTTGGAGTTTTTTATTTGCAAGATATGGGTCTGTGAAGTTCAGATTTTTGCTTTTTATTCTGTGTATAAAATGTACACTGAGTATTATTTTTACACAAACTCAATTTTGTATTTTTATTTACATTATTATCTACAACTTTCATGAACAAAGTTTCTTTATTTGATGGATAAATAATTATGTACAAAATAGGTGTCAAAAATGCATAAATAAATGCATGAATAAATGAGGTGTTTATTGTACACTGGCCCTTATCTCCCCCTACTTTATTCCTTGTCGACCAATACCATACTGGCCTTGGTCTCGGGGTTTGGGTCATAAAATATTTGCAATATTTTATTCCTTTTTTTCTTTTCTTCCCTTTATTCCATAATAATGGCATTAAATACCTTATTTAATGTGTAATTAAGACAACGAATCATGAATGCTATTATATCCAATTTGATGTTATTTACATGCATTTCCTGGGGTTTTTGAGGCCAAAATGATAGAATAAAGGTGATGAAATGGAGATTCATCACCCCTGCAGCTCCGATGTCAACCCACGAAAGAAACTTTGTACTAAGTTGGGCTTGGATATGTCGTGTTGTGGACTCCAGTCGATTGGCTCTCTGAATCGGTCCCATGCTTCATGAAATTGCTCGTTGGGAAGCATGGAGAAGTTGTTGATGAGGGCTCGCGCTGCATTCGTTCGATCGAGTGGATAGTTCTTATTCAAGTACTCGGTCCGGAACTGTTCCCACAATGTCACGTATCTCCCTAAATTCTTCAACCAATAGGTTGCTTTTTCAATGAGGGAGAACGGAAAAGCCATCATCTTGATTGTGTCCTCATCCATGAGTCGATCGTGGACCGTGCTACAGATCATCTCAAACTCCTAGAGATGGAGGTGCGGCTCCTCGGTGGCAATCCCATGGAATCTGGGCAGTAGCTGAATGGTCTGAGGTGGGAGCTTGAAGTCTCCCAGAATGGATGATAGCTGAATCCATCTGTGGGTTAGAATTGCACCAGGGTTGTGCAACTCTCACATCAGATGTGCAGGTGCTGCTGGTTGTGTTGGCTCCTCTGGCTCTCCTCCCTCAAAAATCTCTCCTCCTCCTCCATCGGCTCTGTTCTGCTCTCTATCCGCTCGCATCTGAGCCATCTCCCGGCGCATATCGGCCATGAAAGCCCCTTGATCTCTAATTTGATGTTGCATGGTCTCCAGGGAGTCTAACATGGTGTTGTTGATGGCACCCTGATCAAGAACATATGTTTTTTCTGGCTGGGTCCATTGGTACGCTCCTCGTTGCTGGCCATGGTCTCTGCAAAGGCAAAAAACCCAAACTCAGGTGCTGTCAAATGATCAAACATTTGATTTTGTCTCTACTCGGGCACCTCGGGACTGGTAGAAGGGTGATCGAGGGGGACATGGCAGAGTCAAACATGGGTTCGGAGAGCAGGTTTGGGCTCTCACGAACCAATTTAGATGAGTGGACCGGAGTGCTCGAAAACGGTGCAACTAGATGCTGCCTTAGTGACCTCCGGCCCATCATCGTGATGTGGAGAGTGAAGGCAGATGAGATCTGGAAAACACACAAGATCGAGCAAACAAACCCCCAATTCAGCTACTCACGCAGAGATGATGATTGTAAAGGTTCGGTCTTTATCTTGTCGATTTTATTTAGGTGATAAAATTGTCTATCAGAGTGATTAAGGGAGCTGGTAGGAACCCAATGCTCTTAACAGACTGCTATGTATAAAAGGCCGGTAGTCTGCCAAGAGTTCGGGTATGGCTCTATCCTAGAGTGCGCTTTGCTCTCTCTCTCATCCAAACCAAACAAGGAGGGAATTGCTCTTCCTAGACAAATTTTTTCAATGTGGTGTCTTTTAGGGTCAACTGTATTTAGCAGTCCCAATTTTATAGTTTTCTTTTTTAGATATTTTTTAAGCAAACAACGCCTACAAAATTTTCAATTCTCCTGATTATTTTAAGTCTAAAAATAGGGGCAGAAGTCAGAAAAACCGATGCGCGATCAAACATGATGATGCATGCAGAGTAAGAAATGTGTACCTGACTCCAGCTCTCTACATGCAAGGTGATTCACGCAAAAAATTAAAGATAGAATTAAAACTACTATATAATGCAAGAGGAAATCGTCCTTAGACGAAGCAATTTCTACACGAGAAGAACAATAGCTAGCTAATCAGACTAAGTCCAAAGTCCTATCTAGGGAACCACTCGGTGCCCGCCACAACGGGTCCTGCCAGCGCTGTATGTGGTTCCTCACGGCACGTGGACTCGAGCCTAATTAAACTAACTTCTTCTTGTGATTTAATAAATATGGTCCAATTAATGATATATAGGTGCAGGCAGAAAATTAGGGTTGGGCCTTAATTAATTACATCATAATCAATGAAAATCCTAAGTATAGAGGCCAAAAACATCGACAATCAGACAGGAAGTAAAAATGATGAAACCAAAACTGGCGAAAACCGTGGTAAGGTCCCCCGAGCGCACCGGTGCTCGGCGAAACAGACCGTGATAAGTCAAGTTAAAAGTCCATAGTCCAGGTCCCTGTATTATTATAATAATGATGATGAAAAGTCTAAAATACTCAAATCTGCAAAGTCTTCTACTCCTGCTCTCCTGCTGCTCGATGAAGAAACGAGCTGCCTCCGCTTCGCTCGGGTGCGTTGTCACTCCTAGGAATTGCCGATCTCGCTTGTCAGGCCCCCGTAAGAAAGATTTAAACAAAAGATATGTCAGATCACAGTTATGGAAAAATATATCAAATGATGTAGGAAATCAAACAAGCAGTGAAAACTGACTACTAAGCCATGCTCCCCGGCAACGGCGCCATTCTGATGAGCTATCCGAGCAACTAAGGTTAAGTGATATCAAAGGTCATTGCGATCTCAATCACTAGAACTAGGCTTAACAAGAAAAATGAGAGACCACCAACAAGATCAATCAACAATAAAAAAGGCAGGCAGTCCTGCTCATTATTTAACCTGGTATAGCCACCAAGGTCGAACCACAAGGAGCACGGAATGACAAATCTACGAAGTAGTCAGGTAATTAAACAAAAGGATGAAGAATTTTTTTGTGGTTTTTAATTTTTAAATTTTTTTATGATTTTAATTATTAAGAAAAGTAAAGAAAAGGTGAAGAAGGCACACACCAACAATTATTTAAGGGTCCAAAAATACTCAAAAATTCAGAACAAAAATATTTTTATGTTTTTAAAATATACAAATATTTTTGTGAATTTTATGGGGTTTTTCTGATTTTTAATTAATTTTCTAAAAAATACAAGAAGGCCAAAAATAGTAAGCAATTTACAGCCTGGATGAAGAGGTAAATTAAAAATATTAAAATTGGTATAAAATCCTTGCAGTAATTTTATGCAAAACTATAAGAGAAAACCTACCTACATGTAAACACATTTTTATCAATTTTAATGATTTTTATGAGTTTTTTCCTCTTTTTTAATTTTTAGAGGTTTTATAAACTGAAACAGAACAAAAATCATATAAACATTAAAACACAACAAAATAAACTTCCAAGAATTTCTTTGGAATTTTTCAAGACATTTTTATATTTTTAATGGATTTTTCAAAGTAAACAGATACAATTTTTAAGGTTTTTGAATTTTAGAAAATATCAAATAAGATCAAAATTTCTCACAGAAGTTACTAAAAATTTTACACATTAGCAGGTGCTACGTGTAAAAATTTCAGAATTTGTGGAGTACTTTTGATATTTATTTAATTCAAGACAAGACACACAACTCACATGGACCAAAATGCAAATAAATAAGTCATGGGACCAAAAAATAATACATGAGAAAAACCTGTGGTCAACTCTACAATTTTTCCATTAAAACCTGCACATGTCGTAAAACAACATTCGCATAAGCATATTTGCAAATACGGAAAGTAAATATGCAATCAATAACTGTAAAGAAGTTTGGCGTATATAAACAAATAACCCAAAAAGATACGTGACGACGCATGTGATTCCGCACAGACATGCCTAAAATGTAAATATGAAAAACTACAGGTACTGAAGTGCAAAATGGTCCAAATGTAATTTTATTTTACATACTAAAATAAAAAATAAAATAAATGCAGGATAAAATGAGCAATATACCCATGGAGACACGTGGGCGAATGCGTGGCAGCCGCTGATGAGGCGCGATCGTGCGACTTTGGATGCGTTAGATGTCAGATCTGACGGTTATCAAATGTCGGGGACGTGACTGGTACGGGGCCATTAGATCTGTCATCTAAGATCCTAACACCTTCAGATTGGATGGTTGCGATAATGTCAGGGAGGTGGACTCAATCGGACGATAGAGAGGGCCTCTGGAAGAACTTCATCTGGGTGACCTTCAACTGAGTACTAGAGATGATCCGTTGCTTCGATGAAGGGTCCGAAGGCGCCAATAGGATCGTGGGTCCCTTCCACATCGGGTGGTCGACTCTGATGGAGCAGTTGACAGTCGGATGGACGTGGCGATGACTGGTCCTGGAAGCACTCCGACGAAGGTGGTGGAGGATGATCTGGATGGTCTCCGCATGTGTCAAGGTCTGCACGAGAAAGCTCTAACTTGGAGCGATACTCCGGTTGGGGTTATTGGTTCTAAAACACAGAGAAGCGACGGTGGATGGGGGTGGGTATCCGGCGAGGATGGTAGAAGAGACCGACGGCCTAATCTTGGCGGTCTGGGCCAAGATCAGGGTGATCAGGCTACGTGGGAAGGTGTAGGGTGACCGTGTAGGTCGATCTAAATGGGTAGATGAAGGGGAATAGGCTCCGACTGGCTGGTCAGAGCTGGCGGAGCGACGACAAAGTGCAAATGAAAGATTGAGCGAAATAACTGAGCTAGGAATGAAATGAAGGATACCTGAAGGTCCGAACGAGACGAGCTCCATGGGAGATGAACGTTGGGTTTGTGGCTTCGACCACGCTGCGGCTGGTGAAGAAGGCTCCTCGTGGCGGTTCTCCGGCCACGATGGGTGAGTGTTCGCTACACAACACCTCTTCGAGCTCCAAGAGTGGCCTCCGGCTGCTGTCACCAAGGTGAAGCTGTCTAGGGTATCAGAAAGGGGTGCGGCGCGAGCTAAGGGGCTGGGGTGGTGATGGAAGTATTTATAGAACATCCCAGGTGGTCGGAAGAATCGGGTCTGAGCACGCGAACCGAGGGGTGGATCCCTAAAAGAATCAACGGGCGAAGATCGTGGATCTTCCCTCGATAATCGGAGCTCCGGAACAAAGTGGATGGTGGTCGGATAGGGTCTGGATAATTTGGTGAAAAGTGCGCAAAAATTGAATCCGCGTGAGGGGGAGTCCGGGAGGGGTAGTTGACCGGATTCAACATTCCTCCTAGACCAATCAGAAAATAGGATGTACAAAAATATTCATAAAATCAATTAAAAAATATTAAATGGTTTAAAATTAAAAAGTGTATAAAATTAAAAATATTTTTTATTTTCCAAACTAATTTTCAGTGATTTTTATTTATTTTTATAAAAAATAATTATGGTATATACAATATAATGTATTATATACACGTATAAATATCTATGTATTTTGTACAATTATTTTTATTTTATCATTTTTACACAAATACCCCAATTTTATATTTTATTTATTTATAACATAATATTTGGAGTATAAAACAATTTTTTTATTATTATTTACTTACAAGTCTAAATTAAATAGGGAAATATACATATTTACATGTAGTATATACAAGGTGAGAGAGAGTTTAGTCTAGTTTTGTTTTATTTTTCTTATTTTTTTATTTTGAGAAATATATACAAGGGAATAAAAATACATTCTTATTTTTATTTTTGTAAAAATAATGTATATACATAGAGGGTAGATATGTACAAGGTGAAGTGGCCCTATCTCTCTCTACCCCTTTTATTTGGCGATCTGGCCCATCCTGGGCCCTCTCTTGGGTTTGGCTCACTCAATATTTATTCTAAATATTTCCTTCTTTTTCTTGTATTCTTTGATCTTTTAGTTTTACACAAATACATGCTAATTATAGAATATTAACAAATGCATGCTTATTGCAAATTTATTGTATTTACAACTATTTACAAGATGCTTTGCCAAGATAATTAGCTAAAATAAAAGAATAAAGAGTGATGAATGAGGATTCATCAAGAACCTATCGGTATGAGGTGGATGGTTGTGACGAACTGCTCCCTAAATCAGAATGTGATGTAGACATTGGTCGAGAAGACGTTTGTGCCTCTTGGAGGCATAAGATCTATGTCTTAAGGCCACTCAATGTTTGGGCCAACTCATCAATCCTGTCGAGCTTATCCAAGCTATGGCACATCTTTTTTCAATAATCTCCATCCGGTCTAGCCTCCGGCTAATGATGCCCATATATGCAGCTAAAGACTCTGCTAGTGTTGCCGCTTAAGAATATGAAGAAGGACCGGCCTCAATGAGTGCTATCCTATGATATGAAGTTGCCTAATGGGGAGACTTCCCTTGAGTGTAAACCTTAGTCTAAGACATTGTTGTATAGTTTTCATCCATCTCCTCATAGATGGCCCAAACATGGTCTTCATCTTTGGAGAAGTAGGAACCTCGACACGAGGCATTCACTAGCCCTTGTAGCTCAAGTATCAGCCCTCAAAACAAACTCTAGATGAGAATGGGCTTGTTGATATAATCGTGAGGACACCTATCAATGAGCTCTTGAAAGCGATCCCATGCCTCATGGAATTATTTATTGGGGATCATGGAGAAATTGATAATCATAACTGAATTTGAATTAGTCCGACCGAGTGGATAATACTTGTTAAGGTACTCTATCCTTAGTTTCTCTCAAGTGGTGACAACCCACCCAAAATGTTTCAACCAGTAGTCTGCTCTGTCGACCAATGAAAATGGAAAGGCTATAAACTTGATAGTGTCCTCACCACCAGTCTGTCATGGATGGTGTTGTAGATCATCTTGAACTCCTGCAAGATGGGGCTCCTCGGTAGAATGCCCATAGAAATTGGGTTCCCCTTAATAGTTTGAGGGTGGATCTCGAAGTCGCCAAGGATGGCGGGCAGCCAGATCCATATGTGTGTAAGAGTCGCACCTGGGTTGTGCAACTACCTCATGATGTGTGTCGGTCTCGCATCTGCCCTGGCATATTCTCGATCCCCATGTATCTCTCCTCCTCCACCACTGGTTGGTTTGTTGTCTCTCGCATCTGCTCTCCCATCTCTCATCTGATTCTTCTCTGTCCTTACTTCTTCCATGAACATCCCCTAGTCTCTAGTCTGTCTCTGCAAGGTTTCCAAGGATGCTAACATGGTGTTGTTGATGGAGGCTCGGTTTAATACAAACAAAGAGGTTTGAGGATGCTTATTGGTTGTCTTCACTAGCCATCTCTCTAGTCTCTGCAAAGGCAAAAGTCTTTAGCTCAGGCGCTGTCAAATGAACATATTACCGTGTTGGCCTCTCAGGTTGTACCACAGGTGTAGAAGAAGTGTAGTCAAGGGAGAATTTGGTGGAAGTGAATTTGGGTTCAGAGAGATGGTCTAAGATCTCGAAAGCCACCCTAGATGAATGCACAAGAGTGTTGGGAAGCGGTGCTACCAGAAGTAGCCTAAGATACCTCCTACCCATAATCGTTATGTAGGGATTTATAAAGAGTAGATTTGGGCTGCAAATAAGGTGAAATATCAAACCCCTTGTTTCACTAACTCAACACTTGTGACTACCGTAAGATCTCGATCGTTTATCTTGTCAATTTTTATTTTCATGATAATCCAATCTTATAGAGCGAATTAGCGAGCTACTGGGTGCTCGATTCTCCCTAGATACTGGCTCAGACTCTTACGACTTGTTGCGCCTATTTGCAGCCAGTATTGGTGTAAATATAGATTGTCTCCGGCTACCCGATTACTCGAGGATGGATACTTACACAATGTCCTCTAAAACACCCACTCTGCTAAGGAAATACCAACCATTTACCGGCTACCCATAAATCCTCACTGGAGAATAGCTAATCATTTTTATAGAACCGATAGCCTGAAGAAAGCCCAAGCGTTGTTCTATACTAGTGTGTTATTGCTCAACTTTCAACAAATAAAATCAAATCAGATAAGGAGGCGGTTACTCTCCTTAAAATAATAATTTTGATCTTTATGCTCAAGTCAAGTTTGCTTAGCTATCCCGATTTCATTTGTTATCTATTTTTAGGTATTTTTCTGAATAAGTCTAACAAATTTTCCAATTTTCTTTTTATTTTAAATACAATAAAATGGGAGAGGAAGACGGAAATGCTGATGCATGAGAAAATATATAATGCAAGTACAGGGTAGAATGTGTACCTCGCTCCAGTAGCCTACATGCAAAATGGTTTGCATAATTGAAAGACATAATTAAAACTAATCTAAATAATACGAGGAAATCACACTAAGATAGAAATTTCTATTTGCATGAAGAACAAGGAGCTAATATTCAGAAGAGAGACCAACGTCTGGTCTTGGAGGCTGCTCGGTGCCCACCACAATGGGTTCTGCAAGCGTTGTATGCGACTGCTCACAAGATGTGGTTCCCAATCCAAATATTTAGCCTTTTTTTATTTGAGTAAGTCCAAATCGTTTTCCATAGGCACATATATTCTTATTAGCGTGTTTGGACCTTAATATCTACCTAGCTCAACCAAATAAAATCCTAAGTCTATGGGCTAAAACCTCAGAAAACAAATAAAAATAAAAGCTATAAAAATTTGAAAAATCCGGTGAGGCCCCCTGAATGCACTAGCACTCAGTAAAATAGACCTCGAATAATGTTTAAGTGTCCCAAAGTGTCTCTAAGTTATTATAAGTTTATTTTCATAAATAAATGCGGAAATAAAAATCTATCCAAAATAACTGCCTCCTACCTCGTACGCCTCAGGTACTGGGCTCTCCAAAGCTGGCCTAACCTTTCTCCAGCAGTCCTCGCATCAACCAGTGATACAGAAGATGAGTCAGAAATAATTGTAGCAGATAGAAACAAATGAATATAAAATCAAATGAGCAGATAAAAATCTTAACTACCTAGTTATGCTCCTAGCAACTACACCATTGTATTGACATACTTTTCTATTAACTCAGATGGAAATAATTGATAAAATGTGATTGTTCTAAATTAAACAAATCTATCTACTAGAAAATTTACTCAATCCACCAACAAATAAGGCAAATGAAACACAAGTGGCTTCCCTACTTTGATTAATCTGGTAAAGAGACTAGGGTCATACTCAAGGATCGCAATTAAAAACTAAGTAGGTGATTGGAAAATCAATGAACTTTTATTGTATTTTTTGTGGTTTTTAACATTACAAATTTTTTCAATTTTCTAAATAAGGTAAAATCAGAACAATGATGAAAAATATGCACAACACTATTTTTGGATTTTTTTTTAATATGCCAAAATTTTTCAGAAAAATAAAGTAAAAATATTTCTGGGTTTTATATATTTTATATTTTTTATAAAGATTTTTTGATTGATTTTTCAAATGTTTTTGTAATTTTATAAAAATTAAAAATGAGGAAAATAATGAGATACTACACAACCATAAGTACTTTTCAATTAAAAAATAGATGAAATGCTCAGAACTCCTAAAAGTAATTTCTACGGAATCATATGAGGAAATATAAATAAAAATAATTGAGAATGAATTTTTTGGTGTTTTTGTTTATTTTTTGTAATTTTATAGGATTTTGAGTCTTTCGCATTTTTTTGTTTTTATACGGTATTTTCAAACAAAATTTATACATAAGCTAAAATACAATAAAAGGCAGCTACATGATTTTTAATGGAATTTTTCAAAGGTTTTCGAATTTTTATAGATTTTATAAGATAAACAGAGACTTTTTATATTGTTCTTGAATTTTTAATAATAGCAAAACAAAAGGAAAAGAGACACAAAAATTACCTTACAAAGATAAGGTTAGCATGAGCTAAAATAAATTTTGGGGATTTTTAAGACCAAAATGATATTTATTATGAATAAAAAAAGATAATAATTAACAACTCTTAAGAAGGGAACATTTTGCTATTACTTTAAGTTCCAGACCATAAGAATAACAAGTAATTAAAATCTAAGGTCCATAATGCAAAATATCCAAGCAAGGCAAGCGCTGCATGTGACTCGGTGCTCATAGGGGCATATACGCAAATAATCAAAACTTAAACTCATTCAATAACCATAAAATGGTTATGGACAGAAGTTTTTAATGACCCATAAAAGCATGTGAGGACTCACATGAACTCAACTCAACTGGACTAAAGTGCATATAAAGAAAGCATGAGGTCCTTACTGCAAAAACATTTTAACTAATTATTACAATTAATAAACTAAAGAGAAATAAGATAAAAGCGAGGGCATGAGTGAAATATACCCTCACAAGGGATGACGACACGTGGCGCTCCTTGAATTTGACGGCTTTAGCTTGGCGCGACTGGACGGCTAGGACGGATCCACATATGGTGAATGGTCCTGATCTAGTGGTACCTATTCGACGATGAGTGGCTGAGGACGTTCGGATGATCAAACGATAATGGGGGGCCTCCAAAATGGATGCACAAGATTAGAATTGGGAGGTACCTTGATCCAACGGTCGAGAAGATGTTTGGAAGCGCTGGGGAAGAACTCATCTCCGACGAGTTTTGAACAACTGTGTGGGCTCCCAATGACCTCTGAGGCTGCTCAAATGGGGAAAACATCTCTACTGGTTGTCCACATCTGTTGTTGTGCTCAATAGGGTCTAGGATCTCGAGACGAGTCCTGAAGAGACATGCAATCTTGGCACTATCTGAAACTGAAGTGCATGTGTGAAATGACCTCCGGATGAGATTGTCTTTGATCTTGGACTTGCACAAGAGGTTCTGCTTGGAGATGGAACTCCAACGAAGGGTTAGAAGCATCGAATATTGGGGGGATGTACATGGATCAGATCCTGCGTAAGGAGAAGGAATGTGCCAGAGATTCGACCCAATCTGATGATTGGGTTGATGATTAGGATGCGGAGCGAGATGAAGAAGTGAAGGGTGAAGTGTGTGGGATGTGTTTTGAGTCGATGTGGATGGTCGATCGAATTGAAGGGTCGAGTGTAGGTGCTTTGCATAGGATGAAGAAATCGAGCTAAAATGAACAACCTAGATCTATAACGGGTACAAGTTGGTGAGTGTAGTCGCATGGGGTGGAGATGAAGGGCCTCCGGGGGTCAGAGCCTCGATGGGGTGGTAAAACCAAGGTTGAGTTCCTTGTCGTAGAGCAAGGCGGAGATGTCATCGGGCCTAAGGCACACTCGCATGCAAGCCCTCCCTACTAGCGCTCTTGCACTACTGTCACTCTAGGAAAGGAGCTGGGCACAATGGAGGTGGTGTAGCAGCCAAAGATGGCCGGAATGGAGGATCTTCTATATGGGGATGACTGCCGAGTAGCAGAGACTAGTCGATGCCTCGTATGGTGGTTAACATCACAATCTCAATGTTGATACACATTGGATTATCTTTGGAGAGTTTTCTTACATCTTGTTGACTTCTCATTCTTTACGATAAGATTTAGTAGAGACAACATATGAGGGAGATGCACCACCAGTCATGTGTGAGACTCTTTATGAGGAATTAAAGATCACACACTTCCAGTAGATGTGGATTCTGATGCAGCATAGATGATAGATGGCGAGACAATCACCATGAGTTTCCATCTTCAGACAATGACTGAGTTTCTATAGGTTTTCCAACTGAAGTTTGAGTCAGTACCGCACTTCACAGTTTAGGATTCTTGGATACTAGTTCTTTCAATATTATAAGAGACAGAGAAGAAGCTCATGTTGTTTCAGTCATTCTTTCAGCATTTCCAGTCACCAAGTCTGGATTAACCATAGTTCATACCTCACCAGTTCTTCTCATATTAAAATGGATATTTTGATCCATTCCAGTGGCCAGAGCATGGCGAGGGACAACATTTGGATTTGTCAAACATTGATATTCTTGTATTTGAACCTTTAGTCCTCCAGCTTGATGAGATAAATACATTTCATGAGGAATAGATGATAGCCAGCATTGTCGCAGCTCGAGGATCAGTTTCAGAGACTTCGACAACTTATACGTTGTGGATCAGTACGATTTCTTGTTTCTAGATTCTTCATATCTAGTCTTTCGTTGATGAGACATTTTACTGCAAGGAACGGTGCTTGACAGTGGCATATATTCTCAGTTATATTCTGATTCCTCTTTCTTCACTAATGAGTTTGCATTACTCATGAATCTCCATTCCGTCACCTTTATTCTATCATTTTGCCTTAAAAACCACAGCAAATGCATGTAAATAGCATTAATTTGTCCTTTATAGCATTCATTATTTATTGTATTTATTGCACACAAAATAAGATTTTTAATGCCAAAATGATAGATAAAGCGAAGAAAAGAAAAAGAAATAAAATATTGAAAATATTTTATGACCCTAACCCAGAGACTAAGTCCATAATGGAATTGATCGACAAAGAATAAAGTAAGGGAGATAAGGGCCAAAAATACAATAAATATCTCACTTATTTATTCATTAAATATGCATTTTGACACCTATTTTACCCTTTTTATTTATTCATCAAATAAAGAAACTTTTTAGATGAAAGTTGTTGATAATAATGTGAATAAAAATACAAAATTGAGTTTGTACAAAAGTAATACACAATGTACATTTTATACCCAGAATAAAAAGCTAAAAACCAAACTTCACAGACCCATATTTTTTTAAATAAAAACTAAAAACATATCAAAATCACCTCTAACTATATATAACTTTTCACGAGCTATTTAATGGTGGTGGTTTTATATTTTTTTGAAGTTACTATGAAGAAGTTAGGTTTCGGGCCCTTATTGTACATTCTACCGATTAAAATATTCAAATTATTTATTATTCTTTATTTCTACATATTCATATTTTTATAATTTTGTAAACATTATTTATAACATACGTGTACATTAAAATGAGAATAAAACCAAAAGGGAAATGTAATATAAAATAAATCTATGTAAAATCATAGATGAAATACTTATGTTCTATATGTATATAAATAAAAGGGAAATACATTCTTTAATTCTTTTATTCTTTTATATTTTTATAATATTGTAAATATCATTTATATTCCACTAAAAATACAAAATTAAAATAAAACTCATTAAAATACATTAAAATAAAATAAGTATACAAAAAACATAGATAAAATACCTATGAATATACCTGTGTAATATACATCTTTATTTATTTAAGTGTACAAATAACATCATAAAAATCAAATAAAATATATTTATACTCACAAAAATAAGTGGTAAATATATAAAATAAAAGAATAAAATAACAAAATAAAATATACAAGATAAAAATAAAAATGCCCAAAACATAGACGAATATACCTATAAATATCCTATTAAACATTAACTACTAATAAATAAAGGCAAAAAATAAATAAAAATCATAATTAAATAATACATAAAATAATAAACATTTTTTACTTCATACTCGAAAAATAATAAAATCATTTTCTATGTTTAATTATTTATTCCTTAATCATCTTGTTTTGTCTTCTAGTGGCTGATGTGGCCCAATCTGGGCGCGCCAAAAGTTGACCGTGGTCAACTGTCCCATCTGGGACTCTGACCCATCAGACCCGTCTTTTCCCTGGTTTTGCGGCATTTTTCCTAGGCGTCTCGTCCATCTTTCGCGAATGCTTCCTTCAGATGTTATCTCGTTCCATCATTGTACATCTACACCAGGCATTTGGATCCCCTGTACATATCACTAATCTGTCACAACTGACCGGTCAATAAGGGTACTCGAGCATGTCTATAAATAAAGACCTTCGCCTTCATTCTCATTTTTGGTCATTTTCATCATCCTAAAGCCCTTGGATCTCAGCATAATGATCATCCCCATAATAGGGGGAGGTCCCCTGAACTCCACGGTGGCTCGAGGATGGTGGAGGTGTACCCACAGCCGTGCTCCAGCGTGGTCCTGCTCTTTGGCCAAACAACAAGGTTTGAGCTACGCACTTTACATTTTTAGGTAGATTTTTATCCCAACTTTTTATTCATGTAATTAGTTTAATGATTAGCTTGTAGGTTTAGCCTAGTTAGCTTGATTCGAAGTTCATTGGAGCGGATTAACCATTTCACCGTTATCTGACCATTCACCGATCTCGTTTCCCCTCCATCTTCTTCCCCTCTCATTTCTCTACGCCCTTTTCCCTTCCACTCTACCAAATCTACCTAAGATCTGGAAAATGAGGTCCACCTCCTCCGCACTCCGTCGGATCTCTCCGCCCACACCACCAGCCATCCCCTGTCGACAATAAGGCCCCAGAACCCTTCCTTTGTGCTTGTGAGACTTTCTTGCAGGCTTTGCAGGCCAATAGACCCCTGAAGGGGTCGATTTTTGCATGAGTACAGGTACCTGGGACGCCTTTCCATTTTCATTCCGGCACAGGATCTCTGATGAGCTCTGAGGCATTTTGAAGTACGCAGACGATAGAGCATGGGCCATGGCATCTTTTTGGAGCAATTAGCAGCTCGAGGGATGATGAAACGTGAGTGCACCACTGGATCGATGGTCGGGGACGGGGAAGTTCTTCCCTGTTCTTCGACCCTTCTTCTCCGTCGTTCGATCAAGAAGGACTCCCAGTTCACGTCAGCACCATTGGATGGAGCCCAGCATCAGCCGTCAGATTGCGACCTGCGATCTAATCTCGTGCATCCATCAACGAAGAGGTATCAGCCGTCGGATGGCTGCCACGTGTCAAGTGAAGTCTTCAGCGTCATCCCATCGCCGTTATTAAGGGGTAAATTGCACTTTTAACACTGATTTATGTGTATGTAATAATTAGTGCTGTAAATTAAATATTCAATTATAAATAATTAGGGAAATTTTCATGGAGGCCCTTTAACTTTTATTATTTGCTTTTTGGTCCCTACGAGTGTCACGTGTAGTCCTCACGTGATGTTGGATGTTTTGCACATATATCCCTAACATCTTTGTATATTGTAATATAGTTCCCGAAGTTTAATTAAATGTTTATTCTATTGGGTAAATTGCAATTTGGACCTTGGACTTTATTTTATTTGCAGTTATGCCCCTTCTAGACTGTTTATTTTTATGACTTTTATCTAATTATTAAAAATAGCTACTTACCTCCTAAAAATCCCCAAAAATAGGATTAGATGCTTCATGCCTTACAGAATTACACCACGTGTCTACTTTGCATTTTTGCATCTTATCTATTTATTTAAATTAAAGAGGAGCCTAAATAATCCCTGTTTACATATAAAAATACCAAAAAATATAAAAACATTTTGAAAAATTACAAAAATTTTTATATATGTTATATTTTGATATTTATCGAGTCCAGAAAACAAAAACCCCTAAAAATTAGAAAAAGAAAATATCTTTTTAGGATTAAAAATATAAAAAACTCTTCAAAAATACCAAAAATATCTTTACCTATTTTTATAATTATTTATATATTATTATTTACGTATTAAAATTAATTTGGGTAATTTTGGGACCTATTTACTATTTTTAAAACCCAAATTATTTTGGATTAGGTATTAACCCCATTATTGGGAAATGATTTAGTCTAAAAATACATAAAAATTAGAAAAAAAACGTCTGGAAAAATATAAAAACATTAGAAAGATATTACAAACCCAAAAACAAATTATTTCCATAATTTTGTTTAGATTTAATATTATATATAAATATATTTCTATGTATTGTGTAAATAAAGCCTTATATAGGTTATATTATTTTTATTGAAGAAAAAAGAAAAAATGAAAATATAAAAGAAAATATAAAATGAGAAAATTAAAAATAAAATAAAAATTATAAAACCAAAAATCAAATTAAAAAATATAAATTTAAAAACCCACAAAAATAATAACATGAACGAGAAAATAATTGAATAATTTTGTCCATTTATTCTGCTCCCAACCGTTTGCTCGCAGTGTTCGACCTCTACTTGTATTTACACCTATACACATTTGCATGTAGAGTTAAAATAAATTTTAACTCGACATTTTTGAGATTCATTGATTTATGCTGATTGTGGTTAATTGTTGATCGATTGGGATTTTTCGAGCGGTCAGCGCATCGACTGGATCTCTCACCTTGTGAGATTTCTAGTCCCTCTGCAGATTTCAGTTATCAAATGGCGTCGTTGCCGAGGAGCAACATCGTTTGGGATATTTATTATTTATTTGATTCTTTGCTCTTATCCATATTTATTTACTTGCATTATTTTTGATGTCATTGTGAATTGTCTGACGCTCTTCCATATTTTGAATTTGTTTCGAGGGACCGTTGCACGATGAAGGATCTCCTAGGAGGCCCTATACACCTGAGAAATACGAAGCCGGCTTTATGACTGGGATGGAGGGAGAGAGCAACCAGTTCAGATCTGGAGGAATTTTGGGAGATAGATACATTGCTTCATTTTATTATAAAAAATGATAAATTTATGTGAGAAAGTGACACTTGGCATGTAATAATATAGGACTCTCGGACACTCCGACTTCTCGAGGTCCATTCCTGAGGGATTGTTCCCTTGGGGGCCTCAACGGTTTTGATGATGTTTTTATTTTTATTTTATTTTTATTATTTTGTGTGAATGAGCCCTAGCTTAGGAATTGTTTGCCGATAGATTAAGGTCCAAAGATCCTAATAAATTTGCATGTACCTATAGACACGCTTTCGGACTTAGTCAAATAATAATGGTTGGTTATTTAGCTTCGAATCCGCGTGCCGTAAGAGACGTCATACAACGCTGGCATCACCCATTGTGGCAGGCACCGAGACATCTCCAAGACCGGACTTTAGGGTTTGACTTTGAATAACCAACATTTGGTGGTTCACGATAATAGCAGTTACTATCCTAGGGCGATTTCATCGGATTGCATCTCATGTAGCATAGATTTTCAATTCTATATGAATCCCGCATGGAGAGAGATGGGAAGCACTGTAAGTCTTCTTACTTGGCATGCATCATCGTTTTCCAACTTGCATGGCTTTTCTGATCTTCTCCCTCTGATTTTTCTCACCTAGGATGTAAATGGAAATTGGAACCTCGATAGGCATGTGTATTGAAAATATAAAAAAAATTGATAACAAAAATAAAATCAAGACTACTAACTCCGCTTGAACCTAAAATAAAATGTAATGGATCCCTTGTCTTGGGGAGAGCAACCCCCTCATTGTCTGAACATTTTATTCATACGTACACACTAAGGATTAGTGCCTCAATCCCAAAGCCTAATTCCAGTGTGTACAACTTTCTATGATCAACTAACTCTAAAATCAACAAGATAAAAGGACCACATCTCGGTCTTCACTGGTTGAGTAGGTGAATCGGGGGTTTGCCCGTTGTATTGATTGTGACTTGGAGTCCATTTGCATTTTTCTCTTCAAGTTATCAGTCCCGTCCGTCTGAGTCATGCATTTTTCATCTTTGAGTCTCTCTACCTCCCTTATACATATATCTCCTCATTTACATTGAGTCGTGATATTGGTTCTTGAGCTCAATCATCTTCGCCAAATTCTTTCGTCTCACTTCTTGCCCACACTCCTCGTGTTCCTCGTATCATCTCTTCTATTACCCGAGATTGTTGTGCTGGTAGGTATCGCCCACATCGAGGATGTTACATTGATTATTTGAGTAAGTTGGGCACTTTTTGAGGACACTAAGATTGATACCCCACTTTTGATGGATCTGAGTGATATTTGTGCTTGGAGCTTCTTGAGGATTTCTTATATGATGCACGATTATTAGGTGTGAGTATGATTTGACGATTTCGATCTTGCACAACAGATTGAGGATGTAATGTATTTTGATGATATGATAATGACTTCATGAGCTGTCATGGATTTATCTATTTTGAGGTTCTTACCCATTTTCAAGGATTGATTGCCTATTATGATTTGAACTTCAAGATAAAGGTGTATGGAACCCACATGATCTCGCAGCTTTTAATTGATCCATCCACAATCTCCTGATTCCATTATCCACCTGTGGCACTTTGAGGATTCTTGATCATCTTTTGTGCCATCTCAGATATATTGGATTGACCTGAGGAATGTCTTGTGATTGACTGATTATTTATCCCCATATGATCTTATGTCGTCCTGAGATTTGATTGACTGATTTTGAGGACCTGAGATTCAATGCCAACGATCCCAAGACTTGATTAACTTAGCTCGTATTACTCCCTGAGGACTATCCGCAGGAGGAAATGACACTTTCTTTACAATTGGTTTCATACATTGATTTTGTCTCCACCTAGTTGGGTCCTGAAACCACATCGTCTCATTTGACTGTTTGGCCTTCCTGCTGATTGTGTGTCCGATGTGTCGGTGCACGAGGCCAATGACCCAAACTCCTTTGAGTCTCACTCCTTGATGATCCTCACAGGGATGAGTGTTACATCTCTGATTATTCCTTGCCTAGTTCATAGTGCACCCCGAGGGTTATCTGCGAGAGACTATGACACCTTGCTAGATCTTGCGGTCTCTTCTGTTGGAAGATGGCATGTCATCTACAGAGACCATTCTGAGTGACTCCTTTAAGTCATCTCTCTCCTTGACACCCTCGCAAGGATGAGATCTGATCTGATTATTCCATGCTTAGTTTGCATTATTCCCCAAGGACTATCTGCGGGAAAATGCAACATTTTCTTTACACTCCGTTCCCCTTGCTGATTGTGTATTCTATCTATGGGAACACGGAATCGAGTCAACTGTTAGATTTTCTAGTCCCCACTACTTTATTGATTATCTGATTTTGGGACCATTCTGATTGGACTCCTTTGAGTCTGCTCTCCTTAACGGTTCTCGTAAGGATGAGCCATCTACTTTGATTATTCGATGCTTAGTTGGTAGTATGTTCACTGAGGGTTATCTGCGGGACACTGCAACATTTTCTAGATCCGTCGATCTCTTCTGCTGGTAGCCGATTTGTCGACTATTGAGACCGCTTCTTCTTGATCTGCCTGATGGATCTGGCACCTTTGAGCCTGCTCACCTTAATGACCCTCGCAAGGGTGAGCTTTTGTTCTGATTATTCATTGACTAGCATGTACCACTCCTCGAGGGTTATCTGCGTGAGAGTACATCATATTTTAGGTACTTGGCTTAACTTCTGGTGCTTCAATTCTAGAGGTGCACGAAGTCAGGTCTGCTGATTTTGGGTACTCGGTCTCCTCCCTGGTTGTGTCTCCTCTCTGTTGGAGCTCAGGGACGAGTCTTCTGATTATTCTCTGATTCTACTCACCTTGAGGACCCTCGCAGAGTTGAGCCATATGCTATGGTGTTCAGCGTATATTGTGACCTTCTGATTTTATGCCCATCGGATGCCACACCGCTGCATTAGGAAAGTCTCATGTCTTCACGCTCATATCCTTAGAGACCATAATTGACTAGGAGGAGTCTGTACTGCACTTTCTCCCTCCAAGTCATACGGTATCGACTCCGCTCACCCATTCCTTCCTTATGAGACGCTACCGATCCTTCCCATAGTTTTCGATCTCTATTCCCCGGTAGCTTACACCCACTTGATTGCAGACTCGGGTGTATTTTCACCTTCTGACTGCGTCCTCATTCTCACAGGGAGACGACGACGAGAGCACGGTAGTCGCTTACCAGATACTGTCATGTACCTCACACTCTGAGCTACTTGCATATATGTGTTGTGTATTTTGTTCCTTCTTACTTATGTATGTCTTGTATGTCATAGATCTTTTGCCATATCTTTGTGCTTATACTTAGGACGTACTTTGTCCTAAGTATAGGGGGTACATACCGTATTGTTCTATGTTCCGTTTCATCACTCATGTCGTTACTTATACTTAGGGATATCTCACCCCAAGTATAGGGGGAGTGATGCGTACATTCTCCACGATTTTCTTGTATATCTATATGTATATGTGTTTTCTCCTTTTCTCCTTTTCTCCTTTTCTTCTTTTCCTTTTCATTTTTTTCATCTACATAAAAGTTGTCTCCCCTTTTTGTCAGTATTCTGTACCTAGGACGTACTTTGTCCTAAGTATAGGGGGGATGTTCACCCATTATTCGTTCATTCTTTTATCTTGTTTATTCCCACCCTTGACCCTCCCTACATTGTATACAGTATGCTATACTTAGGATTGTTTAATCCTAAGTATATGGGAGTCAATCATCTTCTTATTCATTTATCTCATTATTCTTTCATCTCTTATTCTTTCAGTCATTGTAGTATAGGCTTTTCTATACTCAGCACGAGTTATGTCTACTCTTTCTCTTTTCGAGCTATGACGACTTTTGTGCATACTTTAGACATAACTCGTACTTTTGTATAATAAATGCGTCTAAAAATAGTATACAATTCATTAAAAATCAATTAATAATGCTTTTTAGTCCTCAAATTCTTTTGTATATACTGATTAATAAATCTGGTTAAAATAGTTTTGCAAAAAGATTTGAAAAATGGTGTGAACCGTTTGGAAAACATTTTTTGAAATGTTTTCAACCTTTGTAAAAATATTTTGATGGCAAAACTCTTTTCTTTGTGTGAAATAACGGATTTGAAAACCTATTTGCAAATGATTTGGAAAATGTTTGTAAAAATGTTTTGAAAAATGTATATATATATATATATATAGTGTTTGCAAAATCTGTGCAAAATGGCTTTCAAATGTTTGTAAATATTTGCAAAAATTATTTTGTACTACAATTTTGAAAAATGTTTACAAATAAATTTGAGGAATGATTGTATGATTAAAATAATAATAAAATGTTTATATAAATCAAAATAAAATTATTTATCAATTGTATATGTGTACTATAATAAACTTGTTAAAACATGTAAATCCTTTATACAACTTAACTATTGTAAATAAAGAAGCATGCTCATTTAAATAGCTCTAAAAACTTTATACTTTGTATTCTTAAATTCTTTTGCAAAATTCTTTTTGTAAAAAGATTCTTTGAGTTTTAAATTCTTTGAAAAATTGCATTATTCTTTGCATCATTGCACATAGCATTTGCATAGCATTCATATTCTTTTGATTGAGCTTGATGTTTGAACTAGTCCAATAAAATCGAAGATTGGAGCTTGGTTGGACCTTACTTCACCTAACTATACTAGAATCTTAGGGAAACTAGGTTTAAGGTACTTCAGGTCTATTAAGACTTAATTCTTTGAGAAAACAGGGTTGGGTTCAAGTCACCTCAACTGACTAACTAGAAATTTTCGAGACATACGCATGACTCTTGTTGGGCATGACCTAACTTGGACCCTTGCACCTTTAACTTGGCTCAACTCAGTTGGAGTGGTGAGGGGGTTGGATTTGCCAATCCGAGACGCACACGGGTGGAAACATTTGTCCTCGTCTAGGGAGGGAAGTGTGCCCCAACCTGGTCCAGTTTCAATGATGTCGAATGACAAGACAGTGTGGGTTGCGATAAAGCTTCAAAAGAGGGACAATCTTCTGGCTCAATTGGAAAAAGTCATTATGTAAATGCTGCTGTAAATAGTATTTAAAAAAAACTCCAAAAAAGTGGATAGACTGGAAAATAAAAATAAAAGTGCATGTTGGAGTATGTATATATGTTGTATAAGGAATAAGAAAGCTTGGGCATCAAAGTTATACCATGGAGCCTGCAGCTGGATGACTTGACTACACTGGTCTTTCATCCCAGGATAGGTAGCTACACCGGCTACCGTCCATTCTCTTCTTCACCTCCTCCTCTTGAGTTGGATGCCACTTGAACTTAGAAGGGAATAACCTGCTCGTCAACGACAGAGTGGTGGATTGGAGAATCATTGGATTGTCATTCTGGAGAAGACAGTTCCTTTGCCATTTCAATTGGGGAGAGCCACTATCACTTACATCGTACAAGTCTGCTTCATAATCATAAGGGTTTGCGTATGATGTAGGCTAGTTCTGACCTGGCTATTGAGGTTATTTGAATCGAGTTCTGTGACTCTCAAAGGCTATTGTGTTTTAAATATGGTTCCCGACCATGTTCCACACACAATTTCACACCAAGGTCTGAACTGAGCTCCAAACTTTGATTTTTGTACAAACGAGTTTAATAATCTTGAACAATTCAATTTATTCTTTAAATTCTTTATTTTTGCCTTTTCTTTTCTTCTTATTCTTTGTTCTTTTTGTACTTATTGCATAAGTATTTGCCAGCGAATAGAAAAGACAAGTATATGGGGTGATGAATCTCCATTCCATCACCTTTATTCTATCATTTTGGCCTTAAAAACCCCAGCAAATGCATGTAAATATCATTAGTTTGTCCATTATAGCATTCATTATTTATTGTATTTATTGCATATAAAATAAGGTTTTTAATGCCAATTTTATAAAATAAAGAGAAGAAAAGAAAAAAGAATAAAATATTGAAAACGTTTTATGACCCTAACCCAGAGACCAAGTCCAGAATGGAATTGGTTGACAAAGAATAAAGTAGGGGGAGATAAGGGTCAAAAATACAATAAATACCTCATATATTTATTCATTAATTATGTTTTTTTTGACAATTATTTTATTATTTATTTTTATTCATCAAATAAAGAAACTTTGTACATGAAAGTTGTAAATAATGATGTAAATAAAAATACAAATTTGAGTTTGTACAAAAATAATACACAGTGTACATTTTATACCCAGAATAAAAAGCCAAAAACCAAACTTCATAGACCCATATCTTTTCAATAAAAACTCAAAACATAGCAAAATCACTCTAATTGTATTTTTCACGAGCTATTTAATGGTGGTGGTTTTATATTTTTTGGAGTTACTGTGCAGAAGTTAGGTTTTGGGCCCTTGTTGTACATTCTACCGCTTAAAATATTCAATTTATTTATTATTCTTTATTTCTACAAATTCATATTTTTATAATTTTGTAAACGTTATTTATAACATAGGTGTACATTAAAATGAGAATAAAACAAAAGGGAAATGTAAAATAAAATAAATCTCTGAAAAAACATAGATGAAATACCTATGTTCTATATGTATATGAATAAAAGGGAAATACATTCTTTAATTCTTTTATTCTTTCATATTTTTATAATATATTACATATCATTTATATTCCATTAAAAATACAAAAATAAAATAAAACTCATTAAAATACATTAAAATAAAATAAGTATACATAAAACATAGGTAAAATACCTATGAATATACCTATATAATATACATCTCTATTTATTTAAGTGTACAAATAACATCATAAAAATATATTTATACACAAAAAAATAAGTGGCACATATATAAAATAAAGGAATAAAATGATAAAATAAAATATACAAGATAAAAATAAAAATACCAAAACATAGATGAATATACCTATAAATTCCCTTTTAAAAAATTAACTACTAATAAATAAAGGGAAAAAGTTAAATAAAAATCATATTAAATACTACATAAAATAATAAACATTTTTTATTTTATACTTGAAAAAAAATAAAATCATTTTCTACTTTTAATATATATTCGTTAATAAATCATCTTGTTTTGTCTTCTAGTGGCTGATGTGGCTCAATTAGGACGCTAAAAGTTGACCGCGGTGAACTGTCTCATTTGAGACTCTAACCTGTCAGACCTGTATTTTCCCCAATTTTGCGGCATTTTTCCTGGGCGTCTCGTCCATCTTTCGTGAACGGTTCCTTCAGATGAAATGTCGTTCCATCATTGTACATCCACGCTAGGCATTTGGATCCCCTGTACATATCACCAATCCGTCACAACCGACCGGTCAGTAAGGGTACTCGATCATGTCTATAAATAAAGACCTTCTCCTTCCTTCTCATTTTCGGTCATTTTCATCATCCTAAAGCCCCTGGATCTCAGCATAGTGATCATCCCCGTGACAGGCGGAGGTCCCCTGAGCTCCACGGTGGCTCGATGAGGGCGGAGGTGTAACCATGGTCGTGCTCCGGTGTGGTCTTGCTCATTGGCCAAGCAACCAGGTTAGAGCTGTACACTTTAAATTTTTAGGTAAATTTTTATCCCAGTTGTTTATTCATGCAATTAGTTTAATGATTAACCTGTAGGTTTAGCCTAGTTAGCTTGAGAACTATTTCACCGTGATCTGACCGTTCGCCGACCTCGAATCCCCCTCCATCTTCTTCCCCTCTCATTTCTCTACGCCCTCTGCCCTTCCACTCAACCAGATCTGACTGGGATCTGGAAAATGAGGTCCACCTCCTCAGCACTCTGTCAGATCTATCCGCCCGCACCACCAGCCATCCCCCATCGCTAATAAGTCCCCAGAACCCTTCCTTTGTGCTTGTGAGACTTTCTTGCAGGGTCTGGAGGCCAATAAACCCCCGAAGGTGTCGATTTTTGCAGGAGTGCAGGTACCTGGGATGCCTTTCCATTTTCATCCCCGCGTAGGAGCTCCGACGAGGTCCGAGGCATTTTGAAGCACTCAGACGATAGAGCAAGGCCCCTGGTGTCTTTTTGGAGCATTAGCAGCTCGAGGGACGATCAGACATGAGCGCACCATCGGATCAAAGGTCGGGGATGGGGAAGTTCTTCCTTGTTCTCCGACCCTTCTTCTTTGCTCTCCGATCAAGAAGGACTCCTAGTTCGCGTCAACACCATTGGATGGAGCCCAGCATCAGCCGTTAGATCGTGATCTGCGATCTAATCTCGTGCGTCCATCAATGAAGAGGTATCAGCCGTCAGATGTCTGCCACGTGTCAAGTGAAGTCTCCAACGTCGTCCGATCACCGTTATTAGGGGGTAAATTGCACTTTTACCCCTCATTTTTGTGTATTGAATAATTAGTGATGTAAATAAAATATTCAGTTATAAATAAATATGGTGATTTCCATGTAGGCCCTCTAACGTTTTATATCTGCTTTTTATCCCTACTAGTGTCATGTGTAGTCCTCACGTGACACTGGAAGTTTTGCACATATATCCCTAGTATCTTTATATATTGTAATTAAGTTCCAAAACTTTAAATAAATGTTTATTCTGGTGGGTAAATTACAATTTGATCCGTAAACTATATTTTATTTACAGTTATGGCCCTGTCAGGCTGTTTATTTTTGTGACTTTTATCTAATTATAAAAAATAACTTCTTATCTCCTAAAAATCTCCAAAAATAGGATTAGATGCTTCACGCCTTGCAGATTCACGGCACTTGTCCACTTTGCATTTTTTTGCATCTTATCTATTTATTAAAATTAAAGAGGAGACTAAATAATCCCTTTTTACAAATAAAAATACCAAAAAAATATAAAAACGTTTTGAAAAATTACAAAAAATTATATATGATATATTTTGATATTTATTGAGTCCAGAAAACAAAAACCCCTAAAAATTAAAAAAATAAAATATAAAAAATTCAGGAAGCTCTAAAATACTAAAAAATTATAAAAACTCTTCAAAAATACCAAAAATAAGTTTTCCTATTTTATAATTAATTCTTTATTATCATTTACATATTAAAATTAATTTGGGTATTTTTGGGACCTATTTACTTTTTTAAAACCCAAATTATTTTCGGATTAGGTATTAAACCCACTATAAGGAAATTTTTGACTCTAAAAATGCATAAACATTAGCAAAAAATTCTAGAAAAATATAAAAACATTAGAAAAATATTAAAAACGAAAAAACATGTATTGTATAAAAACATATATTTAAACATAAAACCAAAAAAATATAAAAACATTGGAAAATTATTTTCGTATTTTTTTAGATTTAATATTATTTATAAATATATTTCTATGTATTGTGTAAATAAAGCTTTATTTATGCTATATTATTTTTATTAAAGAAAAAATAAATTATAAAAAAATGAAATTTTAAAAAGAAAATATAAAATCAGAAAATTAAAATCAAGTAAAAAATATAAAATCAAAAAATCAAATTAAAAAATATAAAATTAAAAGCCCACAAAACAATAACATGGACAAGAAAAGAATTGAATAATTTTGTGCATTTATTCTACTCTCAACCGTTTGCTCCTAGTGTTCGACCTCTACTTGTGCTTACACCTATACACATTTTCATGTCGAGTTATAATAAATTTTAACACCACATTTTTTAGATTCATTGATTTTTGTTGATTGTGGGTTAATTATTGATTGATTGGGATTTGTCGAGCAGTCAACGCATCGACTGGATCTCTCGCCTTGTGAGATTTCTAAACCCTCTGCAGATTTTTGTTATCAATTACTCCAGGGGGGTTATCTGCAAGAGGATGACAAATACTCTGGGTACTCGTTTTTCACTTTTCTAGGAATGCATCTGATATGTCAGATCATGAGACCAAGGCTACTGATTTTTCTGCTGAATCTGAGTTTACTTTGTCTCTCCTTGATGACCCCACGAGGATGATCCCATCTTTGAGATATTTGATGATGTTTCTGATTTCTCTAGACTATGTGCATCAGATATCGATTTTTCTAGTGAGTCTCATGATCTTGATTTTCCATACCTTTTTGAGACAATGATTTACATGGAGGATTCCATGACTGATTCTTCTTTCTCCGCATTCAATTTCTTCAGCTCTATCCTTTCACTCTATTTTGATCTTAAGTGGATTATATGATTTGTGCTACTGGTGCCTGATTTTATTTTCCCTTCTCTTTACCCAGTAGTAGACACCCATCTGATCACTTATTTGAATGTCATCATTTACATTGTTGACCTCGTTATTGTTCTCACCCCGATATTACAATGACCGTACAACATTCGCATTACAGATGTCGTCATGAACCTTGATATTGTGTCATCCTATCCTTTGCGCCCATCTAGGGGCGTAAATTTTAGTGCTTGTTGAGAGGCAGCTCAAACATTGTCTACTTTGTATATATGTCTTTCATCGTGATTTGTTCTTTGTTTTTTCGTTTTTGTTTTACACCCCAGATCTTTCTTAGGATTTTTGCTATACTTAGGATGTACTTTATCCTATACGGGGTGTAGACACCCAGTTTTTCATTTTTTTTCCGTTTCAGTACTCTTGTTGTTGCTTATACTTAGGGATCTTTTACCCTATGTATAGGGGGAGTGAAGTCATTCCTTTTGTCTTGTTGTTTCCTTCTTAGTTTCTTCTGTTCTCTCACTTGTACCCCAAATTTGATATTCTTTTCTATACTTAGGGATCCTTTAGCCTAAGTATAAGGGGACAAGGTGAGTCCTTGATTTTGTGCACATTCTCTTTCCCGGTTTTCCCCATTTGTACGGTCTTCTATACTTAGTATTACTTTATCCTAAGTATGGGGGATCATTGAATTCTATTCGTTTTACTTTTTATTCTTTGAATCATTGTAGTATAAGATTCTTTTCACTTTTCTATACTAATCACGACCTATGCCTTCCTTCGTCATTTCTTGCTCACAATGAGGATATATTTGGAGCAAAATATAGGGGGTGTCGTATATATTGGATATATACTTTAGCCATAACTCAGAATTTTGTTTATTAATATGGTTATTATTTACGAAATTTGAATAAAAATGATTTGTAACATGTTTGTAAAAATGTTTTTAAACTTTATTGTAAAATATCTTGTAAAACATTTTGTAAAATATTTTGTAGAATTGTTTGTAAAAGTGTTGTTTGTAAAATGCTTTGTAAATTATTTTGTGAAAACTTTTTGTAAAAAACCTTTGTAAAATTATTTTTATACAAACTTTTGTAAAGTTTTTGTAAAATTTTGTTGCTTGTAAAATGTTCGTAAATTATTTTTATCAAAATTATGTATATTGTAAAATTATTTGTAAAGTATTTTAAAAAATGCTTGTAAAGACTTTTTAAAAATGTTTGTAAAATGATTTGTAAAAAGTTTATTAAATTAGTTTTCAAAAATCTTTTGTAAAATGATTTGAAAAGTTCTGTAAAATAGTTTATAAAATTGTTCTAAAGTATTTGTAAAATGTTCTGAAAATATTTCATGAACTTTTATAACATGGTTTGTAATTTTTTTAAATATTTTATCACGTTGGCTATAAATTATGGGTATAAAAATTATTTTGTAAACTTGTAAAATGCACGTGTGAATAAAACCTTTAATTTTATGTTATAATTTAAATTCTTTTGTAAATTAGTATGTATATATACACATAATTATTTTGTATATAAAATCCTTCGTAAAACTTGTACATAAAATTTGTAAATAAAAAGTCCTTTGTAAAATCTTTTACAAAATGTGTATAATCATGTATACAGTTTATATAAACTTACTTGTAAGATGTGTATAAAATCCTTTTAAATTCTTGTAAATATTTTAAACTGTTTATTAAAAATACCATAAAAATTGAAAAAGAAAAGTCCATAAAAATTTGCAAAATTCTTTGAAAAACATTTCAAAAAGATTTTGCCTTTTCTTTTCTTTAATTTTATTTTAGAAAAACGTGTTTTACATTTATTTTCCTCATTTGCATTTGCATTTTTTAGAATGGTATTGATGCTTAAATGAGTTTGTAATAAAATCGAAGAATGAAGCTTGGTTAAGTCCTTAATCCACTTAATTTAAGAAGAACCTCATAGGAATTGGAGTTGAGAATTTTCAGGTCATAACGACTTAATTCTTTGGGTACACAAGACTATACTCACATGCCATCTTTATTGGTCTAAGTAGAATATTTCACTACACACAAATGTCCTTTTTAGACAATGGCTTAACTTGGACACACACTTTACACATAGCTCTTCATGAATGAGGTGGTGAGGAGGTAGAATCCTTTGTCTTGTAATAGTACATGAGTGGAAACATCAACCCTCATCTAGGGAGGGTAGTACATCTCAATTTGGTCTAATGGCGTTGGCAACTAATGACATGATGCTCAGGGTTGAATAATGCTTCAAAAGAGGGATGGTCTACTGGCTCAAGAAGAAAAACTCCTTGTGTACATGCTACAATTTGTATATATGTTGAGAAAAAAGAAAAAAATAGAAAATATCCAAAAGTTAGAGAGGCAAAAGGCAATTAAATAAACAATCTCATTGGAGAAAAATATGAATAAGCAAGACATATGTTTCAAAGTCTCATACTAAGGAAGCCTGCAGCTAGAGACTTGGCAACATTGGTCAAGCTCCAAGGATATGTGACTACACTGGTCACAATCTATTTTTTTTCTCTACCACCTCTTCTTGAGCCAGTTGCACTTGAACTTAAAAGGAAATACCCTGCTCCTCGAGGAAAGAGTATCTAAACTAGGGAATTACGGTTACCAGTTAGAGGAGGTTGTTTCTTTTCCATTTATGAGATGTGGAGCTATATGTCACTTATACGGTACGAGATTCATAGTCATAAGAGTTTACATATGTAGACATCTTCTGACCTGACTGTTGAGGCGACCTGAATATGAGTCTTGTGAAACTTGAGGGCTGTTCAGTCTTAAATCCGATTCTCAATAAGGTTCCACCAAAATAATAATCTAAAGGTCTGATTAATTTTATGAAGATAAGTTTAATAATCAATATTGTTCTAAGTTCTATCCTTTTTCTTTTCTTATTTTTCTTTTTCACTTCTTCTTCGAATAAGTGTTTGCTAAGGTACTAAAAAAGGTAAAGTATAGGAGAATGATGAATCCATGATTCAATGTCTTTATTCTTTTACTTCAGATAAAATCCTTTGTAAAATACATGTAAATAGTCATTAATTATCATTAATTATCATTTATCATTGATTTGTTAATATTGTATATTTACAATTCTTTTTCACCAAAATAAAAGAATAAAGAAGATGAAAGAATGAAAGTGAAGGATGTATTTATAATAAAAATGCATAATGACCAGAACCTCGAGACTAGGCTAAGCATTGGAATGGTCGAGAAGGAGTAAAGTAGGGGAGATAGGGTCCATAACTTATAAAAATCATGAAAGTCAAAGTCACATTGTATATATTCATCATTTTCACCATGTACATATTTTCACCTATTTTATTCATAAATAAAACAACCTTAAATAAAATATTTTCTTTTTAGCGTTGTTTGTAATAATGTATATTGATTATAAACATATCAAAAAAATTATTTACCGAATAAATAAATAATTATATTGGACCTAAAAATCCTAAAAGTCCAACTTCCCAGGTTCATAAACTATTTATAGAAAACTCCAAATTGACCAAACTCACTTTTAAACTTCCTTTTATAACTAATACTATTATTAAAAATACCCAAAATTGTGGAACAAATCGTGTAAGTTTTGACGTTTGGGACCCTTTGTATATATGTACATTATGTATATAAAACTTATTTATTTTCTATTTAATTATTCTTAATTTCAATTAACCTAATTCGTTTTTTGAATTATTCATAAAAATAAAAAAATACGGAAATATAACTTAAAAATAAATGTGAATAAATACCAATAAATCCTAAAGTTTAAAACCATAGAGCCTAACTTCCGAACCTCATAACTTGGTCGTATGAACTCTAATTTGGGTGTACTCACTTTTTAAGTTCAATTTATAAAATTATCTACCAAATAAGAATGGTTTCACTAAAATCGGATTTAATATGCAAAAAAAGGTTTTGGGACCCTACTAGTGTACTTGTACATATGTATATATATTGCATATATTTTTATTTATTTGTTTTCTTGTATATTTATTCACATACTATATTTTTAATTGTTATGTATATACTTATTTTATTTTTATAAAATGCAAATAAAAATAAAAAAATATCTAAAATAAAATAATGTATTTATTATATAGGTATAATATTCCTATCTTGTATATATTCCTATTTATTTTTACCATTAAATTACTTTTAAAAATATTGAAATATATTTAAAATATTTAATTTATTCTATAAAGAAATATATTATTACATTATTTAATTATCTGTACAATTAATATATTAAAAAATTATTTTTGTGTATATGCATTTTATACCCATGAATAAAGGTTTTCGTTTATTTTATCCTATTTATTTAATACATTAAAAATCACCATAAAGTAATTTATTAAATTAGTAACTTTATTTATTTGAATAATATTTTAATTTAAAATCACTTTCTAATATATTTTACTTATTTTCTATTTAATATGTTATGTTGTCTTTTGCCTATTTTGTCATTTTTCATAGCCTTTTCCTATTGGCCCATTCCAGTTTTGTTGAATACGCTCAACTTCTCTACTCCCTCTCAGACCCAATTAATTTGCTCAACCACCAAACAGATTTTTCCTGATCTGCTCAGAATTCTGTTTGACAAGATTTCTTCACCAAAATAAAGTCCACGTGATCCTCATTTTTGCTCAATTAAAATTTGAAATTTCCCAACTTGTTTGAGCATCGAAATTTTGTTTGAAAAATCGGATCTCTCATCCCTTAAATAAGCTTATGGAGCTCATCATTTCTGACATCTTTGGCCATTCTTCCTCTCTGGTGAGCTCAGCTCCGATGATCGTGAGTGACAACCTATTATTGTTGTAGTGAGATTTTGGTCGATTCAACCTTTGATCCAGCGATCCGTCTTCGTGCTTCGCCTCGCAGACGAGCTCAACCTCTAGGGCCACCGAGTCGTCGAGGTCATGACTCCAAGTTCCGTCGAGTACCATCCGAAGGACATCCTCTATTCGAGTAAGCTTAGCTTCATTTAGATTTCATATTTCTTGCATTTTTGTTGCTTTTTAATTTATAGCAGTAGATACTCCACCATGATTCCGTCCACCTCCTCACTGAACCACCTCACCATTTGTACCCCATCCTATCACATCCAACCACATACTGTGGCCAGAGCCTTAGTTCCTTCCATTCTCATCGTTGGAACCTCCCTGCTCACCCTTTCGATTCGCTATTCTGGATCGAGCCAAAGAGCTCGAGTCGATCTGTGTCAGGAATAGATATTCATCCGTAGATCAATCCCTAACCTAGAGCAATTGCAAATCGTAAGAAGCATTCTACGCAACATCGTCACATCGTCAAATCTAGGTATCATTCATGTGAGTTGAAAGTTCATGCATTAATATTTGATTTGATTGTTGCAGATCCAAAAGCTCCAGAGATTCGAGATACGAAGAACGTCATCAGTGATCAGATCGTCTCCAATAAACATCGCAACCTGGAGCCGAAGTCCGCGAAGCCTTGAATCACTTGCAACCTCAAAGAATTGTCACTCGAGCATCGCCTAAACGTACTCTGATCAAAGACCACCTGAACCACCACTGCCATTTGAGATCATGCTCTGCAACATCAAATCTGCATGCGAATCGGCGGTCGAACCTTCACCGTCTCTTATCACAGACCACCGCTAAAAAAACAAAGTTTTGTTCGAGACTAGAACTGTCGCTGCACGCGCCATCTTTTTAGGAAGAATCGAGGACGACCGCCAAATTCTACAGGAACCGAAGGATCAAACGAAATCGTAGGCATGTCCACACGCCTCGCATCGATGCTGCAAATTAGCCATGTGTCATAACCACGTAAGGCCGAACCGGCCACCGATTAATCGAATCACGTGCGCCTCACATGAACGTGATGATATTTTGAGAAATTATAATGACACCCCTGAATGTTTGGATAATTGTGTGGAATTCCGTAATCTGAATAGAACACATGCATTGCGTACATATTTCTGGTAAATCACCTTTTCAGCCCTAGAATTATTTGTATTTGCAAAGCGATCTTGAGTTGCTTAGTACATGTGATCTGCACGTCTCTTCAGTGTGAACATTGCACTTTCTACCTTGCATATTATTCTTATTAATGTTTTCTCTAAACCTTTTAAATATTTGCAGTTTAGTCTTTTAATTTCCAGAACTATTATACTTGAAATAAATCTCGTAAATGTTGAAAAACTTCCATAGAAATTAGGATAAATTCTTATTGTATTGCTTTCATTTCTCCAATTATTTCTTGCAAAAATAATTTTATTTTCTACTTTTAACAACTAAAAAACTCATAAAAACTCCCTTTTGTTTTACAAAAAAACGTAAAAATGCGAAAAATGCTTTAAGAATTCTAAAAAAAATAAGTGTAGTTGAGTTTTGATTTGTTTTAACTTCTGTCTATTTTTTTTGAAAATTCTTTGTAAAAATCAAAAACCAAAAATTACAGAAAACATGAAAATTTTATACAAAATCATTAAAAATCAAGAATTTATGTTTCTAGACTTGATTTGAAGTAAATAAACACTCTCTGTGAGAAAATTGGTTCCTATTATTTTTGAGTTGATTTTATATTTTTAAAATCCAAAAACATTATTCTCATTTTTTGTATTGTTTGTTTTCTATTTTTTTCTATTTGAAAATTATAAAAAATCACTGAATAATTACAAAAATAGTAAACAAATATAAAAAATACACAAATATTTTTATTAGATTTTTCTGGATATTTTTTTCCTGTTTGAAAAATACAAAAAGATTGCTATCTTTTTTTTACATTTCCTTTATTCACTTTGTTTAAAAAAAGTTAAAATATAAACATTTTCAAAATTTATAATCACTTAAACTTTAAAAATCGGAAAACATAAAAATATGAAAAAAAATTAAAATTACATAAAAAGGTAAAAGATACAAATTTACAGAATTCAAGAGTAGTTTGCTTTGAGTTGCATATTTCTTTTATTTTGATTTTTCTTTGAATTGAATAACCCTAGTTAATAACATTTTTCTCCTTGTATTCGACCATCGGAGCTATACCATGTTAATAATTAAATAGTAAGTTTGCATTTCCTTTATTTTTGTTGAATAAATTGTTTGATAGATTCAGGTCTCATTTTGGGTCGCAACGACATATTCACTTCACTTTCATTTCATTATAATCTCTCATGTTCATTAAATAAATTTTTAAACCCTAAATAAAAACCGCGATCATCAATGGCGTGTTCCACATGTCCCACTTATTAAGGTATATTCAAGGCCTCAAACATGTGATCTGCTACAAGGACTTAGTTAGCAAGCTAAAAGTTTTATTCGTCGGGGCACCTGAGCAGATTTTCAATTGTGTGATCGAAAAACTATGTAGGAAGGAGATTCTTTTAGTGCATGTCATGTGATAGAGTCAGAATGTCGAGGACGCAGCATGGGAACCTGAGTCTAATATGAGAGATAGAGTTACTCTCATCTTTTTGAAGGTATGATTTCACAAACTTGTTAATTTCCCTCAAATATTTTATGAGTTTTGTTCTCTTTAAGTTTTTTATGCTTGAGATTGGGTTTCAAATTCACGTGTGGGCTTAGATACTAAATCTCAGGGTCGAGACTTCCTTTAAAATTTATATGATGGGAATTCATGTATTTTTAAATCTAGAGAATCGTTGATTTTTAAATGGAAAATAACTAATTCATTCTGTAAAGCTTGTCGAGACCTTTTCAACAAGTTAAAGACAATTAGAATTTGATTTTGGGATCTCAAGTATGATTGTTCTAGTGAGATTGATTTGAATCCCTTGGAGATCCGAATTGAGCTCTTAAAAAATATTCGGATCCGAGTTTTCTGCAATATTAAAAAACTTTTTTCCTGCACCAAATTCTAATCTTGATAGTAGCCTCTCATTAGAGATCTCACAGGAGTGTATCAGATAGATGATCTGTAACTACCATCACATAGAGGAGATCAAGGTCTTCTTAATTTGCATGTGCTCATCGCCAATGGAACATTATACACGCCATTTTCTCATGTATGGAAGTTCCAATGAGGTGAGTTTTTGAGGTATCTAGGGATGCACATAGTTACTGATATTCCCATATCTAGTCTTTTATCATATTCATTTATACATATTTTGACATTTGTATACGTATCCATTTTAAAATGAATACGGGTATGCATATTGTTTTGTTATTTACAATTATCTGTATTTGTATCCGTCTGTTCGTTTTATTATATAAATATAGTCACAGATTTATTTTTAACCATTTATAACATAATTTTATACCTTCTTTCATCATATTCAAATAATTTTTAAGAAATAAACACATTTATGAAATTTATATCAATGTTTTACATCCAATTCATATATATATTTAAGTTGATCCTATGGAGTATTTCTACCATTACTCGTATGCAATCAATATCTGTTTTACATTCATATCTATTTTTTAAGGATATGATAAGATAGTTTTAATATCCATCAATATATGTATCTGCATTTGTATTCGTATTCAAAAACAGATAAGGTTATGGTAATACATATATATATGTATTCGTATCTGTCTGTTTGCATCTGTAGATGTAACTATGCTTCCCTCCTCTTATTGCTGGTTTCAAACATTTTGGTCATTCTTATGTACATGCATTCCCCTAAATCCACAACATATGCATAACATGGTCCTTAATTCATAAGCATTTTCATGGCTAGGTTTTGGAAGGGAATGAGGTACATATGTCCAAGAGAGATAGGTGGTACATTGCACTCATAATGGGATTATGCATATTGGCCTTATGGTTATTTAAGGGTTTATTATAATTTTTTCTAAGAGTGTTATGTAAGTATTTGCAGAAAACACCAATAGATAAACTCTAAATGACCTTTCCAATTCATTCAAGAACACCTCAATCGGAGCTATGTATCTCTTGAAATCAATTCCAAATTTTGGGTTAATATCATGAATATACTACAGAACTCCATAGCAGGTTAAGTATACTCGCATGGTGAACATCGTTTGATTTCATGACATTATAAAATATCATCAACTTTAGGCGATCATGTGATCCACACAAGGCGGGACCAATAGTCGCTATGATGGTAGATCACGAAAATCGATGATAAAATCAACTATCGACCCAAAACTAATATAATCAAGCAATGCAAAGCAAGTGAAGTGGATCAAAATTTATTATAGACCCTACTAACACATGTGTATAGTGGTCAAGTAGAGTAAGGTGTTGAACTTAGGGAAGAAGTCGATGGAGTAGTGATTATTATTTATAAATAAATAATAATGTGCATTTGTATACATACATACATATATATATATATATATATATGAACACTATTCTCTTACTTACTTAATGTTTTTGTCGATTTTTAAATTAAATATTTTTTAAAAATTATTTATACATTTTATAATTTTATTTTTATTTTTATATTTGTCTTATTTTTAATTTATTTTTCTATTTTGATATATAAGATAGATATATATATCACTATATATAGGTAATATGTATAATATAGGTAATATACGATAGAATATATGTGTATATATATAATAAATGTAAAAAAAGCAAAAAATAGAAACAAGAACAATCCTTTTTTTAAGGATCCAAAACTATATTTAAAGGTTTTATCATAATACATAATATTAGTAATTATATATAACTATATATATGTATATTATATAATATAGAGTAATCAATTTATAAATATAGCTATCCATAGTCAAGATTTACAAAATAAATTATTTTATTTTTTTAAAATAATCTTCTATTTTCGGTAATTTTTTGGTGATTTTTTCAAATTTTTAAGTGTTTTAAAATCCAAAATTTCCCAAATCAGGGTCTTTTTAAATATATTGAATTGTTTTGAGTATTAAAAAATAAAATACGTCTAAAATTTCTCAAAACTATTTTTAATATACAATAATTTATATATATAATAATATAAGATAGAAAGATTTTTTGGGCATTTTTGAAAATATTTTTAAATTTTTTTGGGTTAACAAAGGTTGGTGATTTTTAGGGTTTTCTTTTGTATTTTTTTGAGATTTTTGATCTATAGTGATAAAATACAATAGTAAATAGTAGGTATCTTTTTAGAATTTTTAAAAAAGGTTTTATAATATTTTATTTTTCAAGTTAAATAGGAAAGAAAAGGTTCTCTTTTTATTTTTATAAATAGAAAATACAAATGAAATGTTGAATAAATATGCGTCATGAAGAAGATTATCATCAAGCACCTCCATTAAATTTTTAATGTTTTTTGGAGCATGGTAACTATTTTTTAGAAAAAATAGAAAAGCAAGCCTAAAAATAAATCAAGCTACTAGGGGCATTTATGCAATTAAAAATAAAGGAAGGGGTATGTGCAAAAACACCACACATTTTAACTTCAAATTGATTTTTATAGACTAGATAGCAATTACTAAACTGGGGGTTATACATGCAATTTTCCCAGCTCGCATGGGGGGCCACTTGAGTTGAGTTGGTAGCGGACTAAAGTGCAATTTCCAAAGCATATAGGGGGTCCCTTGTAATTTTTCTCAAAACTTTTGAACTTAATTAAATATTTAGAATTCTTTTATAAAATACAAAAAGGCAGAGGTGGCTTTGTGCAAATCACCCCATTGAAACCTGATGGATCTGGTCGTTGTCCTTGCGCCACGTGGATGATCAGGTGTTTGGAATCGCATACCTCTTCGATTATATTAGATGACCTAGATTATATCTAGGCCACCTTCTTCATTTGTCGGTCGAGAGGGGCACATGAAGAACACTAGACGAACTCACCTCCGGTGAGTTTGAATCTCCTCATTCTCCATCGTCGAGCGGTCTTTTCGCGAATCAACCGAGGCAACATGCTCCTGGGCATCCTTCATTCGTGTAGGACTACTCTGATGAGATCGAGGAGGCTTTGATGATGATTTGGGGGTCCTTTGAGCTCCAATGACCTGGGGGTCCTCGACATACATGTTCTCGCTCCAGATAGGTCCTTGAAGGACTTGACTTGCATAAAAACACTCTGGGTCTTGATGGCTATTGCCTCGACCTTTAAATGAAGCAAAAAATCTTATGGGAGATGGAATGGTGAAGTTACCATAGAGATGACAGAGTGAACTTCGATTCACCGATTTCTAGACAAATTTGGGTTGACCACAAAGGGAAAAATATGGAGCACACGAAGGGAAAAGTAATGGGATAAACATGGGGGAAGAGACATAGTCGAAAAGAATCGAACTTGGATTGGAGTTGAAGTTCCAGACCTAATTTGGGATTTTTTATTTAGCCTAATCCTAGTGATTAAGCACAAAATTAAAATGCAGAAATAAAACTAGAACCTAGGGTTCACCTAGAAAGCAAAGGAAAGGGTCCTCAACCGGGATGGGGATATAGGAGGTAGAGACTGCCGGCGGGTGCTCCGACGGTTGATGGATCTCCTTCAGAAGCATTCCTCCTCACCAAAGTGCAACCAGCTTGGACTCCTATTGCCAACCGAAGATGTTGAGGCAGCTTTAAGAGGCTAAGATTACTCTAGGAATGATTAAAAGGAAAGGGGATGGAGAAGGGGTAGTTTTATAGGATGTTGATGGGTGGAGTTCAAGAGCGATGATGTGCGGGGAGATGGAGTTGGTGGGGATTCGGTTATGGGCGAGAGTGTTGGATGTGTGGGTTGCACGAAGCTGAAGTGCTCAAGGTAAAGGACGGTGTGGATGGGGCATGAAAATGGGGAGAAGACCATCTGTCTGTGATGCTGATAGGAATGGTAGGGTTGGTAGGACAATTAACTAGAGATCAACTGTCGGGGGTCTCTAGTTGGTCCACATGTAGGAACCAAAAAAGGAAACCCAAAATAGTTTATAAAATCATTAAAAATATAAAATGGATTATTTTATTTTTTATTATAAAATAAAAATGTGTTTATAATTTTATTTATTACTTAATGTATATTTGTATTTTTTATGAGGTTATTTATTACAAGTTAATATTACATGTATAAGTATAGGCAAAAATAGTTGTATATTGTGTCTTTTAATTTTAGTTTTATTCGAAAATTTATTATTATATATAGGTATTTTATATGTTTTTAAATTTATTTAATTACATATTTAGGTATTTTGTTTCATTTTTCTGAATTTATTTACATAATTAATTTGTTACATTTTCTTTATAGATGTATATAGGCATATTTCATCTATACATTAAAGTAATTGATTTATTTTTATTTTGATTTAATGGTTTTATTTCATTTTAAATATGTATGTGTATTTTAAATGATATTTAAAATCATATAAAAATAAAATAAATTGAAAATATAAAGAATAAATATATATAATAAAATATACGTGCATATTGCATAAGGGAATAATGGGGTTGCCCCTAGTGAGCAGCTAACAGGCTACCCTCGGTCATTTTTTCGCATTTTTTATTTTTTTGAAAAAAAAAACATTTGTAGTGATCTATATATCCCTCTCATATGTCATTCGAATTGTATTAGAAACTGAGACTCCCTTCCCCCCATCTAGTACAGATAATTTTAACGGTCTTAGAATTGTTGTAATCGACCTACTTTTGATGAAAGGCATAGGATTTTTTTTTTGGACAAAATTTGAATGACAAATAGGATGGATGTATAGATGAATATATATGGTGATATTTTTGAAAAAAATAAAAAAATATCGAAAATGGGTCGGAACCTTATTGGGAACCAGACTTGAAACACAACAACCTATGAGAACACAAAACTCTGCCCAATTCTCCTCAAAAGCCAGGTCCGGACAAATCGATGTCATAAGCAGTCCCTTATGACTATGAGTCTACCTTGTACGGTGCAAGTGATATGTAGCTCCTCTCGGTTGAAGTGATAAAACGTAGGCTTCTCCAACATGATGACTATGATTCCGCAATCCAATAACTCTTTCCTCTAGAAGCGAGGGATCCCCTTCTAAGTTCAAGTGCAACTAGTTCAAGAAGAGGAGGTCGAGAAGAAAATGGATGGTAGCTAGTGTAGCTACCTATCTTGGGATGCTTGACGACTGTATCCAAGTCATCCAACTGCATGCTTACATGTATCTTTGACTTTGAACATCAAGCTTTCTTGATGAATACATACATGATCTGACATGAATTGATTTTTCTTTGTTTCTTGCCCATCTATTTTTTTGGAGTTTTTGATTTTATAATATTATTTTTTTCAAATACTATATACAATAGTATTTATATAAGGACTTTTTCCTCTTGAGCCAGTAGACTATCCCTTTTTTGAGGCATTATTGCAACCAACAAATCCTATCATTAGAACTCGTGGCTACTTGATCGGATTGGGGAGTCACATGATCGTCGTATGTTTCCATTCTCTTGTGTCATATGCCGGCAAATTCAACCCTCTACCAAGGTTGAGTAAGGTGTAAAGTGTAGGTATGCAAGTTAGGTCACTATCAACAAGAGTAATGCATGTGTTCCACGTATTCTACTAATGATGTCAGGATGACATTAAAGTAAGTCTCGTGGACTCAAAGAATTAAGTCTAGCATACTTGAAGCACCTCATTCCAGATCCTATGAGGTTCATGTGATTAAGTGGATTAAGGTCCAACCAAGCTCCAATCTTCAAATTTTCTTTAGACGTGTTCAATTTCTATTATAAATCCATAAAATGCAAATGCTATGCTATGGGCATCAATTCCCTTCCTTTGGCGAGGAGGAAGGGATTGGCGAGCTTGATGTGTGTAATGTAGGAAAATATTTTTGTGAAGCAATTATCTGATTTTTGAACTTTTACAGAATTTTGAAAAAGTTTTGCAAATTTTCATGCAAGTTTTCGAAAATAGTTTGCTATATTTTATGGGTTTTGATGTTGCAATTTTTTAGTGATTTTGAAAAACAATGGAGTTAGTCCAATACTTATGTACACATATTTACATGGGAGTGCATCTTGGCATTTATAAGAATTTGAGTTAGAGAATTTACACTTGGTTTTTTATGAGTTAGTTATTTACAAGTTTATGTACAGATTTTGTAAAGAATTTTATTTGCTTGAATGTTATATATTATTCTCAAAATAACTTGAAAATATTTTGACAAATATTTTTAAAAACTTTATTTTGAAAGTAATTAGACAAATAAATTTTGCGAACATTTACAAAATTTGAAAACTATTTTTTTGCAAAGATTTTTCAAACAGTTTGTATAGGTTTTTAAAAGAAAATTTGCAACTATTTTACAAACCATTTGCAAAAAAAAATTCAAAAAAAATTATTCAAACAACAAAAGTAATTTCTACAAACAAAAAAAAATAATGATGGTTTGAAAACAGTTCACAAAATATTTTTGAAATAATTTTCCAAAAGATTTTTCAAAGAGATTTTCCTATAATTTTTCAAATATTTTGCTAAATGTTTTGAATCGATTTATTAATTATAATTACAAAGAATTTTGATATGTATTTGTAAGTTATGAGTTAGTCATATTATTAGAAATACGAAAGTACGAGTTATGGATAAAGTATATACAACGTATATACAACCCCCTATGCTTAGTTTGAGCTATGCCCTCATAGATCGGAGAGAAAAGGAAGACATAAGTTGTGCTAAGTATAGGAAAGTCTATATTATAACGACTGAATAAAGAATGAGAAGTCGACCGTCCCCCCATACTTAAGATCAATTAATCCTAAGTATAGCAAACTATATTCAGCATGAGGGGAGGGTCAAGGGTGGGGACGAATAAATTATCGCTCATCTTATCTCCCCCTATACTTAGGGTAAAATATCCATAAGTATAGATAGAATATTAAGAGTTGAGGAGACATGCAAGGGTTCAAATAATGAACACCCAAATACACTTGTCCCCCTATACTTAGGATGAGGCATATCCTAAGTGTAACAAAGATAAATATGACTTTTTCGAAGAAAAATAATAGAATTCAAAAAGAAGAAAAGAAGAAAAATATAAACTGATTAAAAATATATTTAAATGCCTTTTTCTGTTGTTGCTAATGTTGCTATTTGATATTCATCACCATAGATTATCAATATAGAATCAAACAGGAACAAGAAAGTATCACGCTCGAGACAACGCTTCAATAGATGCCTGCTGATCACAAATGGTTGTGCATCAGTGATGAACCTTTGTTTCATACTGTTAATTTCCATATTTTAATCCACTTGCTTAAAATTGTGTCAATAAAAACCAGAGTAAATGTTGTATATATCTTGGTCTTAAAATAAATAAAAAATACAAAAATACAAAATACAAAAATTGCAGCATTTTTATACCTATAAAAATTCTAACAAAAATATTTCTCCCTTTGTTTGACTTCTTTTGCATTTTTGATCAACATGAAACTTGTAGATGTCATCGAGATTTACAATTTTCAAGTTTGAGTTTTTCCAAATTCGGCCTCCTTTTATTTCTTGTTGATTTTATTTTATTTTTTATTTTGAATAATTCTCATTGGGCCACGTGGCTCTTTTTAGTTGAGCCCCGCAAGCCGCTCCCATCACGCCACCTGCCCTCCGCTTCCAGCCCTTCGATCACCTTCTGGCGCTCCCATCTCAGCTGCTTGTTCTCTCTTTAATATCCACTCTTCAATCTTTCTCCAGATCTTATCTGGAGCATTCATCCCCAATCGCTCTACAGCCATTGGATCACTAGATCCAATGACCATTCGTGCCTTGTCCGTAGATGCACGATACGCAATGATCGATTAGATCAGGGCCACTCTATTGCGCCGAAATTTCAACTTTTGGATCAAAGATCCAATGGTGAAGCCTTCATCTCCTTCCTCTGCCACCCTCTCTCTCCCATGATCTCCTCTTTGCGTACATCATCCCCTTCCTTTTTCTCTGACCTTGATGGCCTCTTCCACCACTCGCTAAACACACCAGGTACATGCACGTTCCTCGGTCATACTCGCGGTTCACGTGGCTCCACACATCCCCCACTCTCTTGGTCCATATTCCACCTACAACCCATGACCTCCACTACCTTCAGCTCTACCTTATACCCTTCAAATACATTGCCTCGGCCAACGCTCCTCCCGATCCACCTGAATGCGGGCCTTAGCCCATCAACTCTCTACCCCTTTGTGATAGAGAAGAGTCCAATCGAGGTCGTGAAGATGACAAATGGCTTCGGTGACGACCCTTAGCCACTGTAGGTCATGATCCAACCGTTACACTCCAACGAGCTGCTCTGAAGGGTCGCTGTAGTTCAGTGAAGACCAGAGCTCTTCTTGGAGCTCAGCCTAGGCCTCCGCATCTGCCCCGATCTCCAAGTAAGGATCCTATGTTCCTTCTTGTTTTTACACTTGATTTCAACTAATTAATTAGGCACATTTTCTCATCTTCACCTTCAATTAACCACCGCCCGAGCTTCCCAACTCCTCACTCATTTTCGTGCTACACTTCATTAAACTTCTCGATCCTCCATAACCTCAAGTCACCTTGCCGCGTCCTCTCTCCCTTGCTGGAGAAGAAAACCAAGGCTGCCGCTTTTCTCTGCCTGTATGGCCCTCTATTTGCCTCATCTCACTTGCATGGACAACATCTGCACACTTTGGCTAGACCCTCTAAGAATTGCAAGTGTTTATCTTCATTGGTTGGAGCCTCATCGGATCTAACTTCACAAGCTCTACCTCCAGCATATGGGTGTCGTTGGCCCCCTCTAAGAAGTCCAACTTCTTCATTGTGCTTCGACGTCAGCCTCTAACCTCTCAGGAACCTCCATGGAGCTCCATCACAGACGGATGATGATTGCGGAGCTTGTGCAAACCCGCTAGAGACCTTATAACGTTGCTATCCAGTGGAGGAGGAAGCTACAGATTGTACAGGTGCCGTTGGATGCTCCCTCCTAGTGCTCATCCAATGACCTACATTCAACCACGTTGACGCCTCCAAGGCTCGGAGGCTCGAGCGATCCGAGCCAGTACCCAAATCTCCAGATCTGCCCATGTAGCCCGAGTCTCCCAATCCTCAACCCGAGTCGCACCCCCGAGCCAAAGCCTCCATCCGAGCCTAGCCTCACATGCTTAGGTCACGTGAGGGATGGGAAAATTACAGGGGTGCTCCGCTGACATCTCTAAATTGCAGATAGGACCTCCGAGCATGTGTACAACATGTATGCTTGGGGATATTTGTGTTCTAACCACTCCGAGTTTTAATAATTCCAATATAACCCCTACGTGCATAGATAATTTATAGGGAACATCTTGTGTTTTATTTTAACTGCATTTATAGGGACCTGTTTGTATTGTTTTTCCTATTATTTTCATGTTTTCTTTACGTGTATGCCCCCAGGTTCTTTTGTGAATATCTTGAGCATATGGTCTCCGTTTTAGTTGATTTCAATTTCGTTTTGAAGCTTATTTACTTATCTATCTATTTGCATGATTTGTTTCCTAGTTTGACACTCAAAATTCAAATGATTAATTCTATTAATATAGTGTCTTTTGTTTGATGAGATCTCATGCTTTTTATTAGTTTGTCAATTAAATATGCTTCATTAATTGAGCCCGAACTTGATTACATTTTTATTGCTCAACGATTCCATCTGGGTAGGGCATATTTGTACATATTTATTCTTTCATAAAATTGCATCATTAAAACTACAAAAGATGTCTTCATCTGTCTGCATCATGTATCACCTATCAGTTATTCATTCATCACTTAATCTGAGCATTGAGAGTCTGAATAATTACTTAAGAGGCTCGTGTCCTTGAGTTAAACCTTTGGCTTACTCAAATAAATAAATTTGACCGCTTATGTTTCTTCGAAAATATTGATTAAGTGGTTTTTTATAGATCCGACTTTGTCCGATTGCAAAGAGCTCGAATGTTAATTCGACACTTTTAAGAAGCTTAATTTCGGGTCCATCAGTCATCTAACAAACTGGATATCACGATACTTCCATGGTCATGCACATGTTTCACTATAAAAGGTGTGGTCCACTTGCTCTTCAACTTCCTTGGGAAAATTTATAAATTTGCAACGAATGACCAAACCATTTGACATGGTTTGAATGTCTTAGCACGGATGTGCTTGTCATGACACTTCTTGAATTTATCCTTGTACATCATATTGTTGTCATACACATAGTCTCTAAATTCAAGGAGTATATTCAAATCGAGATTTTTGTTCTTTCATGCTTTTTCAGAATCCAATATATAGATATTTATCGCTCATAAAGATTTGTGAATAAGTTCCATGGGAAAATGGCATGGCTTGTCATGTACAAGGTGGTGGGGAGACTTTCCCAAAGGTGACTTGTACGCGGTCTGATAGTCCTAAAGAACTGAGTCAAGTAGTTGAGACCAGTTCTTCTTATCAATACACACAAGCTTCTGAAGAATTGTCTTCATCGCTCTATAAATGAAATGACTTCCACTAAAGGATATCAAATTTTTTGGAATCTCAACCCTTGCAATGATGTCTTATTTCAGAAATTGACAGACGATATGACTATTGGTGGCTCGGGTTGGGATAACCTACACCCAATGACTAACATAGTCAACAGCGATCAGAATATACTCAAATCAACGTCTGAAATATGAATATAATTTGATGACATTGTATCTCTCATTCCTATGGTTCCACCCATTTTCTGATAGTCAGTATAATATTTTACAAAATCTTCTGCATCTTTAAATGGTGTCGATCACCAAATGTCGTATAGAAGAACTTTCGTTGTCGTTCTTTTCCAAGAGTGGTGTTCTCTTTCTTCTCCCTTATGGTAATGTTCAAAAAAACTGTGGACTTCATCATGAGGAATACACCTCCAGATCCAGTCTACCCTCTCACATAAGAGATAAGGATCCTCCCACTTATAAAAATTAATATCTGAAAAGAATTTGTCAACTTTCAGCTTCGTCCAATCTTGTTTCTCTTAGAAACTAGATAGTTCACAATATCGGCAAACCAGGGGCAAGGTGACTGATAGAATGGCTTCATCTAGAAAGGCCTCTGTAATCTGCAATAAGCTTTGCTCAGGAGTGTCAGGAACTAAAAGTACAGAAATATGACCTGCCACCACATTTTTACCTCCAAACTTGTCACGAGTTTCTTGATCGAATTCTTGGATAGAAGGATCCATCTAACTAGCCTTGGTTTTGCATCCTTCTTGTCTTTCAAATACTTTATGGTAGAACAGTATGTGTATACAATGACTTTGGATCCCAAAAAATGTGATCCAACCTTTTAAAGATGAAGACGATTGCTAGCAGGTCTTTTTCAGTATGAAAGTATAATTCTTCTAAGCTTCATCTAGTTTTCTGCTGACATAGTGAATTGCAAATGGTATGCCATTTCTTTTCTATCCCAAGACCACTCCAATGGAATAATCTAATGCACATGTTATGATCTCAAATGGTAGAGACCAATCTGGCAATTGCAGGATAGGAGCTTGAGTGATTAGGTCTTTCAAATAATTGAAATTTTGGAGGACTCTAGCATCTATAATGAAATCTGCATCCTTCCCAGATGCTCATTCAATAGTTGGGCAATTTTGCTAAAGTATTTGATGAATCTTCGATAAAAACCCACATGCCCAAGGAACGACCATACTTGCTTCAAATTTGTATGAGGCTCGAGTTTAGAAATGATGTCCACCATCACAGGTTCAACCTCCATGCCACATTTTGATATGATATGGCCTAACACAATCCCTTCAGTCATCAAGAAGTGACTCTTCTCCCACGAGAGCATCAACTTCACTTCGCAACATCTTTTTAAGACTTGATCTAAATAAATTAAACAGTGATCAAAATTGTCTCCATAAACTGCGAAATCATCTATGAAAACCTCAAGAAAACTAGCAACCATATCTGTAAATACTTCCAACATGCATCGCTAGAATGTCATCGGAGTTTTGCATAAATAGAATGACATTCTGCGAAAGGCATATGCCCCAAATGAATAGGTGAAGGTAGTCTTCTCTTGTTCTTTAAGAGAAATTATGACTTGATTATATCCAGAAATCCATCCAAGAAGCAGAAGTATTCCTTCGTGTCCAGTCTTTCCATGATTTGGTCTATGAAGGGAAGCAGAAAATGATCCTTCTTGGTCGCTAGATTCTGGCGTGTGTAATCTACACATGCATTCCAAGAAGTTGGAACTTTGTTTGGGATCTCTTCTCCTTTTTTATTCTTTACATGAGTGATTCCTGATTTCTTAGGCACTACATGCAGGACTCGCTCATTTTGAGTCGGAGATGGGTTATATGAAGCCCTCATCACACCATTTTGTAATTTCATTCATCACAACATCCCAGAGATTGGGGTTTAATCTACGTTGAAACTTATGGAAAGGTTTGCTATCCTCTTCAAGGTAGATATGATGGGAACACAATGACGGATTGATCACATGGAGATATGAAATTTTCCAGCCTATGGCCTTGCGGTTTCTCCCTAGAACTTCAAGCAGACGAGATTCCTAATCCTAGGTCAGTTGTGAATTGATGATCATTGGGATCATATTTTGTGCAATTGCAAGGAAGGCGTACTTCATATTTAGTGGAAGTGTTTGAGCTCAGGTGGGGTTGGAATGATTTCAACAGTGACTTCAACAACTACGCAAGGCAGTGGTGTCAGATCATTCGATTATAAAGTGTCCACCATTGGCAATGCAAAGTCTGAGTTCAATGTTGGACAAATTCTTCAATGATAGAATCTTGATCACAAAAGTATTAAACAGTGTCCTCTTGCTCTTCTAAGGAAAGGTAAATAATAAATTCATCTAATAGATCAACAAAAATCTCATCTTCAAATACATCTAGGAACTTGGCTGTGTTGTCCACTACTTCCTCAATGGAGAGGAATTTGTGGGTCTCGATATCATCCATAAATAGATTTGTATTGCTGATTTTAGCTGGAAGTCATAGTCTTCTATTTGCTGCTCTGTCGGCTCACTCTCATCTGATGTAGATTCTAATGGCTTGGGCACTTATATTGTCACGATAGGCACCTTGTCGCTGCTAGAATGAAAGGTAATTAATCTGGTGCCATAATCCACCACTGCTTCAGCTTTTCGAAGGAATGATCATCTAAGGGTGATCGTGGTGTGCACTAGAGGAGATGAGGTATCCATGTCCAAGATGATGAAGTCTAAGGGAATCACATCCATTGTATGGTGACGATGACATCCTCTAGAATGCCCTGGGGCTTCCTGATGGATGTATATGTAAATTGCAGAATCATTCTTGTGAACTTGAGCGGTCCCAATCCAAATTCTTTGAGTAGTGAAGTAGGCATCATATTGATCGATGACCTGCTATCAAGAAGTGTTCGATTGAAATATTGGTTGAACATCTAGCATCTAACAATAGAGATTCCAATGTCTTTCTTTTTATTAGGAGATTGCTAATTTTATTCATAGTATCCATAGTCAGAATGTGCTTCAGATTTCTTTCTCTAGCTCAACGCAACTATCTCTTGGAAGTTCATGCCTTCTTCAATCCTTCCTTGATATTTGTCATGTACTTGATGGCCTTAAGAAGAGGCATATCAAGAGAAATATTTTGAATTATTACCACAACATTTGGGTCAGATAATTTTTTTTTCAAATTTCTAATTTTTTTGGATTTTTCAGAGCATCTAGAAATATTTATAATACTAAAAGCAAAAATACTTTTCTTATTTACATTAAAATCAATGCTCACATCTGGTTGTACAAATGGAAGATTAAAAGGAACATGATCATCCAAAGAGGTGGACATACAAAAAGTACAGGTGGTACTCAATCGACTGGCATTGAGTTGGTTGCTGGTGCGGTCTTCTCTATTGCTGGTGTGGTAGTGCTTCAGTTGTTGTTGCTTTTTTTATTTTGCATTTTTTGGATTTTTCTTTCTGGAGATTATCCTCCATCTTCTTCTTCATCATCTAGTCCAACTATTGGATTGGTTGATGCAGAAGATGATGATGACTTGCCAGCAAAAGCTTATTCTCCCCTTTCATGGTGGCAGAGGGTTGCATGGTCCTATCACTCCTAAGAGTGACAACATTAGATAAAAACATATCAAGCACATCTGACTCTGTTAGATTGGATGGGACATTGGGACATCAAAAACTACCAGCTCTTTCTTCCTGAAATTATTGGGATTGTCCTCCACCTGTGTTGGTATTAGAGTTTTGGCAACGGTGAGGTCATCAAGCTTTTAGCTCATTTCCACAAGGCTCTTCACCAACTAAGCCAAGTAGTCCAAAGTGGGGTTCACATGAGTAGCCTCAGATGGTTACGCGTGCTGTCTACAGTAAGACTAGGAATGGTATGAAGGTAGTTGGTAGGAATATTAAGAATCGAATTGAATAAAAGGGTGGTACTGATAATGGTGATAAAGAGGGTATGGATATTGAGCAACCTCATACTATTGATTCTGTTGGTACTGATGGTACTATGATTGCTGATACTAATTTTATATTCAATTTCCCTTATACAGTAGAGACTGCTGATGTTGAGGCTGTTGATTATGGATAGATCTCCCTCCTTGATGATGAGGGAATGGATGGTTTCCTTAACATAGACCCTATTGATGTCCGCCAAGACATGCCAGTTGTGCATCGTTGCACCATATACCATTCACCTCTTGACTGAGAGGTGGATGTGGAAAACATGGATTCGGAAGGATATGGAGCTTATGTTGGTAGACAACTAGTTGTGGATGCCGAGGCAATGTGGGATCGGGCACTTGCACGTGATAGACATGCTAGATCGTCGGTTGCACGAGACTCTGCTAAGGAGTTTGACGCGATGAGGGCTACTTTATCTCAATAGAAGTCGTGGATGATGTAGAAACCAACTAGAATGAACTTATTGTGATCACTAGCAGCTCCAACTGCTTGGTGATATGATCCAACTTGTCCAGGTTTTGTGTCCCCAGTTCGATCACAACTAATTTCTTAAGGTCCTGTGATTATTTTTTAATGATGTCCAATTTGGGTAGGTGGCTCCCTATTATAATAAAGTTGGAGCTCTCGTCCATGTCCAGATCATGTGATGTCATCATATGAACTGGTTTCTATAGGTCGTGTAGTTGATGTTGATATACACGAGATGATGATGAGGCAACCTATCATTTGACCATTTCTTTGAAAATATGCCAAATGACTTCTTCATTTTTATTAAAATGTACCACACCACAAGCAGCATCCACGAGCTTCTAGTTCTCAATAGTTAGTCCCTCAAAGAAGTATTGGACAAGGCTAGTCCGAGGAATATCATGGTGGGCACACTTCTCTTGTAAATATGTAAAACGCTCCCGAGCCTCACGAATATACTTGTAGATTTCTTGGGAGAAGTTGTCTATCATGTCTCTCATCTGATCGAGCCATCTGCTAGGTATAATTTCTGCAAGAAGGCTGACTTGAGCTCCTCCCTGATCATATTGACTTTTCCTAGATGACTGATCTAGTGAAGTGCCTTGTCCTGAAGGCTGAACAGAAATGCTGTCAACTTGACTATGCCTAACAGTATGTTAAGGTAGTGCGTTGTTCCACATATGCGAGCAAATTGTTGCATATAGATATAAAATTTTTCATTCGTGTTCCCATGGAAGGTGGGAATAAGTGCCAAGAGCTGAGGCTTCAGCTCGAAATATGTATGGACCTGTAGAATTTGGATCAACTCGGTTATCTAGCTTGTAGTAGGATTGTAAGTCTCCTAGAGAGTCATCTTTGGTCACTCTCCTCTTGGCTCATCTGCCAAGCCTCCATAACATCCATTTACTCTTTCTTCCTCTCCTCCTCCTGGATTGTCTCTCGTTCTCCTCAAATCATTTAGCATATCTTGGAAGCTGATCTCGGCCAATGCTTGGTCAGTGAGCAGCTGAGTTGCCAGAATAAAGATAAGAAGTTGGGCATTCACTGCATTTGGTTTGTTTGGCCCTACTTTTGTTGTAAAGGATGATGTGGGTGTTGTAGTCCCTTCCCTTTTCTAGTTGGATCCATGTCTATATTTGACTCTATGGGAAATGAGCGATCATGGATTATTGAAGAAGGTAGGTAGTCTGGAGATCGGTTCGCGAAGTCCAAACCGGGTTCTCGGAAATCGCCCTGAATTATTGGAGAAGGTAGCTGCACAGAATCGATGTTGGTGTCGGTGGAGTCCCGACGAAGTCATCCATGAGTCTCCATCTTAAGGGTCAAGAAGAATCGAGAATGGATGAAGGATATGGTGTTGAATGAGAAATAAAAGGAGTACAAGATAGTATAATGGCTCATAGTGAGTAGGGGTCAAAGAGGAATAGAACATATGAAATTAAAGAGGAAAATTTGCATAAATGTGCACGACTGATGAAACAAACACCAAATATGATTTGGATTCACCAACTTAATACAATGTGAAGCCCTAAAGGTTAGACTATTTTTATCTTTTGAATGTTATTTTGTTTTGTAGGCAAATCTTTTAAGGTGTCCTTAGGAGGGCATCCCTATAGGAGTGTATGTACTGCCACGAAAGTTCCCCGTACTTGTTAAACATTCTTTGTAACCTATGATCTATGCACATAGGTCCTTGTTCTCGTGTCTGGTGGGATACTCATCCAAAAAATAGAGAAAGGAAACCAATAGGTGAAACCAATACTTCCGTCGCAAGCGAGGTACTCAGACATACGGCAATGAGACAAACACCCACGTGAGTGTGTGACCTATGCTCAATACTTCAGACCAAGTCAGATGTTTCACACAAGTCGGGAAAACCATCTTTGATAAGGCCCTCGCCTATGTACGATAGAAGCATAAATACTTTGTCGTCCTAAGTAATAATTAAGGTTGCCACAGATGTTTGGGATCTAATCCTTAAGCATCGTTCCCAATTCAATTTGAATGGGAACCTAAAACGATGAGGGCTCTATGAACTCAAAATAATGTGTCCATTAAGGATTTTAATTAAGGCCAAGGTTTTATTAGCAATCCCCTTATTTTAATTTTTTATTTTCAATTTTTTGAGTATTTTTCAATGCAAAGCCCCTAATGATTTTTTATATCTTCTTTTGATCCTAGGTATGCAAAAATAGAGTGAGATAGCAGAAAATCCGTGCAAGTGGATACTGGAGTGGAAATCTCACTCTCGTATCAAATGATGCATGCAAAGTAAGAGGACTTACAATGCTTCCCAACTCTCTCCACGTAGGATGAAAAACAAAAATTTAAGTATCTACACCACATGAACGATATGCAAAATAGTGAAATCTCTCTCAACAGAAAATGCTATTAGTGTGAAAAACCAAATGCTAACCACTCCAAAATAGATCATAAGTATTCGATTTTGAAGACTCCTCTGTGCCCTCCACAATAGGTCCTGCAAGCGTTGTATGGATTTTCTCATGGTGTGCGATTGTGAATTCAAGTAATTAACAATTATTTATTACTAGACAAGCATATATTACTATAGGAACATGAGTCTAATTAAGCTGTGGACCTAATTTACCAATAAAAACAATCGTAGATCTAAGGGCTCAATCACATAAAACAAATAAAAAGAAGGCGAAAAACTCAAAAAGTGAGAAAAAAATAACATAGAGGTGAAGAAAATGATGAAAAATCCAACAAGGCCCCCAGGTGAACAGACAAACACCCATGCAATGGACCTCATGAGGGGAAGTGTTCAAAAATGTCCAAATTATTACAAATTAATTTACAAAAATAAAATAAAACTCTCCTCATAAAAATAAAATAAAATTCTATGCATTGTTGGACATGTAAGCCCCGGGAGAACCATTCTTATAATAAATGTTATTGTAATATATATGTTTATCAATAAAAGTTATTGATGTTTCACTCCCTTTCTGAAATTAAATGAATGAATGCACTATAAGGTCCCTCTGTACAATTAGGGTTATGTACCATGGCCATGTTTATGATCATATAGCTATTGATGCATTAAATGAATCATAGAGGCTGGTGTTTGGATGAATATCTAAAGAGTTAGATAGAGGACTTATCAAGCACCGTCAAATGATTATTAAGATAGGATCTCCAGCCTGAGTAGGAGATGGCAATGCTTTCTCACATAGGATGATATCTGACCGACCTCTTTATCCAGGTCCTCTACATGGGAATGGTGATTCGGAGGTGTCATATTAGTTAGGTCAAAGGGTTGACTTAACAAGATCGAGATATCCTAAGTCCTATGTTGAATGCTGTCACAGCATAGGCACACATCCTCTGACCAGAGATAGATGTGTTACTATATGTCTGCGTGTGTACATTTGGCAGACCTATAGGTTGATGACCTAACCAAGGTCGATACACCGACACGCTGGTCGGCTTGTAAGGGCATATGAGTAATACGATCTCTCAAAGGGATCATACATGTTCACTTATGAACCGGAAGACATGAGCTCACCCATGAGGTATTGGGACCGATCAAATTCCATGCATGGTTGTCGTGCTTCGGAAGTATGAAAAGAATTTGAAGGTATGATATATGCTTTGGGAAAGCATATGATCGATACCAATTCCCAATAACTAAGATTGAGAAACTTGGTGATCAAACCCTGAAGAAGATAATGTAAAATTGATCTACATCTTCAAGTTGATCATAGATCATCCGGTATGTAGGATGTATAGGTATTGAGAGTACCTGAGTATTATGTGATCATAAACGATTGTATAACCATTACGCTTCCATTTCGAGGGAGTGATGAAACAGGTTTGGATTTTAGTGGCTCCTATTAGTAGAGAAGCAATCTGATCTTGGTCCAAGTGTTGGACATTTGTCCGAATGAGATTCAGATGCAATGAGAAGATTAGATTTGCGGTCTTGATTTAATCAAGCATCATTGGGAGGTACGTAAGATCTAGATTTGAGATGAGATCTCAACATCCAAGTCACTATATGTGGAACAATACAATCGCCCTGTCCTTATCTCCAAATATCTACGGAGAAAGTTCTTTCTTCTTGAAGGAGTTCAAGAACAATTCATTTGATGAATGATGTATCCAAGCAACAAGATGTTGATATTAAATAAGATTTAATTATCAATAATATTATGAACGAGATTCATATTATGAGAAATATTATCCAAGATAATTAAATGGGATTTAATTCTCAAGAAAATGCTGATTGTGGATAGTGCTATCCATAATATCTGAGTATATATATTATAAATATAATTTATAATATATTAGAGAGAAAGAGAGCACCTTTGTAAATAGCATTTGTTAATTGTTAATGTGAATTGGATTCACATTAAGCAATTAATAGAAAATGTAATTTACATTTTAGTTTGGGTTGTGAATATGATTCACAGACTTTCAATGGCATGATTGAAATATTCACTAATTGGGAATTAATTTAGTGGATAATCTTGCAATAAATGAACACTAATTAATTTGGAATTAATTTAGTGGATAATGTTGCAAGATAAATGAGAGATAATGATGTAAATTATAAAAGAGGATAATCCACCAAATAACATGAGGTGGCATCACCCATGACTTAGTCATGGGTGACACCCCATGTGATTTGAGTGGATAATTATCTTTTTAATTATCATATCATTATCTTTTGATTATTGATTTATTTATTGAATTTTATTATGTTGATGATAATACAACTTATATTTAATTTAATATATATTAATATGTTGTTGTTTTTTGAACAACAGTGATCATGTCCATTGATTTAATACACATATCAATCAATCTAACCATTGATTTTGTGTATGCCATAGATTGTAATCCATGGACTCCCAAACTAGTATATAAAGAGGGCAACCCTAGCCCTTCGAGATACATTCATTCTACAAGCCTACTCTTTCTATCTCATTCTCGCCATCTCTCTCTCTCTCTAAGGTGGTCGTCCACCATGTATTTTGAAGGAATAGCAATCGTCTCTACGTCGTTGTGCTGTCGCTTCGATTGCTCGTGGATCTCCATCATTGGATTTCGTTGGACGAAATCAGGAGATTCAAAGCTTGGATCTTCATCGAGGATTGCGAGAGGAATGCATATCATCATCGTGCCCGCAAGTGCCATTTTCGTAGATCAGACTTGAGTCAGGAGGATCTCTTGCTTTATAGATCTCGTGATCGCAACCACGCTTCAAGAGGTATTTCTAATACTTTTTGGTTTGATGAAATGATCCAATTAATGTTCTTGTGATCATGTAGTTTAATCTCCTGATTTCAAAATTTTTAAACTCCGCTGCACCTAGCGACTAGTCGCCCCGATCGCATGAGATGCGATCGACACGCTTCCATGTTGCGCTTGAGGATTCCTCATATCCTTCAAGTGGTATCAGAGCCTTAGGTCGGAAAAGCTTTTGGATACGATCCGTAAACCTAGGACGACTTGGGTTTGAAAGGGTTGCGAAAATTTTATTGCATTTCAATTTTCGCACCTCTGTTTTATTGAATTTTTTGACACTGTTTAAATTGTTTAAATGCAAAATATTCAATTGGATTTTGTTTCCCATTAAATAAGGAAACCATAGGATCTGAGTTTATGAAATTTGGATTCCATTTGCTCAAGATCTGGCCCTTTGAATAAGCATGTATTCATTGTTGCAGGAACTGTGAATCTAAACATGATTAATGAGTTAAATATTATTTTCATCTGCCCAGAAATGCATGACATATCACTGGATTCTGTCACAAATCAAATTAGCAATGTTAGGGAACTGATTTTGCGTAATTTGGCTTTAAATTGGCCGGAATATTTGGATTTTAGTGAGTAGGGGGTCACTGCTGAAAATTGACATTTTTTGATCATAAACCATGTGATAGTCATTCAAATAAATTGATGAAAATTAATAGTTACTTTTCTGAAATGATTATTGATAAATATTTGTGAAATATTTAAAGAGATAATTAATTCATTGAATGACATTCCTCTAACCAAGATGATAAGATAATTGATCTTGATCAAAATTGGTTGATATGAAATCATCAACAAACATTATTTTCATGCAAAACCGTAGTTTATCCTACAACAGTTGTAGGACAACTTTTACATGCAAAATCGTCTTACTTAAATAGGATTGGAGATTTTTTTTAGCAAATCTCCTTATAATATTATCAAAATGGTTTTGATGAATATTATATGGTATAATTTCGATTGAAAAATCGATGAGCATCTCAAAGTACATAATGATCTATCTCGCATTATCCTTTCCTGAGGTGGATATGGTGACTAGTCGGGGAGTATTGGAGTAGAGGGTTGCATCAGATGTGGTCCATCCCACTCCCGTTGGTACTGGCCATGATAGCGGGTAGGGACTCGATAATGCCGGAGAAATTAAAGTATATTTTTTCCAATTATTGAAATTCGAATAATACGTACTTTGAGATTATTCCTACTATTCAAGTAATAATCAAGTTTGTTGATTGACAATTGGATTGATGATTAATATAATGTGATTAAATTAATTATATCTGACTCTGCGGGAAATGAGTGATCATGGATTATTGAAAAAGTAGGTAGTCTGGGGATTGGTTCGCGAAGTCCAAATCGGATTCTCGGGAATCACCCCTGAATTATTGAAGGTAGCTGCACAGAATCGATGTTGGTGTCGGCGGAGTCCCGACGAAGTCATCCATGAGTCTCCATCTTAAGGGTCAAGAAGAATCGAGAATGGATGAAGGATATGGTGTTGAATGAGAAATAAAAGGAGTACAAGATAGTATAATGGCTCAAAGCGAGTGGGGGTCAAAGAGGAATAGAACAGATGGAATTTAAGAGGAAAATGTGCACAAATATGAGAGACTGATGAAACAAATACCAAATACGATTTGGATTCACCAACTTAATACAATGTGAAGCCCTAAAGATTCGGCTATTTTTATCTTTTGAATTTTATTTTGTTTTGTAGGCAAATCTTTTTAGGGGTCCTTAGGAGGTCTACCCTATAGGAGTGTATGTACTGCCAAGAAAGTTCACCGTACTTATTAAACATCCTTTTTAACCTATGATCTACGTACGTAGGTCCTTGTTCTCGTGTCTGGGGGATACTCATCCAAAAAAATAGAGAAAGGAAACCAAAAGGCGAAACCAATACTTCCGTCGCAAGAGAGGTACTCAAACATAAGACGATGAGACAAACACCCACGTGAGGGTGTGCCCTATGCTCAATACTTCATACCAAGTCAGATGTTCCACACAAGTCGGGAACACCATCTTTGATATGTCCCTCGCCTATGTACGATAGAAGCATAAATACTTTGTCGTCCTAGGTAATAATCGACTTTGCCACAGATCGAGGCTTGGGATCTAATCCTTAAGGGCGGTGCCTAATTCAGTTTGAATGGGAACCTAAAACAATGAGGGCTTTATAAACTCAAAATTTTATGTCCCTTAAGGAATTTAATTAAGGCCAAAGTTTTATTAGCAATCCCCTTATTTTAAATTTTTATTTTCAATTTTTTGAGTGTTTTTCAATGCAAAACCCCTGATTATTTTTTTATATTTTCTTTTGATCCTAAGTAAGCAAAAATAGAGGGAGATAGCCGAAAATCCATGCAAGTGGTTATTGGAGTGGAAATCTCACTCGCTTATCAAATGATGAATGCAAAGTAAGAGGACTTATAGTGCCTCCCAAATCTCTCCACGCAGGATGCAAAACAAATATTTAAGTATCTACACCACATGAACGATATGCAAAATCGTGAAATCTCTCTCAACATAAATTCTTATTAGTGTGAAAAGCCGAAATGCTAACCACTCAAAAATAGATCCTAAGTATATGATTTTGGAGACTCCTCTGTGACCTCCACAATAGGTCCTGCAAGCGTTGTATGGATTTTCTCATGGTGTGCGGTTCTAAATTCAAGTAATTAACAATTATTTATTGCTAGTCAAGGATATATTACTATAGGCACATGAGTCTAATTAAGCTGTGGACCTAATTTACCAATAGAAGCAATCCTAGATCTGGGGGCTCAATCACACAAAACAAATAAAAAGAAAGTAAAAAATACAAAAAGCGAGAAAAAACAAAATAAAGGTGAAGAAAATGGTGAAAAATCCAACAAGGTCCCCGGGTGAACAGACAAACACCCAGACAATGGACCTCATGAGGGGAAGTGTTCAAAAATATCCAAATTATTACAAATTAATTTACAAAAATGAAATTAAACTCTCCTCATAAAAATAAAATAAAAAGCTATGCATTATTGGACATGTGAGCGCCGGGCGAACCATTCTTACAATAAATATTATTGTAATATATATATGTTTATCAATAAAAGTTATTGATGTTCCACTCCTTTTCTGAAATTAAATGAATGAATGCACTATAATATACCTTTTTATAATTAGGGTTATGTACCATGGCCATCTTGATGATCAAATAGCTATTGATTCATTAAATGAATCATAGAGGCTGGGGTTTGGATGAATATCTAATGACTTAGATAGATGAGTTATCAAGCACCGTCAAATGATTATTAAGAGATAATCTCCAGCCTGAGTAGGAGATGGCAATCCTTTCTCACATAGGTTGATATCTGACCGACCTCTTGATGCTGGTCCTCTGCATGGGAATGGTGATTCGAAGGTGTCAGATTATTTTGGTCAAAGGGTTGACTTAACGAGATCGAGATAACCTAAGTCCTATATTGAATGATGTCACAGCATATGCACACATCCTCTGACCGGAGATAGATGTGTTACTATATGTTTGAGTGTGTACATTTGGCAGACCAATAGGTTGATGACCTAACTAAGGTCTATACACCGGCGCACTGGTGTGCATGTAAGGGCATATGAGTAATACAATCTCTCAAAGGGATCATACATGTTCACTTATGAACTGGAAGACATGAGATCAGTCATGAGGTATTGGGACCGATCAAATTCCATGCATGTCTTCGTGCTTCGGAAGCATGACAAGAATTTGAAGGTTTGATATATGCTTTGAGAAAGCATATGATCGATAACGATTCCCAGTAACCAAGATTTAGAAACTTGGTGATGAAACCCTGAAGAAGACTGTGTAAAATTGATCTACATCTTCAGGTTGATCATAGGTCTTCCAGTATGCAGGATGTACAGGTATTGTGAATACCTGAAGGTGATGTGATCATAAACGATTGTATAACCATGACACTTCCATTCCAAGGGAGTGATGAAACTGGTTTGGATTTTAGTGGCTCCTCTCAGTAGAGAAGCTATATGATCTTGGTCCAAGTGTCAGACGTTGGTCCGAATGAGATTAAAATGCAATGAGAAGATTAGATTTCCGGTCTTGATAAAATAAAGCATCTTTGGGAGGTACGTAAGATCTGGATTTGAGATGAGATCTCAACATCCAAGTCACTATATGTGGAATAATTCAATCGCCATGTCCTTATCTCCAAGTATCAGCAGAGAAACACATTATTTTTGAAGGAGTTCAAGAATAATAAATTTGATGAATTATGTATCCAAGCAACAAGATGCTGATATTAAATGAGATTTAATTATCAAGAATAATATGAATGGGATTCATATTATGATAATGATTATCCAAGATAATTATATGGGATTTAATTATCAAGGAAATGCATATTATGGATAGTTCTATCCATAATATCTGAGTATATATTATAAATATGATTTATAATATATTAGAGAGAGAGAGAGCACCTTTGTAAATAGCATTTGTTAATTGTTAATGTTAATTGGATTCACATTAAGCAATTAATTGGAAATATAATTAACATTTTAGTTTGGGTTGTGGATATGATTCACATATTTTCAACGGAATGATTTAAATATTCACTAGTTAATTGGGAACTAATTTAGTGGATAATCTTGCAATAAATATACACTAACTAATTTGGAATTAATTTAGTGGATAATGTTACAAGATAAATGAGAGATAATGATATAAATTATAAAAGAGGATAATCCACCAAATAACATGAGGTGGCGTCACCCATGGTCATGTGATTTGAGTGGATAATTATCTTTTCAATTATCATATCATTATCTTGTGATTATTGATTTATTTATTAAATTAAATTATGTTGATGATAATACAACATATATTTTATTTAATATAAATTAATATGTTGTTTTTTAACAACAATTATCATGGCCATTGATTTAATACACATATCATTCTAACCATTGATTTTGTGTATGTCTTGGATTGTAATACATGGACTGCCAAACTAGTATATAAAGAGCGCAACCCTAGCACTTTGAGATACATTCATTCTATACGCCTAATCTTTCTCTCTCATTCTCGCCATCTCTCTCTCTCTCTCTAAGGTGGCCGTCCACCTTGTGTTTTGAGGGAATAGCAATCGTCTCTACGTCGTTGTGCTGTCGCTTCGATTGCTCGTGGATCTCCATCATCGGATTTTGTTGGACGAAATCAGGATATTCAATGCTTGTATCTTCATCGAGGATTGCGAGAGGAACGAATCTCATCATCGCTCCCGCAAGTGCCATCTTCGTAGATCGGACATGAGTCAGGAGGATCTATTCCTTTGGAGATCTCATCATCGCAACCACGCTTCAATAGGCATTTATAATACTTTGTGGTTTGATGAAATGATCCAATAAATGTTCTTGTGATCATGTGGTTTCATCTCTTGATTTCATATTTTTTAGACTCCGTTGCACCTAGCGACTAGTGCGACTAGTCGCCTCGATCGCATGAGATGCGATCAACACGCTTCCGTGATGCGCTTGAGGATTCCTCATATACTTCAAGTGGTATCAGAGCCTTAGGTCGGAAAAGGTTTTGGATACGATCCATAAACCTAGGACGACTTGGGTTTGAAAGGATTGCGAAAATTTTATTGCATTTCAATTTTCGCATCTCTGTTTAATTTAATTTTTCGGCACTGTTTAAATTGTTTAAACAAAAATTATTCAATTGTATTTTGTTTCCCATTAAAAAAGGAAACCATATGATTTCGGTTTATGAAATTTGGATTCCATTTGCTCATGATCTGGCCCTTTCAATAGGCATGTATTCACTGTTGCGGGAACTGCGAATCTAAACATGATTAACGAGTTAAATACTGTTTTGATCTGCCTAGAAATACGTGACATATCACGTGATTCTGTCACAAATCAAATTAGCAATGTTAGGGAACTGATTTTGCGTAATTTGGCTTTAAATTGGCCGAAATATTTGGATTTTAGTGAGTAGGGGTCACTGCTGAAAATTGACATATTTTTATCATGAACCATGTCGTAGTCATTCAAATAAATCGATGAAAATTAATAGTTAATTTTACGAAATAATTATTGATAAATATTTGTGACATTTTTAAATAGATAATATTTCATTGAATGACATTCCTCTAACCGAGATGATAAGATAATTGATCTTGATCATAATTGGTTGATATGAAATCGTCAACAAACATTGTTTTCATGCAAAACCCTAATTTATCCTACAATAGTTGTAGGACTAATTTTACATTCAAACCCCTCTTGCTTGAATAGGATTGAGGATTTGTTTAGCAAATCTCCTTATAATATTATGAAAATATTTTTGATGAATATTATATGGTATAATTTCAGTTGAAAAACCGATGAGCATCTTAAAGTACATGGTGATCAATCTGGCATTATCCTTTCCTGAGGTGGATATGGTGACTAGTTGGGGAGCGTTGGGGTAGCGGGTTACACCGGATGTGATCCGTCCCACTCCCATCGGTACTGGCCATGACAACAGGTAGGGACTCGATAATGCCAGAGAAATTAAAGTATATTTTTCCTAATTATTGAAATTCGAATAATACGTACTTTAAGATTATACCTACTATTCAAGTAATAATCGAGTTTGTTGATTGACAATTGGATTGATGATTAATATAATGTGATTAAATTAATTATATCTGTCTCTGCGGGAAATGAGGGATCATGGATTATTGAAGAAGGTAGGTAGTCTGGAGATTGGTTCGTGAAGTCCAAACCGGATTCTTGGGAATCGCCCAGAATTATTGAAGGTAGCTGCACATAATCGATGTTGGTGTCAGCGGAGTCCCGACGAAGTCATCCATGAGTCTCCATGTTAAGGGTCAAGAAGAATCGAGAATGGATGAAGGATATGGTGTTGAATGAGAAATAAAAGGAGTACAAGATAGTATAATGGCTCAAAGCGACTGGGGGTCAAAGAGGAATATAACAGATGAAATTTAAGAGGGAAATGTGCATAAATTTCCAAGACTGATGAAACAAATACCAAATACGATTTGGATTCACCAACTCAATATAATGTGAAGCCCTAAAGATTCGGCTATTTTTATCTTTTGAATTTTTTTTTGTTTTGTAGGCAAATCTTTTTAGGGGTCCTTAGGAGGGCTTCCCTATAGGAGTGTATGTACTGCCAAGAAATTCGCTGTACTTATTAAACATCCTTTTTAACCTATGATCTACGCATGTAGGTCCTTGTTCTTGTGTCTGGGGGATACTCATCCAAAAAAATAGAGAAAGGAAACCAGAAGGCGAAACCAATACTTACATCATAAGAGAGGTACTCGGACATACGACGATGAGACAAACACCCCCGTGAGGGTGTGCCCTATGCTCAATACTTCGTACCAAGTCAGATGTTCCACACAAGTAGGGAACACCATCTTTGATAAGTCCCTCACCTATGTACGATAGAAGCATAAATAATTTGTCGTACTTTGTCGTATTAGAAATTAATTTACAAAAATAAAATAAAACTCTCCTCATAAAAATAAAATAAAAGGCTATGCATTGTTGGACATGTGAGCCCCGGGCGGACCATTCTTACAATAAATGTTATTGTAATATATATATATATGTTTATCAATAAAAGTTATTGATGTTTCACTCCCTTTCTGAAATTGAATGAATGAATGCACTATAATGTCCCTTTTTATAATTAGGGTTATGTACCATGACCATCTTGATGATCATATAGCTATTGATTCATTAAATGAATCATAGAGGCTGGTCTTTGGATGAATATCTAAAGAGTTAGATAGAGGAGTTATCAAGCACCGTCAAATGATTATTAAGAGACAATCTCCAGCCTGAGTAGGAGATGGCAATCCTTTCTCACATAGGCTGATATCTGACCGACCTCTTGATGCTGGTCCTCTGCATGGGAATGGTGATTCGAAGGTGTCAGATTAGTTAGGTAAAAGGGTTGACTTAACGAGATCGAGATAACCTAAGTCCTATATTGAATGCTGTCACAGCATAGGCACACATCCTCTGACCGGAGATAGATGTGTTACTATATGTCTGAGTGTGTACATTTGGCAGACAAATAGGTTGATGACCTAACCAAGGTATATACATCGGCGCACTGGTGTGCATGTAAGGGCATATGAGTAATACAATCTCTCAAAGGGATCATACAGGTTCACTTATGAACTGGAAGACATGAGCTCAGTCATGAGGTTTTGGGACCGATCAAATTCCATGCATGGTCTTCGTGCTTCGGAAGCATGACAAGAATTTGAAGGTTTGATATATGCTTTGGGAAAGCATATGATCGATACCGATTCCCAATGACCAAGATTTAGAAACTTGGTGATGAATCCCTGAAGAAGACAGTGTAAAATTTATCTACATCTTGAGGTTGTTCATAGGTCTGCCAGTATGCAGGATGTACAGGTATTGGGAATACCTGAAGGTGATGTGATCATAAACGATTGTATAACCATGACACTTCCATTCCGAGGGAGTGATGAAACAGGTTTGGATTTTAGTGGCTCCTCTCTGTAGAGAAGCTATATGATCTTGGTCCAAGTGTTGGACGTTGGTCTGAATGAGATTCAGATGCAATGAGAAGATTAGATTTCCGATCTTGATTTAATCAAACATCTTTGGGACGTACGTAAGATCTGGATTTGTGATGAGATCTCAACATCCAAATCACTATATGTGGAATAATACAATCGCCATGCCCTTATCTCCAAGTATCAGCAGAGAAATCACATTATTCTTGAAGGAGTTCAAGAATAATAAATTTGATGAATTATGTATCGAAGCAACAAGATGTTGATATTAAATGAGATTTATTTATCAAGAATAATATGAATGGGATTCATATTATAAGAATGATTATCCAAGATAATTATATGGGATTTAATTATCAAGGAAATGCATATTATGGATAGTGCTATCCATAATATTTGAGTATATATTGTAAATACGATTTATAATATATCAGAGAGAGAGAGCACATTTGTAAATAGCATTTGTTAATATGTTTTACATTTTAGTTTGGGTTGTGAATATGATTCACATATTTTCAATGGCATGATTTAAATATTCACTAGTTAATTAGAAATTAATTTATTGAATAATCTTGCAACAAATATACCATAATTAATTTGGAATTAATTTTGTGGATAATGTTGCAAGATAAATGAGAGATAATGATATAAATTATAAAAGAGGATAATTATTTTTTTAATTATCATATCATTATCTTGTGATTATTGATTTATTTACTAAATTTAATTATGTTGATGATAATACAACATATATTTAATTTAATATAAATTAATATGTTGTTTTTTTGAACAACAATGATCATGACCATTGATTTAATACACATATCAATCTAACCATTGATTTTGTGTATGCCTTGGATTGTAATCCATGGACTCCCAAACTAGTATATAAAGAGCGCAATCCTAGACTTTTGAGATACATTCATTCTATACGCCCACTCTTTCTCTCTCATACTCGCCATCTCTCTCTCTCTCTCTCTAAGGTGGCCGTCCACCTTGTGTTTTGAGGGAATAACAGTCGTCTCTACGTCGTTGTGTTGTCGCTTCGATTGCTCATGGATCTCCATCATTGGACTTTGTTGAACGAAATCAGGAGATTCAATGCTTGGATCTTCATCGAGGATTGCGAGAGGAACGCATCTCATCATCGCTCCCGCAAATGCCATCTTCGTAGATCGGACTTGAGTCAGGAGGATTTATTCCTTTAGAGATATCATCATTGCAACCACGCTTCAATAGGCATTTCTAATACTTTGTGGTTTGATAAAACGATCCAATAAATGTTCTTGTGATCATGTGGTTTCATCTCTTGATTTCAAATTTTTTAAACTCCGCTGCACCTAGCGACTAGTGCGACTAGTCGCCCCGATCTCCTGGGATGCGATCAACATGCTTCCATGATGCGCTTGAGTATTCCTCGTATACTTCAAGTGGTATCAGAACCTTAGGTCGGAAAAGGTTTTCGATACGATCCGTAAACCTAGGACGACTTGGGTTTGAAAGGGTTGCGAAAATTTTATTGCATTTCAATTTTCGCACCTCTGTTTCATTTAATTTTTCAGCACTTTTTAAATTGTTTAAACAACAAATATTCAGTTGGATTTTGTTTCCCATTAAATAAGGAAACCATAGGATCTGAGTTTATGAAATTTGGATTCCATTTGCTCAAGATCGGCCCTTTGAATAAGCATGTATTCACTGTTGCGGGAACTGCGAATCTAAACATGATTAACGAGTTAAATACTGTTTTGATCTGCCTAGAAATCCGTGACATATCACTTGATTCTGTCATAAATCAAATTAGCAATGTTAGGGAACTGATTTTGCGTAATTTGGCTTTAAATTTGCCGAAATATTTGGATTTTAGAGAGTAGGGGTCACTGCTGAAAATTGACATTTTTTGATCATGAACCATGTGATAGTCATTCAAATAAATTGATGAAAATTAATAGTTAATTTTATGAAAGGATTATTGATAAATATTTGTGAAAATTTTAAATAGATAATTATTTCATTGAATGACATTCCTCTAACCAAGATGATAAGATAATTGATCTTGATCATAATTGGTTGATATGAAATCGTCAACAAACATTGTTTTCTTGCAAAACCCTAATTTATCCTACAATAGTTGTAGGACTACTTTTACATGCAAAACCCTCTTGCTTGAATAGGATTGAGGATTTGTTTAGCAAATCTCTTTATAATATTATGAAAATGATTTTGGTGAATATTATATGGTATAATTGCAGTTGAAAAATCGATGAGCATCTCAAAGTACATGATGATCAATCTGACATTATCCTTTCTTGAGGTGGATATAGTGACTAGTCGGGGAGCGTTGGGGTAGTGGGTTGCACTGGATGTGATCTGTCCCACTCCCGTCGGTACTGGCCAGGACAACAGGTAGGGACTCGATAATACCGGAGGAGTCGAAGTGTATTTTTTCTAATTATTAAAATTCGAATAATAAGTGATTTGAGATTATGCCTATTATTCTAGTTATAATCAAGTTTGCTGATTGAAAATTGGATTGATGATTAATTTAATGTCATTAAATTAATTATATCCAATAAATACACTATTATGAATAGATGTGTATTTCCCTTGGAAGAATTTATTATGTGAATATGATTTACGATAATTAAATATTACAATTTGAATATGAAGTGGAGGATCACATAAGCGACGTCCATGGTCTCCCGTCGAGGCAATGGATTTCGTGCCCAGATATTGTATATAGGAGACGCCTGTCCGAAGTGACAGATCCTATATATGATTTATTTGGATTGGGTTCTTTGCCTCTCGAAAGAGTAAGGCCCTATACGTAGTGACAACAATGTCGAGTCCTCATGGGGCGATATTGGATTGCGTATAGCGAGTATTAATCCTGTTGACGGTTGGTTCAATTAACAACGGGTCAACATCATCTTAGGGGTGGTGGGTCTGGGTGTTAAAGATCGATTTGGGAAATCCAAGTTGGACTTGCAAGGCGGAATGTGTTCCTGCTTCTCTTTATTCGCGTCACAGGTTCTCATATTATTGGGATGCAATAAGGATAGAGAGGAGATCCCAAATATTGCTTGAGATATAGCGGTAAGTATATCTCTTACTTTGAAAGTCAATAAGGGAATAATCTTTCAAAGTTGACATAGCAAGATAAATTTGATTTAAAATGCCTTAATCAAATATTTTAAAAATGAATGTATAATTATTTATATATTCTAATATAGTGCATTCTTAATTTCAGAAAATGAAGTCCATGATCCCACTGAGCAGGCTCCTGGAGGTCAATTAGTTGACCGGACCAAATAATTCGGATTGGTTCCGAAATTTGGATCTTGTCCTATTTGCGGAGCGCATCTCGTATATGCTATCAAAGAACAAGATAGAAAACCCTAAAACTACGGAAGATAAATCTTTTAATGAGAAATATGATGAAGAATCATAACTTGGCAAGATGCTATATCCTTGGGTCATTGTCCAATGTGCTTCAAAAGCAGCATGTGGAAATGAACCAATGCCAATAAATCATGTTGAATTTGAAGGAAATGTTCGATGACATAAACCGCACAAAGCGCTATAATGTGATGAAAGAGCTTATTCGCTGCAAGATGCATGAAGGGATCTTTGTCAGAGAACACGTACTCAAAGTGTTTGGGTACCTCTCTGAATTGGAAACCCTAGGAGCATACATGGATTCTGATATGCAGGGTGATTTCATTCTCCTCTCGCTCCTTAAGTATTTCAACAACTTTGTCGTGTCATATCACATGAGCAAAGGTGATTTCACTAATGCTGGACTGTTAGCCGCTTTGAAGTCTGCAGAAGACGTAATGAGGAAGGAAAGCCCCTCTACTAGTGTAATGGTTTCACAAGCAAGAGAAAAGCACGGTCAGAAGCAAGGCTCGTGGAAGGGCCCGACCCAGAAGAGAAAGAAGAAGAATCAAGGAGTTGGTTCATCTTCTAGTGCTTCCATGTTAATGACATCGAAAAAGACCGATGTCTGTCACCACTGCAAGAAGCCGAGGCACTGGCGGCATAACTGCCCATAATACCTGAAGTCGGTTGGCAAAGGTAAAGCCCCTGAAGGTATGAAATCTATCATCATTGAAACTAGCTTTCTCGTTGGACGAGAAGGAAGTAGGGTTGTTGATTCTGGTGATCTGTTCATGTATGTAATTTGTTGCATTTGTTTCAGGAAACTAGGAATCTGGAGCAAGGGGAGATAGTCATCCAGATGGGATATGATGCAAGTATGAACCAGTCTTCATTGGGACTTGCCGACTGTCGTTATCTAGTGGTCGAGTCCTAGTTTTTAATGAGTGTCTTTATATACATGAAGTCAGGAGGAACGTGATATCTGTATCCAAGCTTGCTAGACATGGAAATTCCTTCCTTTTCTATAATAATTTTGTCATTAATCAATATGATAAATTCATTGCGGAAGGTGTTCTGACTTCTGGTGGACTCTATGAATTGTGCATTGATGAATGAGTCATGAATATCACTACCACTGATAACAAAATCCCTAGAATATTCCAGGGAGAATGAAAATCATGTGAATATGATTTGGCATCAAAGATTTGGTCATTTATCTGTTGATTGGATCAATAGATTGATAAAGTATGGACCTTTAGATTTTATACAGGATCAATCTTTACATACCTATGAACATTACGTTCGAGGTAAAATGACCAGGATGCATTTCCTTAACAAGATTACGAGATGCGAAGGTATTCTTGACCTAATACATACTGAAGTATGTGGTCCCTTCAGTACCATGTCTCGAAATGAATATCGATATTATTTGACGTTTATCGGTGACCATTCGTGATACAGATTTATCTTCCTACTTCGTCATAAATCTTAAACCTTTGAAAAGTTCAAAGAGTTTAAGGCTTTGGTTGAGAACCAAACCGATAGGAAGATTAAATGGATTCAATCTGACCGAGGTGGCTAGTATCTCTCAGATGAATTCAAGGAATATCTTAAAGAGAATGGAATTGTCTCCAATCTCACTTTCCCTAGAACCCCCCAACTTAATGGTGTTGCTGAAATATGCAACAGGACCATCACGGACATGGTCCGTTCAATGATGAGAAAAGCACGTTTACCTCTTAGTTTCTAGGGATATGCAGTAGAGACTACAATATATATCCTGAACATGATTCCTAGCAAATCTGTACCAAAGACTCCTCACGAGCTCTGGTATGGTACCAAGCCTAGTGTTAAACACTTGAGGGTTTGGGGTTGCTTGGTCCATGCGAAGAACGTGGATACAAGTAAGCTAGAATATCGCACTTTTGAGTGTTACTTCATTGGGTATGTTAAAGATAGTATTGGATACCAGCTTTATGATCATGAGACCTGAAAGGTTTTTATCTCTAGGGATGTGAAATTTCTAGAGGATGATTTCCTTAATGGTCAAGACAAAAATGAAGTAGAGGAACTCATTGAATCCCTTGAGGATTATGAGATTCCTGAACCAGAAACTGAAGAGATAAATAAAGATGAAACACCCGTACCTCTTCGAAGGAGTTCGAGGGTGGTTGCACTACCTGAAAGGTATGGATTCCATGTGTTAGGTGAGACAGACAATGATCCTTCTTCATTCAATGAAGCACTCGCAGATCATGACATGGATGCTAGCAATGAAGTCAGAAATCGACTCCATGCATAAGAATGGTGTATGGACCCTAGAGGATCCACCTAAAGGGGTAAAACCCACTCGGTGTAAATGGATCTTCAAGAGAAAAAGAGGACCTGATGGGAAAGTAGAGACTTTCAAGGCACCACTAGTAGCCAAGGGCTACACACAGAGAGAAGGCATCGACTACGGTGAGATGTTCTCTCCTGTGGCTATGCTTATGTCCATCAGGACCCTGCTAGATATAGCTGCATCTCTTGACTAGGACATCTGGCAGATGGGCGTCAAGACAGCTTTCCTCAATGGATACCTCGAGGAAGACATCTATATGGAGCAACCCCAGGGCTTCATAGTTGAGGATGGAAAAGTATGCAAGCTAAAGAAAACAATCTATGGGCTCAAACAAGCTTCTCGTAGCTGGAACATCAGATTTGACGAAACTATAAAGAGTTATGATTTTGTGTAGAATCCTGATAAACCTTGTGTGTACAAGAAGCTTAGTGGGAGCACCATTGTGTTCATCGTGCTTTATGTAGATGATATCCTTATCATTGGGAATGATACATGAATGATGACCAGTGTGAAGATTTGGGTATCTCATACATTTGAGATGAAATATCTCGGAGAAGCCTCTTACATCTTAGGCCTGAAGTTGTTCAGAAATCGAGAAAAGAGGATATTGGGATTATCACAACGTGGATACGTTAAGAAGATTCTTTAACGATTCCGTATGGATAGTTCCTAGAAAGGATTCCTCCCCTTTAGACATGTTATCCATCTGTCTAAAGGGATGGCTCCTCAATGTGTTGAAGAAAAGGTCATTGCTAGATGCCCCTACGCATCAGCTGTAGGAAGCTTAATGTATGCCGTGATGTGTACTAGGACAGACATCTGGCCTACGGTGGGAGTGGTAAGTCGTTACCAATCCTGCTATGGAGAGCAACGCTGGAATGCAGTAAAGAACATATTCAAATATCTAAGACAGACGCAAGATTACATCTTGGTCTATGGAGATGGTGATCTCCAAGTCTTGGGATATACAGATTCAGACTTCCAATCGGATATTGATCATTGAAAGTCGACATCAGGGTTTGTATTCATGTAGAATGGTGGTGCTGTGAGCTGGAGAAGTAAGAAGAAAGACACTACGGTGGATTCTACAATAGAAGCCGAATACATTGCCACATCAGATGCTGCAAAGGAGGAGGTGTGGTTGCACAAGTTCATCATGGAGCTCGGCGTAGTTTCCTCTGATACACCCATCCCATTACTCTGCGATAACATGGGAGCCATTGCCCAGACAAAGGAACCCAGATGGCATCAAAAGAGCAAGCACGTGGAAAGGAAATACCACATCATTCGGGAGAATCAAAAGCATGGTGATATCATCATCACCAAGATGGCCTCTACCGACAACGTTACTGATCCTCTTACCAAACCTCTGAGACAGAAGGTTTTCGACCAGCATCTAATGAGTATGGTTTTCGGATTGTACCTGAATGGTTCTTAGGGCTAGTGGGAGACTGTTGAACTTGTGAGCCCCAAGCGAGCCATTCTTACAATAAATGTTATTGTAATTTATATGTTTATCAATAAAAGTTATTGATGTTTCACTTCCTTTCTGAAATTAAATGAATGAATGCACTATAAGGTCCCTATATACAATCAGGGTTATGTATCATGGCCATCTTGATGATCATATAGCTGTTGATTCATTAATTGAATCATAGAAGTCGGTGTTTGGATGAATATCTAAAGAGTTATATAGAGGACTCATAAAGAACCGTCAAATGATTAATAAGAGATGATCTCCAACCTGAGTAGGAGATGGTAATCCTTTCTTACATAGGCTAATATCTGACCGACCTATTGATGCAGGTCCTCTGCATGGAATGGTGATTCGGAGGTGTCAGATTAGTTAGATCAAAGGGTTGACTTAACGAGACCGAGATAACCTAAGTCCTACGTTGAATGCTGTCAATGCATAGGCACACATCCTCTGACCAGAGATAGATGTGTTACTATATGTCTGAGTGTGTACATTTGGTAGACCAATAGGTTGATGACCTAACCAAGGTTTATACACCGGTGCACTGGTGTGCATGTAAGGGCATATGAGTAATACTCTCTCTCAAAGGGATCATACAGATTCACTTATGAACCGGAAGACATGAGCACACTCATGAGGTATTGGGACCGATCAAATTCCATGCATGGTCGTCGTGCTTCAGAAGCATGACAAGAATTTGAAGGTATGATATATGCTCCGGGAAAGCATATGATCGATACCAATTCCCAATGACCAAGATCGAGAAACTTGGTGATCAAACCCTGAAGAAGACAGTGTAAAAGTGATCTACATCTTCAGGTTGATCATAGGTCTTCCAGTATGCAGGATGTACAGGTATTGGTAATACCTGAGGTGATGTGATCATAAATGATTGTATAACCATGACATTTCCATTCCGAGGGAGTGATGAAACATGTTTGGATTTTAGTGGTTTCTCTTAGTAGAGAAGCAATCTAATCTTGGTCCAAGTGTTGGACATTGGTCCGAATGAGATTTAGATGCAATGGGAAGATTAGATTTGTGGTCTTGATTTAATCAAGCGTCTTTGGGAGGTAAGTAAGATTTGAATTTGAGATGAGATCTCAACATCCAAGTCACTATACGTGGAAGAATACAAGCGCCTTGTCCTTATCTCCAAGTATCTGCGGAGAAAGCACAACATTCTTGAAGGAGTTCAAGAATAATTCATTTGATGAATTATATATCCAAGCAACAAGATGTTGATAATTAAATGAGATTTAATTATCAAGAATAATATAAATGGGATTCGTATTAAGAGAATGATTATCCAAGATAATTAAATGGGATTTAATTATCAAGGAAATGGAGATTTTGGATAGTGCTATCCATAATATCTGAGTATATATTATAAATATGATTTATAATATATTAGATAGAGAGCACCTTTGTAAATAGCATTTGTTAATTGTTAATGTGAATTGGATTCACATTAAGCAATTAATTGGAAATGTAACTTTCATTTTAGTTTGGGCCGTGAATATGATTCACTTATTTTTAATGGCAGGATCCAAATATTCACTAGTTAATTAGAATTATTTTAGTGGATAATCTCGCTATAAATATACACGAATTTATTTGGAATTAATTTAGTGGATAATGTTGCAAGATAAATGAGAGATAATGATATAAATTATAAAAGAGGATAATCCACCAAATAACATGAGGTGGCGTCACCCATGACTTGGTCATGGGTGACGCCCCATGTGATTTGAGTGGATAATTATCTTTTTAATTATCATATCATTATCTTGTGATTATTGATTTATTTATTGAATAAAATTATGTTAATGATAATACAACATATATTTAATTTAATAAAAATTAATATGTTGTTGCTTTTTGAACAACAATGATCATGGCCATTGATTTAATACACATATCAATCTAACCATTGATTTTATTTATGCCATGGATTATAATCCATGGACTCCCAAACTAGTATATAAAGAGGGAAACCCTAGCCCTTTGAGACACATTTATTCTACATGCCTACTCTTTCTCTCTCATTCTCTCCGTCTATCTCTCTCTCCCTCTAAGGTGGTCATCCACCTTGTGTTCTGAGGGAATAGCAATCGTCTCTACGTCGTTGTACTGTCGCTTCGATTGCTGGTGGATCTCCATCATTGGATTTCATTGGACGAAATCAAGAGATTCAAATCTTGGATCTTCATCGAGGATTGCGGGACGAACACGTCTCATTATTGCGCCCGCAAGTGTCATCTTCGTAGATCGTACTTGAGTTAGGAGAATCTCTTGCTTTAGAGATCTCTTTATCGCAACCAAGCTTAAAGTTTCGAAGACTTCGTGGTTTGATGAAATGATTCAAGAAATGTTCTTGTGATCATGTGGTCTGTCCCACTCCCGTCGGTACTGGCCATGACAACGGGTAGGGACTCGATAATGCTGGAGAAGTCAAAATGTATTTTTTCTAATTATTAAAATTCGAATAATACGTACTTTGAGATTATACCTACTATTCAAGTAATAATCAAGTTTGTTGATTGATAATTGGATTGATGATGAATTTAATGTGATTAAATTAATTATATCCAATAAACACTCTATTATGAATAGATGTGTATTTTCCTTGGAATAATTAATTATTTGAATATGATTAATGATAATTAATTATTACAATTCGAATATGAGGTAGAGGATCACATAAGTGACATCCCTGGTCTCCCGTCAAGGTAAAGGATTCCATCGGCAGATATTGTATATAGAAGACGCCTGTCTGAAGTGGCAGATCCTATATATGATTTATTTGGATCGGGTTCTTTACTTCTCGAAAGAGTAAGGCCGTATACGTAGTGACCCCAATGTCGAGTCCTCATATTATTGGGGCGACATTGGATTGCGTATAGCGAGTATTAGGCTTGTTGACGGTTGGTTTAATTGACAACAGGTCAACATCATCTTAGGGGTGGTGGGCCCGGGTGTTAAAGACCGAATTGGAAAATGCAAGTTGGGTTTGTAAGGTGGAATATATTCCCGCTTCTCTTTATTCGAGTCACAAGTTCTCATGTTATTGGGATGTGATAAGGATAGAGAGGAGATCCCATATCTTGCTTGAGATATAGCAGTAAGTATATCTCTTACTTTGAATGTCAATAAGGGAATAATCTTTCAAAGTTGACATAACAAGACAAATTTGATTTAAAATGACTTAATCAAATATTTTAAAAATGAATATATAATTATTTATATGTTCTAGTATAGCACATTCTTAATTTCAGCAAATGAAGTCCATGAACCTACTGAGCAGGCTCTTGGAGGTCAATCAGTTGACCGGACCAAATTATTCAGACTGGATCCGAAATTTGGATCTTGTCCGACCTGCGGAGCGCATCTCGTATGCGCTATCCAAGGACAAGATAGCAAACCCTAAGAATGCAAAAGATAAATCTTTTAATGAGAAATATGATGAAGATCATAACTTGGCAAGATGCTATATCCTTGGGTCATTGTCCAATGTGCTTCAGAAGAAGCATGTGGAATTGAACCATTGCCAAGAAATCGTGCTGAATATGAAGGAAATGTTCGGTGACATAAACTGCACACAGGGTTATAATGTGATGAAAGAGCTTATTCGTTGCAAGATGGAGGAAGGGACCTCTGTCAGAGAACACGTACTCAAAGTGTTTGGGTATCTCTCTGAATTGGAAACCCTAGTGCCTGCATGGATTCTGATCTGCAAGCTGATTTCATTCTCCTGTCGCTCCCTAAGTCTTTCAACAACTTTGTCGTGTCATATCACATGAGCAAAGGTGATTTCACTAACGCTGGGCTGTTAGCCACTTTGAAGTCTGCAGAAGACGTAATGAAGAAGGACGACCCCTCTGCTAGTGTAATGGTTTCACAAGCAAGAGGAAAGCACGGTCGGAAGCAAGTTTCTTTGAAGGGCCCGGCCTAGAAGAGAACGGAGAAGAATCAAGAAGTTGGTTCATCTTCTAATTCTTCCACGTTCATGATATCAAAGAAGACCGATGTCTATCACCAGTGTAAAAAACCAGGGCAGTGGCAGCGTAACTTCCCAAAATACCTGAAGTCGGCTGACAAAGGTAAAGCCCCAGCAGATATGAAATCTACTTTCACATTGAAACTAGCTTTCTCGTTGGACGAGAAGGAAGTTGGGTTGTTGATTCTGGTGCTTCTGTTCATGTATGCAATTCCTTACATTTGTTTCAGGAAACTAGGAATCTGTATCATGGGGATATAGTCATCCAGATGGGATCCGATGCAAGTGTTGCAGCAGTCTCCATCAGAACCTACCGACTGTCGTTATCTAGTGGTTGAGTCCTACTACTTAAAGAGTGTCTTTCTATACCTGAAGTCAGGAGGAACTTGATATCTGTATCTAAGCTTGCTAGACATGGATATTCTATCTTTTTCTGTAATAAGTTAGTCATTAATCAATAGGATAAATTTATTGCGGAAGGTGTTCTGACTTCTGGTGGACTCTATGAATTGTGCATTGATGAATGTATCATGAATGTCACTACCACCGATAATAAAAACCCTAAAAGATCAGGGAGATTGGAAATCATTCGAATATGATTTATCATCAAAGGCTTGGTCAATTTATCTGTATAAAGGATCAATAGATTGATAAAGGATCGACCTTTTGATTTTCTATAGGTTCAATCTTTACCTACCTGTGAACATTGCTTTCGAGGTAAAATGAACAGGATGCCTTTCCGTAATAAGGTTACGAGATGTGAAGGTATTCCTTACCTAATAGATACTGACATTTGTCGTCCCTTCATTATCACGACTCGAAATGGATATCAATATTATTTGACGTTTATCGATGACCATTCGCGATATAGATTTATCTTCCTACTACGTCGTAAATCTGAAACCTTTGAAAAGTTCAAAGAGTTTAAGGCTTTGGCTGAGAACCAAACCGATAGGAAGATTAAATGGATTCGATCTAACCAAGGTGGCGAGTACCTCTCAGATGAATTCAAGGAATATCTTAAAGAGAATGGAATTGCCTCCAATCTCAGTCCCCCTGGAACCCCCAACTTAATGGTGTTGCTGAAAGACGCAACAGGACCATCATGGACACGGTTCGTTCAATGATGAGTGACGAGCATCTTACTACCCTTGTTAATTTAAGCAAATTAATGGTCAAATTAATGTGTTGTCGTTCATTGCAGTTGAATAATAAGAGCTAATCAAAAACCACTTTCAATTAAAGTCAAATTAATTTCAAGCTGCAAATTTATTTTACTTGGGCAAGCCCAAGGTCGAACTCAGGGAGGCAATTGTTTCCTTAGTTAGATTTTACGCAAATTTCCGAGGTCAGATTTTCTAGGAGTAATTTTTTTGGTCTTTTTCAATTATTTTATGCAAGAAGGAAAAAGACACATGCAAAATCGGGCCACTTTACAAGTTAATTCAGAAAGATGGTCAAATTAATTCCAAAATAATGAAACTTGGCCAGATTGTGAAATATGATGAAATTAAGGTACCCTAATTTTTTAGATTTTTACGACACTAGATGAGTTTACTATGAATTAAAAGTGAAATGCAAAGTGATTTTGACTAAACTAATTTTAATAAATACCAAATCACAAATATTTTCAGATATCAAAATTATCCTAGATAGATCTACATGTGAAGAATCCAGGAAAATTAATAAATCTAAATTTCTATGTGAAATGGACCAACTAAAAATTAATTAAGAAAATCAAAATATGATTTGTTTAGGCCTCGGGGTGCGTGCAAATGAGATGATTTTTGGATACATTGTAAACTTAATAATCCTAAGTCTAATGTGATTTTTTGGTGATTTTGGGAGTCATAGAGAGATTACTATAAATTAAAAGGCATAAATGGGAAAAATATGATAAAATTCCACCAATTAATTAATAATAAAATCCACTTCTTTCACAAAAATATGCCAAGTGTCACATAGAAAAGAAGACAAATTAATCTACACAATGCAATTTTCAAACTTGGAAAATGAGTTGAAATGAATGCCTAAAGATGCATGCAAAGACAGAGGCCTAACTGCAATTACAAGAAATAAAATTGATGTAAATAAAACATGCTGACAGGGATAGATATGCAATTACCTATAATGCATGGGGTATGTATGAAAAATACCTACAGAACACGTGCGCCTCACGTGGGGCCTCCTAGTAAGTACTGCGATGCAAATATGAAAACCTCCAGGGGCCTCGCTACAAAATACCCAGGATGTACGTGCCAACCACGTGGGGTCCCAGTCTCGGTGGACTACGAAGGCTCGGAATGAGGCTTAGGAGACTCTGGAGGCTCGAACTTGGCTCGAATGGAGGCTAGGCTTGCTTCAGGCGCGCCAAGCCTGATGGGCGGGGAAGAGGCTCGGAGTGGCTACATGGCACGTTGTTAACAACTGGATCGATTGATGATCCAACAACTGTTGGAAGATGATATGTGGCGTGCAGCGAACCGTCGGATCAAGATCAATCCAACACGGTCTCTGAAGCTTAGCGCGAATGGTGACGTAGCACGATCAAATGCGTAGAATCCTCCTGATCCTACGGCAACGAGACATGGGTGACGTGGCGTGCTCCAGACCGTCCAATCAAGGAGATTGGATGGTTGCTGCTCTTCTTCTTCAACCCTGTCTGCCGCCTCCTGCGGCGGAGAAGGCTGTGCTCCGGCGAAGGAGCTCTGGCTCCGCCTCTCCGTTAGGACGTAGGTGAAAATCGCCAGTGGCTCCCAAATAGCTAGAATGACTCATGGAGGTGTGGAGGAGCTGTCGGGGGCATTGGCTGAGGCTGAATTGCTCTGGGGAGCGGAGAGGACTAAGATCGAAGGAGCTCCCGATGAAGCTTCCGGCCAATCAGACATTTGACTACCTGCAGGGGGTTAATTGATAGCCGAGGCATGCGAGTGTGTCCTTGAGATGCTCATGAGTGTGGAGTGAGGCCTAAAGGGGGCTGAAGTGGTTCGATGATCGAGCTCCGCCTAGGTGGCGGAGCTTGCGTCGGCGTGGGGTTGATCGTGTCGTCGGAGAGGATAAAAGGCAGGTACGAAGATGCTAGCTCCGAGGCGAAGCTCGAAGGATGGCTGGCGAAGCGTGAAGTGGAGTAGGGACGACAAATAAAATTGGAGATAAATTGAGAAAAAGAAGAAGAAGATCGGAGGGATTTGGAGGAGTCTACCTGGTCAATGGAGCTCGATGAAGTGCTCCTGGTCGTCGCTCGAGGGACGGTAGGGGACCTGAGCTCAAGCAACTCGTCAGAGAAGCTGCAGCACAACGTGGCGACGTCGTGGATCTTGTCGGAGGTGGAGGCCTATCTTCGCTTGGTTTCTCACTCAATTGCTGTCACCAATGGGTGGCTTTGAGCTCCATGATCCCTCTCATAATGATAGCTGGGGATGAAGGTGGCTGAAGGTGGAGTATTTATAGGTTGGAGATGACGGCGTAGGTGGCAAAGTGGTGAAGTTGGTGGGCGTCGTGGAGCGAGGTGGATGGTGTTCATGGTAATCGAGGGGGTTGGCGAGGATGAGGGAGAGTGGGGTGTGTCATGAAGGTGAAGGAAGCTGACGAGGGGGGACGGCGTGTCTCCCAAAATAGAAACTGGGTGACCCTCGTGTACGGTGGGTGACGTGGGGTGCGGGGGGTTCGGGAGGTAGGAGACGAAGTATCGACCGTTCGATCGAGTGATCTAATGATCAGGAGAAGGGCGGAAGCGGAAGGTGAGGCTTAGATCGGCGGAGCGAAATCGAAGGGCGTAGATGGACCCACGTGGCAGCCGTGGGTCAAGGCGCTAACGTCTGGTCCATATGAGATCCATGGGTGGATCGAACAGCTGGGAAGCTTTATGATGATGAGCAGTCTAGATCGAGAGAAAAGGCCAGTAATCAGACGTCAGAGATGATAGGGCGCGTGGCGTGCAAAGATGCGGGCCGCATGGCGTAATCAGAGGGTGCTACGGGGCCATTTCTGAGTGGATGAGAAAGAAAATGAATTTAGAGAGAAAAAGAGGCCGAATTTGGAAAAAACTCAAAACATGAAAGTTGTAGATCTAGAAGATTCATGTTGACTAAAAACGGAGATGAGGTCAAATATGATACAAAAATTCAAAGAGTACAAATATACATACAAATAGTATACATAGGGGCCCCAAAACCCATGTTTTTCATACAATCTCTGAATTAAATGAAATTGGTCTCATTTTAAAGGTCTCTGGATGTGTATTAATATGGAAGTGAGTAGACCTAATTCGGAGGTTGTATGAGGTGGGTATAGGCATTCTAAGGTCTAGGTTCTCGAATTCGATTTGGGGCTTTATTGGGCTATTTACAGGATAGGGATTTTTGGCCTTCTTCCTTATATTATTAACAGTGTAAGGAAGGTGTTATTTGATCATAGAGGGGATATATATAATTAGGTCAATTATTGGAAGTATTTTACAAGTGATGTTTACAGATGAAATGGCTTCTTATTTTGATGCAAGTATGGATGCTAAAATGCTTGTATTGTTATTGCATGCTTGAATGCTATTTATGCAAGATAAAGGGAAATATGCTGCTAAATACTCGGGAACAAGGCTCTATTTTCAACTTTAAGAGTGATGAATCACAGATTCATGAACTCTCTATACTTAAACCTTGCTCGTCTCTGAGCAACTAGATGAAATGCAAGAGTGAAATGATTTTGGGTTCCATATCTAAGTCATGACAAAAGTTGAAAAGGGCTTGTCTCAACTTTGGATTAATCGTGTGGCGGAACCTTATTGGGATCTGAACTTAATACCTAACAGACTTCAAGTTCCACAAGTCTTCTATTCAAGACACCTCAACAGTCAGGTCAGAACAAATCCTCAGATGTAAATTAATGAATGACTATGATTCTTACTTGTACTGTGTATTAACTCCTCACATAAAAAAATGGATAAAAAACAACCTCCTCTAACAAGGTAACTCTAGTTACCCGGTCCAGTAAATCTTTCCTCGAGGTGCGGGGTATTTCCTTCTAAGTTCAAGTGCGACCAACTCAAGAGGAGGGGGTGGAGAAAGAATGGACGGTAGCCAGTGTAGGTACCTATCCCGGGATGCCTGACCAGTGTAGCCAAGTCATCCAGCTGCATACTCTTTGCTAATATACATACTCCGATAGGTATTTTATTTTCTCTTAGACCTGTCTGATTTTTTTAGAGTTTTTACATTTTTTCAATTGTACAAGGTGCAACATGTACATCAGGAGTTTTACCTCTTGAGCCATAAGACTATCCCTCTTTTGAAGCATTATTACAACCCACAACATCCCTTCCTCAGACGTCAACACCACCAGACTAGGTTGAGATGCACTGCCCTCCCTAGAGGAGGACGGATGTTTCCACCCGTGTGCTACTCCAAGCCAAAGGATTCTATCTTCTCACCACCTCATCAATGAAGAGCTACATGCATTGTGCTTGTCCAAGTTAGTTCACTGTCTAAAAGAATTATGCGTGTGCATGAGATATTCTACGTAGACTAATCAAGATGACATGTGAACATAGACTTGCAGAATCAAAGAATTAAGTCACTTGACCTGAGAAATCTTAACTCCAGTTCCTATAAGGTTCCTCTGAAATTAGATAGATTAAGGTCAAGTCAAATCCATCCTCAACATCTATTCATAATTTGGTTTAGAACCCCTTAGCTTTTCACCTTGCATATGCAAGATATGTAGATGAGATGCAGATGTCATGCTATGCAGATGAATGGAATGCAAGACTCTTTATTTTTTCTTTTCGTATGCAGATATGCAAGAGTAAAGTAAGAAGCCTTTGATTTTTCTATTATTATTATATTTTTTTGACACTTTGTATTCCTCCTAAGTGTTTTATGAGTATTATACATATTATACAAGTGTATTTTACAAAAACAAATCTCCAATTTTACCCATCCCCGTAATTATTGCATATATACAAAAGTACGTGAAAGTATGAGCTATGGGTAAAGTATATATGTAATATATACACACCCCCTATACTTAGCCTGTGCTATGTCCTCAGAGCACGGAAAGCGAGGAAAAAGACATAGCTCGTGCTAAGCGTAAGAGAGCCAAAAAAGTGTATAGAAGTCGTCTTGCCCCCCTATACTTAGGCTTTGGCGGCCTAAGTGTAGAAGAAGATCAAAACTGGGGCGGACGAGGTCAAGGGGAGAAGTGGATAAATATATACAAGGCGGGCATCGGTCCCCCCTATACTTAGGCTCAGGTAAGCCTAAGTATAGGACTGAAGTGAGTATGAGAACCAATGTGATATGTAGGATGTACAGTGAACAAACTCAGTTGACTCACCCCCTATACTAAGTATAGTCGTAGATGGAGATAGATGTAGTTGGGGTGAGTTTGAGAATCGCTGGAGGGAGTTGGCAGGATGTACAAGAATGATGGATATGTACAAGGATTGTGGACTGTATCTTTCAAGATTCTATTGATGGCTAGAGCTCACTACTGCAAGGTCCCATGCGCGGCTCGACGTGTGTCTACTGAATCTATTTCGTGCATGAATACAATCTCCTCAACATGGACTAAACTGCTCATTGGATTCGACGAAGTGCCTTCAACAGTTGTCCATTCACTAGGAATGTCAGTGTGTCGTCTGCGAGACCTGAGATCTCGACACATCCACTATCATGCATCGCTCGGAAAATGAATGGGCCCGTACACTTGGACTTCAAGTTACCTTGGAAGACTTTCAACCTTGCATTGAACAACCATACCTTCTGTATAGGAACAAGTTCTTTCGTCTGATATATCTATCATGCCAACGGTTCACCTTGTCCTTATACACCAAACTATTGTCGTATGCGCGGTTTCTAACTTCCACGAGTTCATTGAGATCCATTTCTCTCTGCTTCTGTCCAAGGTGCGTTTCCAGTTGACCTTCTTAATTGCCCATTCTGATTTATGCACTAACTCTGCGGGAAAACAACACGACTTTCAGAATACCATTCGGAATGGGGAGGGTTCCTAACGGTGTATTCTAAGCTATCCTACAAGGCCATAGGACTTGATACAAGATATGAGACCAGTCCTTCCTGTCTGTGCGGAACAAGCTTCTGCAATATAGTTTTCACCTCTCTATTCGACACCTCAACCAAACCATTAGTCTGTGGGTGGTAAGGACTAGCGACACGATGTTCGATGTTGTAGTCATTCAAGAGTTTTCTTCACCTCTCGGTTTACAAAGTGGCTACCTCCGTCTGATATCAACATTTTAGGGATCCCAAACCTAGAGATGATATGCTCTCTAATGAATTTACAGACAATCCTGTTGTCTGCGGTTCGGGTTGGGATAGCCTCCACCCACTTGGATAGGTAGTCTACTGCAAGAAGGATGTACTCGAATCCGTGGATGATAGGGAATGGGCCCATGAAGTCGATGCCCCAGTGACGAGTCGCTAAATACGATGTTTAATTTGGTCACGTTGTAGCACGTGTACTTAGCGATTCGGTCAGAAACGAGAGAAGATCTCCGTGAAGAGTGTCTCGGCTTTAATTTATATCCTGGGCAAGTCCGGGGTCGAACTCAGAGAGGCAAAGGAACAACTTCAGGATAATTTGAAAATTTAATTTTAGATTTCCACGCGGTTCTATTTTTTAGATTTTTTATGCAAAAACTAAATGCAAGTGAACTAATATACTAAGAAAGCATACAACTTAGCCAAATTAAATTTAATGCCAAATCAGTTCAATTCAGCCAAATTATATTTTTTCTAGAATACTAATCCATAGATGAATGCAAAACATATTTTTTTGGAATTTTAGGGGTTAAAACGCAGCAACTAAAAATGTACACTTTTTATGGGTTTTTTTTCGCAATTTATCACAAAAACAGTAAATAAAAATCATGAAAAATTTACTGGAACATAAACATGATGCAAGGAAGCTACAGTAATTTTTTTGGATTTTTTTGACAAGTTATGAATTTTTTATGAATTTTTTAGTGAAATAAGAGTGACAGTGAGTAAATAATTTCTAATAAATCCACCTTATCAAATTAAGCAGAGTGCGAATTATCTCAGAAAGATATTGTCATATGTAGTCCAGGAGATTTGAAATTTTACAAAAATGATGTTTGTGGATTTAATTAAAAATCAAACACTATATCCACTCTGCAAATTATTCCAGGCACAAGACAACTCCATTTTAGATGAAATTTAGACAGTAAGTTTATCACATATCAATGCATCACATATAATTTTTGTGAAATTTTTAGAGCAACCGTGTGTGAGGTATAATTTTAAAATCACTGATTGGGTAAAATATCTAATATTTCAGTTAGACAATTCTAAATAATTACCCACAACTCACAAAAATACAAATAAATACTCAGATGACAAAGAATAAGTTGCTCCATATAATTCTATTTTTCTTTAAATAAAAAGATGTCAAAATAAGATCCAAATTAATGCATGAACATAAAGGTCTTTGTGCAACACAGAAAACAATATTAACAAAGCAATATATACAGGGACTTGTTTGTAATTATGAAAACATGAAAAGATAAAGGTGCAATTTTTAGAAAATAAAAAAAATTGAGAAAGGGAAAGGGACCTTCTTCTTCCTCACGATGGGGATGAAGAACCCAACGGATGGGGGCGGCGGCGGCGGCTCGGCCGCTCGCGAACGCGAGGAAGGCCGCCGCACTGGCGGAGGACGGCGGAGGGGCGGAGGGGCGCGCGGCTGGTCGGCGTTGAAATGGTGGCGAGGCGCGGGGTTGCCCGCGGCGGAGATAGATGAGAAGGGGCGGCGCGGGGCTTCTGGAGGGGCCGGCGGCGCCGCGGAGATGGCCGTACAGCTGGAGACGGCGGCGGCGGCTCGGCCGCGCGCGCCTTGGCGGCCCCGCCGCTGGGGGCAGAGGATGAAGGGGGGGGGGGTGGGTTGCCGCTGCCCGTGGATGGAGGGGGCGGGGTGGTGACCTGCTTGCTGCCCCGTTTCTTTTTTTTAATTTTTTTATTTTTTTTACTGCTTTAACGCAAATAATTTTTTTGATTTATTTTTTTTGATTTTTTTAAACTGTAAATGAACGAATGCAAAATAAACAAATGCTTTAATTTTTTTGTTTTGTTTAAACAAAGAAAAATAAACAAATGCAAAATGACAAATATTAACAAATGCAAATATGATGGTGGGTTGATCGTGATGATATGAAAATAAAAAAAATGGTGATGTGATGGATTAAAAAATTGATCCAAACAACAAGGAAACAAGATATTAGATCAGATAAAATGACAAGAGAAATGAGGAGAAATAACTTACCTGGTGTTCGCCGGATGTGCGGAGCAGCTACGCTGGACTCCTGTCGTCGCTTCGATCCGATTGGCAAAACAAAAATCGGAGAAGCTACACGAGCTCGATGGGGAACTCGTGACGCAGAGCGGGGCTCCGCGGATCTCACCTGAAGGAGGTTGTCGCTTGAGGAAGACGCTTCGCCGCTGTCACCAACAAAATACTCCAAGCTCTCTCCTTATTCTATAAGAATGGTGGATGAGGAAAAAATGAGGATGTATAAAAGAATATAAAGAGAAGAGAAAGGGAGGTTAGAATGGTGGTGGTGTTGAATGGGAAGTTGTATTATTGGTGGAGTTGAATGGGAGGTTGGTGGAAGAATATGGAGTGGAATGGAGGTTGAAAGAAGACTTGGAGGCTATTGGAGAAAGGGAAGTTATTGTAGAAAATGTGATTAAAGAAAAGAAAATAAAAGTATGCTACTTTAAATATAATAAAATAAGAGAGAAGTCAAATAGTGGAGAATTTACAAAAGAAGACAAAACACCATGTACAATTTTTGTTTACTTTTCTAATTTGTATTTTTTTGTCTTTTTAATAAGAGATATTTACAACAGAAAATACTATAAAATAATATAATTAAAATACAACACAGTCATGATATTTTTGTATTTTTACTAATTATGAAAGATATAATAAAAATTAAAGAAAGAATGAATATATACAAGGTATACAATGTACATCTAGGTCCCAAAACCCAACTTTTGCAAATGAGCTCCGATTTTAATGAAACCACTTCCGTTGGATAGATAATTTTCTAACTTGATCTTTAAAAGTGAGTTTGGTGAATTTGGAGTTCATACGGAGCGGGAATTTAGCTTGGAAGTTGGTCTTTACGGTGTTTTCCCATTGGGATCTAGGAGTATTTATTTGAGGTAAAATTTGTTTTTATTTTTGTATTTTTGTATACATTGATATGAACATGTTGGAGAAAGAATTAGCCAAAAAGGAGTTGATATGAAATTATTAAAAATACATAAAGTTTTGGGCTATTACAGGTGAAAACTCCTTTATTTTTATGGCTTCTTTTTTTATTGTTAAATTTTTTTGTACAATATAATATACATTAATTAGTGTGTTTTATTTACAAGAGTCATTTTGTTAATTTAATGAATTTATGTACATTTTTATGAGCTTTTACTCAGGGATTTTGCTAAGATCAAGATATTGAGATGATGAATCGTGGATTCATCACCCAGGCGTAAAAGACATCACAAATGATAACAGGCTACATCGGCATCTCATCCTTGGAACCAATGGTTCCTCCCATTCTCTAGAATATTAGTCACGACTTCGCAAAGTTGATGGCATCGCGAAACAGAGTCGATCAGTAAAAGCCACACTGAAGTACCTTCCATGCGGTCCTCTTCCTGGAGTGGTGTCCTCCTGCCTCCAAGATGTGGCATAGAGAAAGGACATTTTGGTATTCCTTCTGAGGAATACACTGTCTCCAGACACAATCCGGTCCCCTTCAAAGAAAAGAATCGGATCCTCCCAATGGTAGTGTCTATTATCCGACTTCAGTTGGTCAATGTGGCTCTTGGGCCAATCCTCGAGAACCTTCTCGGAGACAAGATAGTTCACGATATTGGCATACCATGGAAGTGAGTCAACAACGAAAATCGACTCGTCACGGAAGGAATCTCGAATTAGTGAATCCTCGAAAGTATTAAGATCTTTGAGACAGGAGAGATGATCAGCTACTACGTTCTTCTTTCCAGGTTTATCACGAATATATATAAATCAAACTCCTGGATAAGCAAGATCCACCTAAGAAGACACGCCTCCGTGTCCTTCTTTTCCATCAAGTACCATAGTGCTGTGTGGTCGATGAACACGATTACCTTGGATCCAATTAAATGGGATCTGAACTTGTCCAAGACAAATACTACCGCACGCATCTCCTTTTCCGTAACTGTAAAGTTACGTTGACTTTGCTTGCGTAGTGGATTGCAAACGGTATGCCATCCCTCCTATGTCCTAACATAGCCCCAACATCAAAATCTGATGCGTCCGTCATGATCTCAAAAGGTAGAGACCAATCCGAGGCCTGTAGGATAGGGGCATCCATGATCATTCCTTGCAATAGCTTAAAGGCCTCAAGATATTTGTGATCAACAATAAACTCCATGTCCTTACCTAAAATCTCAGTTAGCGGTCGGGCAATCTTGGAAAAATCCTTGACAAATCTCCGATAAAATCCGACATGCCCGAGGAAAGACCGCAACTGTTTAACATTGATTGGTGGCTGCAGTTGTGTGATCACATCCACCTTGCCAGGGTCAACCTCCATTCCTCTCTTGGAGATAACATGCCCCAACACAATGCCCTCTGTCACCATGAAGTGACTTTTCTCCCAAGAGAGAACCAGATTAACCTCACAACAACGTTTGAGGACTCGTCCAGATTCCTAAGACAAGAATTACAGAAATCGCCATGGACCGAGAAGTCATCCACGAAGACTTCCAGTAATTCACCGACCATTTCGACAAATACAACAATCATGCACCTTTGAAAAGTACCTGGAGCATTGCATAACCCAAAGGGCATGCGCCTGGAAGCATTGGTAACAAAGGGGCATGTAAACATGGTCTTTTCCTGGTCCTCTAGAGCTATGGCTACTTGATTTAGCCCGAGAACCCATCCAACAAGCAGAAGAATTCTTTCCCCGCTAGTCTCTCTAGGATCTGATACATGAACGGTAGGGGGAAATGATCCTTCTTCTTTCCAGCATTCAGACGTCTGTAATCCACACAAACGTGCCACGATGTGGGCACTTGTGTCACGATCTCCTCTCTATCCTCATTGCTGATCGTCTGAATTCCTGACTTTTTCGGGACAACATGGATTGGGGCCACCCATTTAGAGTCATAGATGAGATAAATGAAACCCACATTGCACCATTTCTCTATCTCCTTCTTCACTACCTCTCATAAATTTGGATTCAAACGACGTTGGAATTCACGAGAGGGTTTAGCTTTATTCTCCAAGTAGATATGGTGCGAACACAGAGCGGGATTTATCCCATGGAGATCGGAAATGCTCAGGCCTGGTGCCTTATGGTTTTTCTTCTAGATCTCTAGCAAGCAAGGTTCTTGCTCCTCGGTCAATCACGAACTGAAGATGACCAGATATTTCTTCTCCTGACCCGCAAGGAAGGCATATTTGAGTGTTGTGGGTAAAGGTTTGAGCTCAGGCAATGTGTGATCATCTCAAAAGTCTGGCTCAATCGAATCTGGTTTAGTGTTGAAAGTGGTTGGATTTGTCTCTGCAATTACTGCCACCAAGTCATTTGGCTCTTTAGTCGGATTGTCAAAGGTTTCCATGCGATCGGTAAAAGCCACGTCCGACCTGTCATCTTCATCTTCTGATTGTCCTAAAGAGGGAAGGACTGATAGGTCCAGCTGGGCCTCTAAGTCATCAATGATGTAGGGGGATGCAGGCTCTGAGTTGTACTCGTTTCTAAGGACCTCGCAAACTGACTCATGCACTGGATCTTCTCTGGAGGGGAGGAACTCATCGGTGCTGGCTGGGTTCTATCTCCATGGCCCAACTGTGTCTACATGGTCGCAGTCTGCTTCGGATGAAGAGTACTCAGTGCTGTATTCGGAATCCGGTCTCTACCATCTAGTTTGCTTCATCTCAAGTTCCTCATCTCCGCTTGGAGTTTGGAACTGGATTTTCCCGATCTTGTAATCAAACAAGACCCCTGTTGTTTGAGGAAGGACCTGCCTAGGATAATCTAGGAATCTCTCCAATTACGAGGGGTTTCCATATCTAGGACAATAAAGTCCACCATGTATTCTTGACCCTCGACTTTGATGACAACATTCCTCAATTCTCCTTGAGACCTCTTGGTTGATTTATCAACGAACTGAAGGAGGGTTGTAGATTTCCTAAGAGGTCCAAGATTAAGCCGCTCATAGAGGGTTGTAGGCATTAAGTTGATTGAGGATCCATTATCTAGGAGAGTGCGTGCAAACGCAATGTCATCGACATGACTGACCACATAACGTGCACCCATGTCTCTTTGTTTCCTTGGAAACGAGTTCTTTATTGCACAAGTCGTGGGCACTGACAGAACGTATTTCTCAACATGGCTTTTGGTCTTCCTGCTAACCCTAGTAGATGTGCATCTCACCTTAAGGTATTTCTGAAACACAGGTGTCATCTCCACGTACTTGTCAAAAGGAATTGTGACCTTGCTATGTTTGTTACAAAACTCTGCCATCTCAGGATCATCTTTTTGGATTTTTTTAGTTTTCTTCTTTCCACCCTTGAGAGCTCGAGGGAAAGGGATTATTGACTCCAACTCAGATTCTGAAACTGAAATATTTTCATTCAAAGCGTGAACCGAGTTCTGTAGCAGACTCATACTATGAAAATGACTCTGACTCTTACTATGACGAAAAGGAAAATGCTGCTGCGAAACCGGTGATGCATCCTCCGTGATTGCTGGACTGTCCTCCTCATATGGAGGTACAGGCTCTTCATCTGTTTCTGTGGACACCCTACCTGTGAGGTTCCCTTGCTTCTTTGAGGACTCAGAAGTCCTCTTCTTCTGGCGGTGACGGTGGTGGTGGTGGTATTCCTTAGCCTCCAAGTTCTCCTCAGGTAGAGACTTGTCGGCTTCCTCCTCTAGTGCCCGTGTCCGATTAGGTACTATCACGGTCCTTTCGCTCCTGAGGGACATATGGTTTACATTATCGTATGAAAGGATCTCATGTTCAGATAAAGAATCATCTGAATAGTATACATGATCTCGTGGTTGGTTCTAGCCTGGGTTTAGGCTGTTTGGGTTGGCCTGACCTTGGGAAGGAATTGGGGTCTTTGGTGCCATATGTTGGTCCTGGGTACGAGAAACATGATTTAGATCGGTTCTCATATCCAGATAGTCATTCCAGATATGTTGGACCCTATCAGTCAGGGTCTGGATCGCCAAGGTGAGGGACTCCAATTCGGTGGGCGGGGATGGTTGATGTTGACCTGAAGATGAGGTCCTATACTGTCCCTGCTGGCCATCCCAATACTGTTGCTAGTGTTGTGACGGGTCCTGATTGCCTGAGAGGAATGTGCGCTGCTGCAGCTAGTGCAGCTAAGGCTGGTATCCTCGTTCGGGCCTGGACTGAACAAAGCATGGTGCGGGGATGGAGTTGTTTTCCTGGTAAGCTAGGGAAGGTCGGCGTGGCGGACCTTTCCCTATCCCCGACTGTCTGTTGATGGGGTCATGGTTGTACTACAGCCCATTGATCTCGAACATCTGCAGAGGCTCCTGGTATCCTATCTCCACTTATGGGGGTGCATGCTGGTCTTGCTGAGTGTAAGTCTGCTCCTCCACCCAGCTACTCTGAAGCCCTGGTGCATGTTCCTGTACAAGATGGACTCGGTGTACAGGTACAGGTGTTGTAGAAGGGGTAGGTAGCTTTATCTTAGCTACCTTCTCAGTAAGTTCCTCCACTTGCTTCGACAATTTCGAGAGAGACTCAAGGTCAGTGACCCTCTTGTGAATCTGCTCGATCATGGTTAATTTATCTGATATTATCCCCATGCTAGGGATAAGGTCGTCTGTTAGATTCGTTACAGTCCTTCGAGTGGTCTCGTTGGTAAGGCTCGAAGGATACAACTGATAGGCCTGGGTGGCCTGAGATCTGCCTATTTCCACCATCTTCTCTAGGATCTTCCATACAACATTTTCATTCTTGTTCAGATAACTTCCTCCACAGGCTACACTCACTAACCCCTACATCTTTGGGGTCATGTCACAGAACAAGTTCTGGACTAAGATCGCTTTTGAAATGCCATGGCAAGGGCACTTCTGAATTAGGTCATTAAACCTACCCCAAGCTTCATGGAATGGTTCAATGGGTCCCTGGGAGAAACTAGCGATCTTGGTTCTTATTTGATTAGTCCTACTGACTGGGTAGAACTTCTTTAGAAAAAGGTCCTTGAACTGCATCCAAGTTGTACATGCCACCCCTAAGTTCTTTAGCCAATATGCTGCCTTATCTCCTAAGGCAAATGGGGTGGCCTTAAGCCTAATATAATCTTGTCCAATCCTAGGGTAACTAAGGTTGTTGCAGACCAGTTCGAAGTCTCTGAGGAAGGTATATGGCTCTTCATTCGCATTCCCATTGAACTTCAGCAGAAACTCAGGAAGTGAGGTTTCAGCTCGAATGCATTCGGGGGGGGGGGGGGGGGGGGCTCAGGTATTAGCCAGTAATGCATCTAGTTCTCTGCAAGATTATAAGCATCAACCAATGGTCGGTCGATTCCTCCTGCTGCAATGATCCGTCCCATCCTTGCTGTAAGATCGGCATTCTGTTGTTCGGTTGTGGCGAGGCGAGTAAGGAATTGCTAGAGTTGGTCATCTCTGGGTTCTTCCTCATCTGGATGTTCCCTAGGTGGCATCTTGTCCACTGGTCCTGGGAAATGGAAATGGTCTGGATTACAGGACAAATCAAGGAAGGGATTCTTACCAAGGCGATGGTCTTCCTCGGTAAGCTCGGAGGAGAGGAAAGGGTTGGTTTGAGAGTAACCACCCTGGGTGTGAGGGATCTTGAACTCAAGAGGTTCATGAGTTCTGGTTGTTCCAAGTTGCGCTTGGGTCGGTGAAGATGAGTTTCGTGGGGGGTTTAAAGAGAGATTGGCGAATAATGAGTCGATATCCCCCTAGTCAGTCATCTTGGATTGGCGAGAAGAATTGGGAGTTCTAAGTAAAGATAGGATTTTACTCCTACCTGAAACAAGCAATTCACTCCAAACCATGTATTTTTTCACTCAACACGGTGAAGGACCCAAAACCGAGTCCAATTAATCTGGTTGATTTTAAGTGTGATTTTTCAAGCAAATAGCAAAGGTTACGTGGCCTAGAGGGAAGTCTGCTAGGAGCCAGATGCGTCTTCCATGTTTAACCTGCCGCTTAAGATACCTGCGTCCTTCCTTTCTTCACTCATATCCCAAGTTGATGGATTCAAAGACCATGCCCCTATCTACCTGCAAGCAGGCGGAGGCTGACAAGGCCAGAACTTCTCCCTGAGAGGTTACTAGCAACTTGTCGCGAAGTACCGCTAGTTCACCCCGGACTACCTGCGAACATGCAGAGGTTACATGGTACGAGTCAATGAACCTAAAAATACTCAACTCGTGATATTTGCTAGGATAATTTGGTACGTGATGTGGAAGGCGGGGATTTGGGCTCTGCCTTAAGGTGTTCACACACACTCATGTACCCTCACTCAGGCTGAAAACAAGGTCGGGGTTAATCTCCCGCAAGCAGAATTTCCAATTTTATTGATTTTTTTGGTCAATAATGTTAGCAGTCCTGATTTTAAGTTATGTGATCAGTGGTTTAGTCCAATCCATACAGCACGCCTATCATCCATTCCTAATTTATTTTTACTAAAGTTTGAAAAATTGAGAGAGAGAAATCAGGAAAGCCGATGCATGAAAATCAATGATGCTTATGCTGAGTAAAGAATACTTACAGTGATCCCTTCGCTTTTTACGCAGGATGCAAAATAGAATTGAAAGCTTTATACTACATGTAAATGCAGACGACAAAATCCACTCCTAGACATGCATTTCTATTAGCGAGTGAAGAACAAGTTCAATTTGACTAGATTTGCGGTCTAAGTGTGTCTTTTAAGTGATGTGTGGTCCTAAAAATTATGAGCACAAGCAAACCCTAGAGTGGCTCGAGGAGCCGCTAGTGCAAGCCTATTCTAAAAATTCAATCCACACAACAGATGGGGACACTATTCCACTGTGTTTATGCATGCGAGAACCCGAATGGGAACCGCTGAAAATAATGCAGAAAAATACAAGTCCTCTCAAATCACTCAAAAAATTAAAATGCAGGTTCCTCGAAGTGTCTTCAACTCCTCATGTTCCTCACACAAAAACGTATTGAGGTCAGATCGAGAACGATACAAAAACACAAAATTAAAGGACAGAAAACTATTCACAAGAAATCCGAGGTCAGACGACCTGGGGGAGGAAAATCAAGCACTCAGAAAATAACTACAAATTAACCTAAGCCGTGCCCCCTGGCAACGGCACCATTTTGACGAGCATCTTATTACCCTTGCTAATTTAAGCAAATTAATGGTCAAATTAATGTGTTGTCGTTAGTTGCAGTCGGATAATAAGTGCTAATAAAAAATCACTTTCAATTAAAGTCAAAATAATTTCAAGCTGCAAATTTATTTTACTAGGGCAAGCCCAAGGTCGAACTCAGGGAGGCAGCTGTTTCCTTAGGTAGATTTTATGCAATTTTCGAAGGTCAGATTTTCAAGGAGTAATTTTTTTGGTCTTTTTCAATATATTTTATGCAAGAAGGAAAAGACACATGTAAAATCGGGCAACTTTAAAAGTTAATTCAGAAATATGATCAAGTTAATTCCAAAAATTATGAAACTTGGCCAGATGGTGAAATATGATGAAATTAAACTACCCTAATTTTTTTAGATTTTTCTGACACTAGATGAATTTACCGTGAATTAAAAGTGAATGCAAAGTGATTTTTATTAAATTAATTTTAATAAATACCAAATCACAATATTTTCAGATATCAAAATTATCCTAGATAGATCTACATGTGAAGAATCCGAGAATATTAATAAACCTAAATTTCTATGTGAAATAGACCTATTAAAAATTAATTAAGAAAATCACGAAATGATTTATTCAGGCCTCGGGGTGCGTGAAAATGAGATGATTTTTGGCAATGTAAACTTAATAATCCTGAGTCTAATGTTATTGGGATAATTACTCCCATAACCGTGAGTAATTCCTCAATCTCAATCATAACCCTGAGTAATCGCGAATTACGTGGGAAACCCTGGATAGTTACTCGTCTCACGCCTATAACCCTCCGTTAGTTTACTAAGTTAACTCAACTACATGAATGAGTTAATCTAACTCACCCTCAATCCAACGGTTAGGAAATAATAAAAAAAATATCCCTCTCCCTCCACCCTTCCCTCCCCCTTCGTCCACCTCAACCTCCCCACTCCGACCTCCTCCCCTTCCCCCATCATCGGGTTTTTGGGGGTTCCGAAAGGATAAGCTCGGGGAACTCAAACACTTGAAAGTCGGTGCGGGTGGGGAGGGTTCAAAGTCCAGTCACACAGGAGGAGGGGAGACTTCCATGGGGTCACTGCTGTTGAAAGCTCGGGAAGGAGCGCTTCGCATCCCACACGTCCACGCCATACACCGACTCTATCGAGAACCGTCGAGCATACGCGTCGAGGTAGCGGATGAACTGCTTCTTTGTCGGGTAAGTTGGGAACTCGGGTGGGAAGCCCATGAATGGCAGCTCGTAAAATTGCCGTGGAAGGTGGAGGCGCAGTCGATCGTACATCCGGAACTTCCACGATGAAGCCAGGCATCTTTCACATTCGAGGAGCAGGTACGGGATGCTCCTCTGCTTCAGACACGCAGCGATCGCAAGGCCTGAGGGGCCTGCGCCTATGATCACTGGATCGGGGATGTAAACGCACTTTGACACTTGATCGGTCGGTGGCGGATCTTCAAGAATGGGTGGTGAATTGGGATCTGAGAATAGCTTCCACTGGGTTGGTGAAATGGCAGTGCTGCTCTTTGCACTGTTGTGATCATAGAAACAGAGGTTTTTCTAGCCGTGGGTCTTGATCAAAAGTCGATTTTTCCTATAAAATCCAATGAGGTATGATGAAATCTTGGAACGATTTGTGATCAAAGAGGAGATGGGTATCGTTAAGAATTTATCTTGCAGGAGGGGCAGAGCCGGTGCGTGGGGAAGGCGGCACAGGTGGGGGCATTCCAGAAGCTGCTGCTGGTGCTGCAGGTGGGCTGCGACGATGGGACGAAGGCAAAGGTGAAGGACATGTTGAAGATCTTGAATGGCGGCGGAGGGGAAGGGAGGGCGCGGGTGACCTGGGGCTTGGGTGCGGGCGAGGGTTCCCAAGTGGAGCCGGAGGGGGAGGGGGGGGCACAGGCGGAGTTCCCAGGCGGTGCCAGAGGGGAAGGGAGGGCACGGGTTTCGCCTGCGACCTCAACTTCCGCAACCAACTTCCGCATCTTGATGTTGGACAAGGATGAGATGGCATCATTTGCAAATAGGAATATGTTTTAAGGGCAACTTTGTCTTTTCGTTAACGGAAATCATCAAAGATAACATGCATTTCAAACGGAACATAACACAGGGGCATGTTGTGTAAGAGTTAAGCATTACTCAGGGTTTATCATGTGATTCACGATTACTCAGGGTTATGATTGAGATTGAGGAATTACTCAGGTTATGGGTGTAATTATCCCAATGTTATTTTTTGGTGATTTTTGGAGTCACAGAGACATTACTACAAATTAAAAGGCAGAAATGGGCAAAATATGGCAAAATTCCACCAATTAATTAATAATAAAATCCACTACTTTCACAATAATATGCCAAGTGTCGCATAGGAAAGAAGACAAATTAAGTTACACAATGCAATTTTCAAACATGGAAAATGAGTTGGAATGGATGCCTAAAGATGCATGCAAAGACAAGGGACTAACTGCAATGACAAGAAATAAAATTGATATAAATTAAACATGCTGGCAGGGACTGATATGCAATTACCTATAATGCAGGGGGTATGTATGCAAAATACCCATAGAACACGTGCGCCTCACGTGGGGTCTCTTGGCAGGGACTGGAATGCAAAAATGAAAACCTCTAGGGTCCTCGCAGCAAAATACCCAAGATGCACGTGCCAACCACGTAGGGTCCCAGGCTCGGTGAACTACAGAGGCTCAGAATGAGGCTCGGGATACTCTGGAGGCTCGAACTTGGCTCGGATGGAGGCTAGGTTTACTTCGGACGCGTCGAGCGTGATGGTCGGGGAAGAGGCTCAGAGCGTCGATGTGGCACGTTGTTGACCACTAGATCGAGTGACAATATGATACGTGGCGTGTGACAAACCGTCGGATCAAGATCGATCCAACAGTCTCTGAAGCTCAGTGCAAATGGTGACGTGACGCGATCAGATGCTTAGGATCCTCCTAATCCTACAGCGGTGGGACGTGGGAGACATGGCGTGCTCCGGACCATCCCATCAAGGAGATCGGATGGTTGTTGCTCTTCTTCTTCAACCCCGTCCGCCGCCTCCTGCGACGGAGAAGGCTGTGCTCCGGCGAAGGAGCTCTGGCTCCACCTCTCCCTCAGGACGTCGGTGAAAATCGCTAGTGGCTCCCAAATAGCTGGAACGACTCGTGGAGGTGTGGCAGAGCTGTCGGGGGTCATGGTTGAGGTTGAACTGGTGCTCTGGGGAACGGAGACGACTAAGCTTGATGGAGCTCCGATGAGGCTTCTGGCCAGTCAGACATTTGAGTACCTGCAGGGGGTTAATGGATAATCGAGGCATGTGAGTGTGTCCGTGAGATGCTCGTGAGTGTGGAGTGAGGCCTGAAGGGGGCTGAAGTGGTCCAGTGATCGAGCTCAGCCAAGGTAACAGAGCTTGCGTCGGTGTGGGGTTGAGCGTGTCGTCGGAGAGGATAAAGGCGAGCGTAAAGATGCCAGCTCCGAGGCGAAGCTCGGAGGATGGCTGGCGAAGCGTGAAGTGGAGTAGGGATGGCGAATAAAATCGGAGATAAATCGAGAAAAAGAAGAAGAAGATCGGGAGGGATATGGAGGAGCCTACCTGGGTAATGGAGCTCAATGAAGTGCTCCTAGTTGTCACTCGAGGGATGGTAGGGGACCCGAGCTCAAGCAGCTCATCGGAGAAGCTGCAGCACTGCGTGGCGAAGTCGTGGATCTCGTCGGAGGTGGAGGCCTATCTTCGCTCAGTTTCTCACTCAATTGTTGTCACCAATGGGTGGCTCTGAGCTCCAGGATCCCTCTCATAATGACGGATGGGGATGAAGGTGGCCGAATGAGGAGTATTTATAGGTTGGAGACGGCGGCATAGGTGGCGAAGTGGTGAAGTTGGTGGGCGTCGTGGAGTGAGGTGGAGGGCATTCATGGTGATAGAGGGGGTTGGCGAGGATGAGGTAAGAGTGCGGTGTGTCATGAAGGTGAAGGAAGCCGGCGAGGGTGGACGACGTGTCTCCCAAAATAGAAAGGGGGCGACCCTCGCGTACGGTGGGCGACGTGGGGCGCGGGGGGTCGGGAGGTAGGAGACGAAGTTTTGATCGTTGGATGGAGCGATCCAATGATCAGGAGAAGGGAGGAAGTAGAAGGTGAGGATTAGATCGGCAGAGCGAAATCGAAGGGCGTAGATGTAGCCATCTAGCGGCCGTGGGTCAAGGCGCTAACGTGTGGTCCAGATGAGATCCATGGGTGGATCGAATGGCTGGGAAGCTTTGTGATGATGAGCGGTCCAGACCGAGAGATAAGGCGAGTGATCGGACGGCGGAGATGATAGGGCGTGTGGCGCGTAAAGAAGCGGGCCGCGTGACGCAATCAGAGGGCGCCACGTGGCCAGCTCTAAGTGGTTGAGAAAGAAAATGAATTTAGAGAGAGAAAGAGGCCGAATTTGGAAAAACTCAAAACATGAAAGTTGTAGATCTCGATGAGTTCTACAAGTTTCATGTTGACCAAAAATGGAGATGAGGGGTAAAATATGATACAAGAATACAAGAGTACAAATATACATACAAATAGTATACATAAGGTCCCAAAAATCCAATTTTTGCATACGATCTCTGAATTAAATGAAATTGGTCTCATTTTAAAGGTATCTGGATGTGTATTAATCCGGAAGTGAGTATACCTAATTAAGAGGTTGCATGAGGTGGATATGGGCATTCTAAGGTCTAGGTTCTCTAACTGGGTTTGGGGCTTTATTGGGCGATTTACAGGATAGGGATTTTTGACCTTCTTCCTTATATTATTAACAATGTAAGGAAGGTGTTATTTGATCTTAGAGGGGATACGGATAATTAGGTGAATTATTGGAAGTATTTTACAAGTGACTTTTACAGATGAAATGGCTTCTTATTTTGATGCAAGTATGAATGCTAAAACGCATGTCTTCTGATTGAATGCTTGAATGCTATTTATGCAAGATAAAGGTAAAGATGCTGCTAAATACTCAGGAACAAGGCTCTATTTTCAACTTTAAGAGTGATGAATCACAGATTCATCAATGAGCAAAGCACATTACCTCTTTGTTTCTGGGGATATGTAGTAGAGACTACAATATATATCCTGAACAAGATTCCTAGCAAATCTGTACCCAAGACTCCTCACGAGCTCTGGTATGGTACCAAGACTAGTGTTAAACACTTGAGGGTTTGGGGTTGCTTGGTCCATGCGAAGAACGTGGATGCAAGTAAGCTATAATCTCGCACTTGGGAGTGTTACTTCATTGGGTATGTTAAAGATGGTATTTGATACCAGCTTTATGATCCTGAGACCCGAAAGGTTTTTGTCTCTAGGGATGTGTAATTTCTTGAGGATGATTTCCTTAAAGGTCAAGACAGAAATTAAGTAGAGGAACTCATTGAATCCCCTGAGGATTTTGAGATTCCTGAAGCAGAAACTGAAGAGATAAATAAAGATGAAACACCCGTACCTCTTTGAAGGAGTTTGAGGGTGGTTGCACCACCTGAAAGGTATGGATTCCATGTGTTAGATGAGACTGACAATGATACTTCTTCATTCAATGACATGGATAGATGAATGCTAGCAATGGAGTCAGAAATTGACTCCATGCATTAGAATGGTGTATGGACCCTAGAGGATCCACCTAAAGGGGTACAACCCATTGGGTGTAAATGGATCTTCAAGAGAAAAATGGGATCTGATGGGAAAGTAGAGACTTTCAAGGCACGCCTAGTAGCCAAGGTCTACACACAGAGAGAAGGAATCGACTACGATGAGACGTTGTCTCCTGTGGCTATGCTTAAGTCCATCAGGACACTGCTAGATATAGCTGCATCTCTTGACTACAACATCTGGCAGATGGACGTCAAGACAGCTTTCCTCAATGGATAACTCGAGGAGGATATCTTTATGGAGCATCCCCAGGGCTTCATAGTTGAGGATGGAAAAGTATGCAAACTAAAGAAATCCATCTATGGTATCAAACAAGCTTCTCATAGCTGGAACATCAGATTTGACGAAACCATAAAGAGTTATGATTTTGTGCAGAATCCTGACGAACCTTGTGTGCACAAGAAGCTTAGTGGGAGCGCCATTGTGTCCATCGTGCTTTATGTAGATGATATCCTTATCATTGAAAATGATACACGAATGATGACCAATGTGCAGATTTGGCAATATCATACCTTTGAGATGAAAGATCTCAGAGAAGACTCTTACATCTTAGGCCTGAAGTTGTTCAGAAACCGAGAAAAGAGGATATTGGGATTATCACAACATGGATACATTAAGAAGATTCTTGAACGGTTCCATATGGATAGTTCCAAGAAAGGATTCCTCCCCTTAAGACATGGTATCCATATGTCTAAAGGGATGGCTCCTCAAAGTGTTGAGGAAAAGAAGGCCATGGCTGGATGCCCCTATGCATCAGCTGTAGGAAGCTTAATGTATGCCATGATGTGTACTAGGCCAGACATCTGCCATGTAGTGGGAGTAGTAAGTTATTACCAATCCTGCTATGGAGAGCAACACTAGAATGCAATAAATAACATATTCAAATATCTAAGATGGACGCAAGATTACATCTTGGTCTATGGAGATGGTGATCTCCAAGTCTTGGGATATACAGATTCAGACTTCCAGTCAAATATTAATGATTGAAAGTTGACATCAGGGTTTGTATTCCTGTTGAACGGTGGTGCTGTTAGCTGGAGAAGAAGCGAGACACTACGACAGATTCAACAACAAAAGCCGAATATATTGCCGCATCAGATGCTGCAAAGGAGGAGGTGTGGTTGCGCTAGTTCATCTTGGAGCTTGGCGTAGTTTCCTATGATACTCCTATCCTGTTACTCTGCGATAACACGCGATCCAATGCCTAGGAAAAGGAACCAAGATGGCATCAAAAGAGAAAGCACATGGAAAGGAAATACCACATCATTCGGGAGATTCAAAAGCGTGGTGATATCATCATCACCAAGGTGTCCTCTGCTGACAACGTTGCTGATACTCTTACAAACCTATGACACATAAGTTTTTCGACCAACATGTAATGAGTATGAGTTTACAGATTGTATATGAATGGTTCTAAGGCCTAGTGGAAGATTGTTGGACATGTGAGCCCCGGGTGAACCATTCTTACAATAAATGTTATTGTAATATATATGTTTATCAATAAAAGTTATTGATGTTTCACTCCCTGTCTGAAATTAAATGAATGAATGCACTATAAGGTCCCTCTGTATAATTAGGGCTACATACCATGGCCATCTTGATTATCATATATCTGTTGATTTATTAAATGAATCATAGAGGCTGGTGTTTGGATGAATATCTAAAGAGTTTGATAGAGGACTCATCAAGCACCGTCAAATAATTATTAAGAGATGATCTCCAACCTGAGTAGGAGATGTCAATCCTTTCTCACATAGGCTAATATCTAATTGACCTCTTGATGCAGGGGCCTCTGCATGGGTATGGTGATTCGGAGGTGTCAGATTAGTTAGGTGAAAGGGTTGACTTAATGAGATCGAGATAACCTAAGTCCTATGATGAATGTTGTCAATGCATAGGCACACATACTTTGACCGGAGACAGATGTGTTATTGTATGTCTGAGTGTGTACATTTGACAGACCAATAGTTTGATGACCTAACCAAGGTCTATACACTGGTGCATTGGTGCGCATGTAAGAGCATATGAGTAATACGATCTCTCAAAGGGATCATACATGTTCACTTATGAATCGGAAGACATGAGCTCACTCATGAGGTATTGAGACCGATCAAATTCCATGCATGGTCATCGTGCTTCGGAAGCTTGATAAGAATTTGAAGGTATGATATATGCTTTGGGAAAGCATATGACCGATACCGATTCCCAGTGACCAAGATTGAGAAACTTGATGATCAAACCCTGAAGAAGATAGTGTAAAATTGATCTACATATTCGGGTTGATAATAGGTCTTACAGTTTGCAGGATGTATAGGTATTGGGAATACCTGAGGGTGAGGTGATCATAAACGATTGTATAACTATGACGCTTCCATTCCAAGGGAGTGATGAAACAGGTTTGGATTTTAGTGGCTCCTCTCAATAGAGAAGCAATCTAATCTCGGTCCTAGTGTTGGACATTTGTCCGAATGAGATTCAGATGCAATGAGAAGATTAGATTTGTGGTCTTGATTTAATCAAGCATCTTTGGGAGGTACGTAAGATCTGGATTTGAGATGAGATCTCAACATCCAGATCACTATACGTGGAACAATACAATGGCCCTGTCCTTATCTCCAAGTATCTGCGTAGAAAGCACATTATTCTTGAAGGAGTTCAAGAATAATTCATTTGATGAATTATGTATCCAAGCAACAAGATGTTGATAATTAAATGAGATTTAATTATCAAGAATAATATTAATGAGATTCATATTATGAGAATAATTATCCAAGATAATTAAATGGGATTTAATTATCAAGGAAACACAGATTGTGGATAGTGCTATCCATAATATCTAAGTACATATTATAAATATTATTTATAATATATTAGAGAGAGAGCACCTTTGTAAATAGCATTTGTTAATTGTTAATGTGAATTGGATTCAATTAAGAAATTAATTAGAAATGTAATTTACATTTTATTTTGGGTTGTGAATATGATTCACATATTTTCAATGGCATGATTGAAATATTCACTAGTTAATTGGGAACTAATTTTGTGGATAATCTTGCAATAAATATACACTAATTAATTTGGAATTAATATAGTGGATAATGTTGCAAGAAAAATGAGAGATAATGATAGAAATTATAAAAGAGGATAATCCTCCAAATAACATGAGGTGGCATCATCCATGACTTGGTCAAGGGTGACGCCCCATGTGATTTGAGTGGATAATTATCTTTTTACTTATCGTATCATTATCTTGTGATTATAGATTTATTTATTGAATTAAATTATGTTTATGATAATACAACATATAATTAATTTAATATAAATTAATATGTTGTTTTTTCAACAACAATGATCATGGCCATTGATTTAATACATATATCAATCTAACCATTGATTTTGTGTATGCCATGGATTGTAATCCATGGACTCCCAAACTAGTATATAAAGAGGGAAACCCTAGCCCTTTGAGATACATTCATTCTACATGCCTACTCTTTCTCTCTCATTCTCACCATCTCTCTCTCTCTAAGGTTGTCGTCCACCTTGTGTTTTGAGGGAATAACAATCGTCTCTACGCTGTTGTGTTATCTCTTCGATTGCTCGTGGATCTCCATCATCAGATTTTGTTGGACGAAATCAGGAGAATCAAAGCTTGGATCTTCATCGAGGATTGCGGGAGGAACGTGTCTCATCATCGCGCCCCCAAGTGCCATCTTCGTAGATCGGACTTGAGTCAGGAGGATCTCTTGCTTTAGAGATCTCGTGATCGCAACCATGCTTCAAGAGGTATTTCTAATACTTTGTGGTTTGATGAAACGATGCAAGAAATCTTCTTGTTATCATGTGGCTTCATATCTTGATTTAAAATTGTTTAAACTCCATTGCACCTAGCGACTAGTGCGACTGGTCGTGTTGATCGCATGAGATGCGATCAACACGCTTCCGTGATGTGCTTGACGATTCCTCTTATCCTTCATGCATGCATTCTCTTCTCCTTCTCTCTCGATCACTCTCTTCTACTATCTCCCATTGGCACACAAGAAAAGTGCCAATCTCCTCATGGCTCGGGTGCGTCGAACTCCTAAGACTTCTACGTCGCCACACAGTCCCTCGCAAGGATATCAGAAAAGAAATATGGTCAGCAACAAATAGTCAATTATAAAAATTAATCTCTAAAAGAGACAAATATTGAGAAAATGAATATGTAAAAATATGCTACACTTCATTGCTCCCTAGGAACGATGCCATTTGAAATATTATCAATTATTTAGGAGGTGGTCATGCGATCCAGAAAAGGTAGGAACAACAGTCGTTGTGATGGCTGCTTACAAAGCTGATGATAAAATCAACAATCAACCTACAAATAATATAATCAAGCTATGAAAAGGAAGTGAAGTGGATCACAATTTATTATAAATCCTACAAACAAATGTGTATAGTGGACAAATAGAGTATTGGGTCGAACTCAGGGAACAAGTCCATGTAGAAAAGATTATTATTTATAAATAAATAATAACGTGTATTTATATATATATTTATGCAAACTATTCTCTTACTCAATGTTTTGTGGATGTTTTATTATTATGTTTTTAATATTATATATATATATTTAAATTTCTATTTTCTTTTTATATGTTGTCTAATTTTTAATTTATTTTTAATTTTAATATATAATAAAGGTATATATATCACTATAATATGTAATATAGGTAATATATGATAGAATATACATAATAAATATACAAAAATCAAACAATACAACCAAGAAAAATCTTTTTTATTTTTTAAGGATTTAAAATTTTATTTATTGTTCTTATAATATTTAATAATAGTAATTATATACCTATATATATGTATATAATATAATATAATAATGTAATATATTTATAAATATATCTACATATAGTCAAATTTTACAAAATAAAAGATCTTTGTATTATTAAAATATTCTTCTAGTTTTGTTTATTTTTTGGTGATTTTTACTAATTTTTATGTATTTGTAAAATCCAAAATACCTCAAATCAGAGAGTTTTTAAATAGGTTGAATTGTTTTGAGGATTAAAAATATATAATATCTCCAAATTTCTCAAAACTAATATGTATATATAATAATATATGATAAAAAGATAATATGAGGATTTCTAGAAATATTTTGTAGTTTTCTAGTGTTAGCAAGTGTTTGTGATTTTTAGGGTTTTCTTTTGATAGTTTTTGTGATTTTTGGTCTGTACTGATAAAATACAATAGTAAATGTTAGGTAGTTTTTTTAAAATTGTTCGAGAAGGTTTTACAATTTTTTGTATCTTTCAAGTCAAATAAGGAATAAAATGTGCTCTTTGATTTTTACTAAATAGAAAATGCAAACAAAATGTTAAATATTATATGTAGTATAAATAGGAATGTAGTCAAGCACCTCCATCTATTTTTTCATGATTTTTGGATTACAATAAGTATTTTTAGAAAATAGAAAATCAAGCATAAAAATAAAGCAGGTAGTATATACAAAAACACCGCAAGTTTTTAACTTTAACTTGATTTTTATAGACTAAATAATAACATACAAAGTTAGGAGGTTTTACATGAAATTTTCCAAGCTCACATAGGGTCCACATGAGCTGAGCTTGTGGAGGACTAAAATGCAACTTCCAAAGCATAAAGGGGGCCTTTGCATTTTTCCCAAAACATTTGAACTTGATTAAGTATTTACAATACATTTATAAAATAGAAAAAAAGTGGAGGGTGTTTTGTGCAAATTACCAATTTAAAACCCAATGGTTCTGACAATTCTCCTTACACCACGTGGATGATCAAGTGGTTGGAATCATATACCCGTCGATTAAATTGGATTGTCCATATTAAATCGAGGTCGTGTTCTTCATCCGACGTTCGAAAGGGGCTTACAGAGAACTCCATGTGAACTCAACTTCATCAAGTTGAATCTCATCATCCTCTATCATCCAGTTGCCTTTTCTTGAACCAACTGTGCCCACATGCTCCTGGGTGTCCTCAGCTCATGCAGGACTACTCCAATGAGCTCGAGGAGGCTTCGACAACGATTTGAGGGCCTATTAAGCTTCAAGTGACCTGGAGGTCTTATAGGTACATGTTTTCGCTTAGATGGGTCCATGAAGGTCCTGAACCACATCAAAACACTTTGGAGCTCAAGGGATACTTCCTCGAACTTTGGATAAAGCAGAAAGGTTAAAGTGAGAGGGAATGGGGAAGTTACGACAAAGGAAGTGGAGGAGAAATTTGATTCATTGAATCCCAGATGGATTCAGGTTAAACAAAAGGGGAAAATATGTATCACACGAAGGGGAAAGTAATGGGATGAACAAGTGGTGGATACATAGTCAAAAAATAATAAAATTCGGCATGGAGCTCAAGCTCCATGTCAATATAGGGTTTTTTATTTAGCCTAATCCTAGCAATAAAACGCAAGACTAAAATGCATAAATAAAACTAGAACCTAAGGTTTACCTAGAAAGCAGAGGAAAGGGGCCTAAACTAGGTCGGGGAACTAGGAGGCAGAACTAACCGACAAGTGCTTCAACAGTGGATGGATCTCCTCCAAAAGCACTCCTCCTTGCTGCAAGGCAACCACCTTGGACTCCTGTCACTTATCCAAGACATTGAGGCTACTCTGAGGGGCTAAGATTTCACCAGGAAGGATATAGAGGAAAAAGTATGGTAAAGGGGGTAGTTTTATAGGATGATGACATGTGGAGTTCGAGGAGAAATGGTGTGGGAGGGAGGAGTTGGTGAGGATTCAGTTATGGTAGAGGGTGCTGGATGTGTGGTCGCATGAAGGTGAAGAGCTCGAGGTGAAGGACGATGTGGATGGGGCATGAAAATGGGGAGAAGACCGCATTCTAGTGACTATAACAGGGCAACTAGGGTTGGCAGGACAGTGACCGAAGGTCAACTATCTGGGTCTCTAGTTGGTCCATGTTGACCAACTAGAAAATGGGAATCCAAAATATAGTTTGTAAAATCATTAAAAATATATACTGAATTATTTAATTTTTTATTATAAAATAAAATATGTTTATATTTTTATCTAGTATTTAATGTAATTTTTTATTTATTTTTTAAGTTATGTATTACAAGTTAATATTGACATGCATAAGTATAGGTACAAATACATATATTTTATGTCTTTTACTTTTAATTTGTATTCTACATTTTTTTCTTATATGTCAAGTATTTTATATATTTTTAATTTATTTATTACATATATAGGTTTTTTGTTCATTTTTTTGAATTTATTTACATAATTAATGAGTTACATGTACTTTATAAGTGTATATAAGTATAATTCATCTATACATTAAAGTAGTTGATTTATTTTTATTTTATTTTAATGGTTTTATTTTATTTTAATTATGTAATATGTTTTAAATAATATTTGCAAGTTTATAAAAATAAAATAAATTGAAATATATAAAAAAAATACATTGAATAAAATATACATGTATATCGCACAATAAGGGCCCAAAATTTAACTTTTTCATCTTAAATCCAAATTGAATGAAACCACCTACTTTAAATATCTTATTAAATTGCTCAATTTTGATACAATATGGAGAAGATACATGTCTGCAAAGTTTTCTTTATAGCTTTTTATTTTGTGTGCCCGGGGCACACTATGCATTATTTTTAAATGAAATTAATTTTGTATTTTTCATTTGTATTTTTATGTATAATATTCATGTTAGAGGATTTTATTATTTGAGGTGTAAAAATAATGAAATAAAATAGGTCCCAAAATGCAATAATTAGGCAAATTAAATTAGGGTTTTATTACAGTTTCTCTACCCTATCTTCACCTACTTTATTCCTTGTCGACCAAGTCATCATGTTGACTAGGTCTCGAGGTTTGTGTCACTCAGCGTCTTTGACACTTCATTTTTTTTTCTTTCCTTTATTTTATTATGTTGGAATTAAATACATAATTTAAATAGTGTTATTTATAGAGTGTTTATTTTTACAAACTTATGATATATATATACATGTATTTAGTTAGATATTTAAGGCCGAATTGAAAGAATAAAGGTGATGAAGTGTGGATTCATCACCCCCCAGATGAGTATGCAATGTAACTAATCAATGTATCATGGGAATCTAAGATCGCAGTAATGAGAGTGTCAATCATCCAAACTCTTAACATACTGTGAGATGCTTCCATTAAAAAGGTTGTGACTATGATCAGTGTCATGTCTCGTGGGTGATATTTCACGATGGCATGGTTGTAAGGGGATAGGGTACTACAAGGTACATGCATGTACCTTTGGCCTCCGGGTAAAAACCGTGATGGTCGCAATCCCAGTTACACTGGGTGAAACATTGTACTTGGTATCCAATGTAATATTCAGGTGTCTACTCGATGAAAATTCATGTCCAGTTGTGTAGTTGGTAGTTTAAGTTTCGCTTTTATACGTGAAGTTGGTACTTAGATGCAGGTTAGTGTTTCACCACATTAATTACTATTTTGAGTGTTAACAATATGAGGTGTGTTTCTGGCATGTGACTAATGATGGAGAAGAATAATGAACCAATTTGCTATATTCGAAGAAAAATGGAGATCCTCGGATGATTTTTGGCTCTCACGCTCAACTATTTAATCAATAGGCATTCCCATAGATATTTTAACGTAATGAGTATGCTCTCTCTTTTCTGTATGTATTTTTAAAGACAGCAAATAAAGAAAGATATCAAAATTTATAAAACCAAACTATTCCGAGAACTCTTCTGACCGGGCAAAAAATCGAGAATTGTAAGTAAAGTTGTTTCTTTATTTTTTTATTTGTTATTACTTTTTGGTTTATTAATTTATTATTCAAATCCAAAAGCTCTTATTTTATATGTAGGTTGTCAGTTCAACATTGTATTAAAAAGCAAATTGTATTCTGTTTTTGTAGGAAACAGTTCAAACGATTTTATCCATATGAGTATTCTATATAAGATAAATTGCCAACTATTTATTTTGATTGAAATTTTAAACCTTTTTATACTAATATAGTGGTATAAAGAGTGCCATGTTATGCAAGTGTTACTCGAGTGAATATATAATGATGGATAATGATTGAGAATCAAGACTCGTGCCATATACCATTGGGAACTTTGCTTGTGGATAGAGTTGGGAATTGGACGGTTCCTGCAATATTTCATCTGACGTTAAAAATAAAAGAATCAAATCAAATGTCAGACAGGTGACCTGATCGGAGTTTATACATGCATTATATATTGTGTCATAATGTATGCACAAGTAACTATGATAGTTTTTACACTCTTTGCTTAACTTTCACTTGTGGTTAGTCTTAAAATCATTTCTGGGTAATCTCTCATATGTTACCTTCGTGTGAACTTAACATGTGTAGTTGAGCAACCTCAACAATAGTTGTTGTGTTGTTCAGGCTTCCTCCAATCAACTTGCATTATATAGGGTGTATAAGTTTTATTTTAGTTTACTTTTGTTTCCATCTTTACTTTTATTGAGACATTATAGAGAGATATACATTTGAGAGCATACTATGACTGATTTCATATTTACACATGATGTATCTCTTGTTGATATGGAAAGTATCTTTTTGGAAATGAGTAATGAGAATGAATGATGTATTTCATTTACCAATTATTGTAGCTTTTTCCTTTGTCAATTATACAAAGATACATACATACATATATCAAATATTGATCAAACATGCATGAGATGGATTTGTTCCATGATGAGCAAAAAATCAACCAGGGTTTAGTTACTAATTAAGCAAGTGTTGTTGTGATCCTAATCAATCAAGTGATCAATGAGAAAATAAATCACTAAGAGATCAAGCGTACAAATGCAGCGGTTTTGCTATTTTTATTAACCTGGTATGGAGACTAAGGTTGAACTCAAGGAACAATTATACACAAAGTAGTCGATTTCAGAAATCAAGTGATTTTTATTGTTTTTAATGGTAATTTTGCAAATTTTTAATTTTTCAAAATGAAGAAAATAAACATAATGAACAAAAGTAAAAACACACACTATTTTTGTGTTTTTCATATAAGTAAAAAATGCTTAGAAAAATATAATAAATTTTTTTGGGGTTTTTTAGGTTTATAGTGTTATTGGTAATTTTTATGTATTTTTCAGATGTTTTGTAATTTTCTAAAAATCAAACAGCGATGAAAAAAATAAATAGTGCACAACCAGGAATGTTTTGTAAATTAAAAATAAGTAAATGGCTTAAAATTCCTACAACTTATTTCCAAATAAACTATAACAAAATACCTACAAACGGGAAATGAAATCATTATTTTTTATACTTATGATTTTATACGATTTTTGCAAGTTTTTAAATGGTTTGTAATTTTTTTGGTTTTTATAAGGTATTTTCCACAAAAATGATGTAAAAACTAAAAGGAAATAAGATACAACTACAAGAATGTTTGTGGAAATTTTAAATGATTTTCAAATTTTTGTTTATTTTCCAAAACAAATAGGTGCTTTTTAAGGTATTTTTGAATTTTTAATAATAGAAATGCATGAAAATCAGCAAGAAAAAATCACCACAAATAATAAATTATACTAGAAGTCACAAACAATTTTTAGGAAAATTTTGGAGTTAATTTGATATTTATTGCAATGAATAAAAGACTAGTAATTAAAAATAGTTCACAGGGACCAAAATACAATTTTTTAAGTCCTAGGGGCTAGCAGATAACAATCATGGAAAGACCAAGGGCCACTTAAGCAATTTCTCCACAATGGTCACGTACAACACATGAACCAAACAAATAGGGGTGTGTGTACATATATGCAATTTTCGAAATATTAACAATTGATAAGTTCAGGACAAAGACTGCAAATGTCCCAAAAAGTGCGTGCAGGGCACGTGACTACAACTCAGATGGACTAAAATGCAAATTTTAAAAACTCTGGGGAGTTTACTTCAAATATTTCTAACTATATATTATATTTATTAGACTAAAACAGAATAAAAAGACATGCAAGGGTAAAGGGAAATATACCATTGAGGGCACATGTTTCGCGTATGGGCGATCTGATGGCTCTGATGGACTCCTACAAAAGAATCTCATGGCCAGAGGATGTTGGGGATGTGTGGCTCAGATCTGACATGTCAGGATCTGCTCAACGATGGAGCAAGGGTTCTCTGATGTGCGATGCAAATGAAGTGAGGACACGATCAAACCGTTATTAGTTAGGAATGAGAGAACGGTCCAGATCAGATATGGAAGACAATGCTCATCTAATGACGTAGAGGATGATGGAAGAACATGGCTCAAGAAAGATTCAATCGATCGTAGACGATGATCCCAGAGGCTGATTGACTCGTGAAGAGGTTCAACATATTCATAGAAATGCTCCGTGTCGAGTTTAATTAACCAATGAGGTGATAGACGGTATGATCGGTGACCACATAGAGCTGCTCTGCCTAAGTAGTAGGGGCTTTAATTGGGTCTACTTGCGTGTGCCTACACCTGCAAAGAGTAAAAGGACTCGGAGGCTTTGCTCCGATCGGGTTATTGCTAGTAATAAGGAAGAGAGGCAACTGGGGAGATGGAGCACTGGTTTTTGGTAAAGGACGGGAGGAAACCTAGCCTGCTCCTGCTCTGATGAGCAGGTTCCAGTGGGACAAGATTCATTAGAAGGAGGAGTGTAAGTTTGGGTGTCAATCAAAGCAGATGGATGGGCAAGATAAGGCTCCGACCATGTGGTCGTAGAAAGTGGAGCGACGACGGAGGGAAGTGGACCAATCGAAGTGAAAGTGGAAACGAATATGAAGGGTACATAAAGCTTCTAATGGGCTCAGCTTCATCAGGAGAGGTGGACAACAAGGTAGCAACCTCGACCAGGTTGCAGTTGACCTAGTAGGCTTTACGCGGCATAGGTCCGACAACGTAGTGTGCTACATTCAAATCAAGCACTAGATCGAACTTCGAAGGGTTCTCTGAGGAGTTGTCACTCTTATGAAGGTGGCTAAGGGGCTCTGGTGGCACGAGGAGTGAGCTGCAGACCAAGGAGGTGGAGTAAAGACTTTATAGTGCTCCTACAGAGTATGGAAAGTTCAGAAGGATGCTCGAAACCCTAGGGAGATCCTGGCCAACATTGGGATTTGCTAGAATCTCGGATCTACGAGGAATCTCAGATCTGAATCTATATGTGAATGGAGGTTGGTGTCAGTCTAGGTAATGGGGAGAAGGACCTCCAGCAAAGCAGATTCAGGCCTGACCTGACTAGGAGGAAGGATGGTCCCGAGACAACAAACCTGGGTAAGTCAATCAAAAAAACAGCTTCTAATAAATCGAAGAATAATAGATAAAAAATAGTAAATGAATTTAATAAAATAAATTAAATGAAAAGTGCTTGTTATTTTTTCAAATTATTTTCTGGGATTTCAATTTTTTCTGATATATATAATATACAGTGTAGGATATTGTACACGTGTATAATATATATGCATATTTTATTATTTTATTTTGTTTTAATATTTTTATACAAATATCCTTTATTTTTTACCAAATAATTTGTTGTGTATAAAAAAATTACTTGATTTTTACAGAGTAAGTAAATGTGTTAATTAAGTAGATATTATACACACTATACACAAGCGTATCTTTTGTACAATGACACTTTGATTCTATTTTTGTTTTCTTTTGTGTTTTATAACTTTAATTTTATTTTATTTCATCATTAAAGATAGGTAAAAGTTTTTAAAAATATAATATGCATAAAGCATACATTAAAATAATTGTGTGTATATATATATTTACATGTATATGTATCCTGTGACTGTACAAGGGCCCTATCTCTCCCTACTTTATTCCTTGTCAATCAGGACCAATATTAACCTTCACTTGGGGTTAGGGTTAGTCAGTATTTATTGTATAATTATCTCCTTATTTTATTTTTCTTTTCTCCTTATTCTTTTATTTTTTGGAAAAATATATGTTAATTATGGAAAATTAATAAAGGTATGCACAATCTAAAACACTTATTGAAAAAAGAAGTGAAACAAAAGAAAAAGGAAGAATCAAAGCTGATTATTAAACTCATCTTCATAAAATTGGAGTATAGATCTCAATCAGACCTTTGGACTATTAGTTTGGTTGAACCTTTTTGGGAGACGGGGTTAAGACTTAACATCCTTTAAGTTCCACTGTTATATGGTCAGATCTCCACAACAACCAGGTCGGAACAAGTCTACATTCACAAACTCTAATGATTATGAATCTTTCCTTGTACTATGTAAGTGATATGTAGTTCCCCACCTCAAAAATGGCAAAGGAGCAACCTCCCCCAACAAGGTAACTCTAATCCCCCAATCTAGCAACTCTTTCCTCGAGGAGCGGTGTATTCCCTTCTTAGTTAATGTACAACCAACTCAAGAAGAGGGGGAAAGGAGAGAATGGACCGTAACCAGTGTATCCCCATATCTCTTGGAGCTTAATCGATGTAGCTAAGTCTCCAGCTGCAAGCTTCCTTGAGATGAGATGGTGAAATACATAAGCTTTGCTTATTAACTATATACACTATGTTAGGCATTTTATTTTCAATCAGGCATGTCCCATTTTTTGGTGTTTTTTGTATTTTTGCATTTTTACTATATAACATATCTGCAAAATACCCCCTCCCTAGAGGAGGATGGGAGGTTCCGGTTAGCAGTACTACCCCCATATGATACTTCAAGCTAAAGGATCCTACCTCCTCACCACCACATCCATGTTGAGCTACGTGTAAGGTGTGCGTCCAAGTGAAGCCACTACCTCTGAGAGTCAGGCGTGCATTGTTAAGTGCTCTACTTAGGCTCATTAAGATGACATGTAAACATAGCCTAGTGGACTCAAAGAATTAAGTCGTTATGGATATGAAAGGTCTTTACCCCAAATCCTATAAGGTTCATCTGAAGTTAAGTGGATTAAGTTCTTAATCAAGCTCTATTCTTCAATTTATTCTAGACCAGTTTAGATGTCAACTTTGAAGCAGAAGAATGCACATGAAAGTATTTACCACACTTTTTCAAAATATGCATAGTTGATTTTTCAAAATTTTAGGTATTATGGAAAAATGAAAGAAACATTTTTACAATCTATATACATATTTACAAAGGGGTTTATATACAAATGGGTTTTATTTACAAAATTTTATACTTATATTATTAGGGATACTTATATATAAAGATTTTAGGGATTTGTTATGGTTTTTAATGTACACATATATACAAGTGGTTTTCACAACCCAAAATTTTTCCAAAATATTTTTCAAAGGGTTTTTCAAAACTAATTTTATAAACAGTTTTGCAAACCTTTTATTTTCACATAACTTCAAAAATTTTGTTCTGTATACCTAATTTTTATGTAGAAAATAATTTTATAAATTATTTCGCAAACAACATATTTTTACAAACACTTTTACAAAGATTGTACAAAAATAATTTTTGCAAAATTAATTTTGATAACATTTTCAAAACATTTTTATTCTTGTTTTATAAATAATAGCCATGTTATTACTACACACAAAGTACAAGTTTTGGTTAAAGTATATACAATATAAATGATGCCCCCTATACTTAGCTTGAATAATATCCTCAGAGTGATCAGAGAACGATGAAGGAAGACATAACCTGTGATGAGTATAGAGAAGTGAAAAGAATGCTATACTACAACGACTCAAAAGATTGAGTGCTAGAACTAATAGAAGTCAATGATCCCCCATACTTAGGATCAAGTAATCCTAAGAATAGAAGATTGTAGACCAAGGGGAAAATCGAGGAGTGAATTGTACAGACATTACCTACCCTATGCTTAGGGTAAAATGTCCCTATGTATAGGAAGCAAAAATAGAGGTAATTGAGAAAGGAATAATAACAAGTGCTAATACCCCCTATGCTAAGGTTAAAGTGCATCCTGCGTATAGCAAATTCATAAGATGGGATTGGGGTATTAAACCAAATGAGTAAGTGATATAGATAATATGGATCTATATAGAGGTGGGGTAGAAGTGAAAATTAGGTATGATATGTAGATGATGTGAGTCAAGGAACACATCTCATACAAAATGAATAGGGGAAACATCAATGGTGAGTGGATCATGATTAAGATATGGCTTCACGCACTGAGTGGACTCGAAAGGTGGATTCAGAAGATAACCCAGATATGTCGAGGCTTCCACTGTCATGTACCTTTCTGACGAAGTATGGTCCCTTACACTTGCTTTGCAATTTCCCTGGAAATAATCTCAACCTCGCATCAAATAATCATACTTTCTGGTTCAGGTGAAACTATCTATGGTTGATGTGAGAATCATGTCATATCTTTACTCTATCCTTGTATCATAGGTTACTTAAGAAGGTTATGTCTACACTCCTCCAAGGCTGACAATTCTACTCACCTCTAATCTCCTATACTCTTTGTATCCAATAATAACTCTGTAACTTCCCAAAGTAACTTATATTTGATCTCCATGGGTAAGTGGCATGGCTTTCCATAAACGAGTAAAAAAGGAGATGTGCCTAAAGGTGTCTTGAAGTAAGTTCTATAGGCCTAAAAAATCGAGCCCAAAAGTTGTGACCAAACCTTTCGATCTGGACGGATAACCTCATGCAAAATAGTTTTGATATCCCAATTTGAAACCTCAGCAAGACCATCAATATGTGGGTGATAAGGCATGGCAACTTTAATATCAATGATGAACTCATTAGTAAGGGCCCTTACATTGTCGTTGATAAAATGAGCCCCCCATCAGAAATATAGACTATAGGTACCTGAATCATGAAATGATATTCTTCCTCAAAAATTTGCAAATGGTCTTTGCATTTGCGGCTCAGGTGGGGATGGGCCTCAACCCAACGACTCACATAATCCGCATCTAACAAAGTGTGCTTAAATCCCTAACTCTTAGGGAATGGACCCATGAAATCGATGCCCCATGTGTCAAAAACCTCATAGAAGTGAATGGGTTGCATATCCTCTGGCAATCAGTACATCTCTTCATGGATTTATCTGAATCCTGAAGAGGGTAGGCCACCAATGGCTAGATTGGATCCGTCTCCAAGAATGATGTCCTCTTGCCTCAATATTGTGGCAATATGTGAGGACGCTATGGTGCTCCTCCTGAGGAGTACACTGATGCCATACACTATCCCCCTCCTCTTCGTGGTAAAGGGTGGGGTTATCCCAATGGTATGACTTGGTCTTTTCAAGGAAGGTCTCAAGTCACTACCTGGGACAAACTTGTGGAACTTTCTTATCAACAAGATAGTTTATAATGTTAGCATACCATGGAAGCGAGGTGATAGCAAGAATCTCCTCGTCTGGGAATGTCTCAGTGATAGGTGTAGTCTGATCAGAATCCTCAAGATGCTCTAATCGCGAGAGGTGATCCACCACCACATTCTTGACTCCAAGTTTATCCTTCATATCTATATCGAACACCTGGAATAGAAGGATCCACCTCATCAATCTGGCTTTGGCATCCTTTTTGTCCATGAGGTATCGAATGTCCGTGTGATCAATATAGATAGTCACTCTAGATCCAAGAATATAAGTTCAAAACTTATCCAAATCAAATACTATAGATATCATCTCCTTCTTAGTCATAGTGTAGCTCCACTGAGCAGCATCCAAATTCCGGTTAGCATAGTGAATGACAAAGGGTACATTATCTCTCCTCTGTCCTAGCACAACCCCTATGGCAAAATCAGAAGCATACATCATGATCTCGAATGGGAGAGAGCAATTGGGTGGCTGAAGGACAAGAGCATGAATAGCCAAATTCTTGAGAGTCTCAAAAGAGGAAAGGAACTTGTAATCTACAAGGAACTCGGTATCTTTAGTGAGAAAATCAGTCAGTATTCAGGCAATTCGATTGAAGTCATGTATGAACCGTCGGTAGAAATCGACATGCCATAGAAAAGACCGCAACTATCTCAAATTGAATGGCTGAGTGAGCTTCTTGATGATATCCACCTTGGCTGGATCAACCTCCATGCCCCTATTGGAGATGATGTAACCAAGGACCATCCCTTGAGTCATCATTAAACGACTCTTCTCCCAAGATAATATTAGGTGGATCTCTATGCAACGTTGAATTACTCAATCTAAGCAATCAAGACAAGCATCAAACCCATCGCACTGGACTGGAAAGTCATCCTTGAGACCTCTAAACAATCTCCCACCATATATGAGAAGATGGAAAGCATGCTCCTTTGGAAGGTAGCCAGGGCATTACATAAAATAAAAGGGTCTCCGTTTCAAAGCATACGTTCCAAATGGATAGGTGAACATTGTTTTCTCCTGATCCTCGGGCACTATGGCCACCTGATTGTACCCCAAGTACTCATCAAGAAAGCAGTAGTGACTCTTCCCAGCTAACCTCTCAATCATTTGTTGAATAAATGGTAGCGGGAAACGGTCCTTCTAGGTAGTCTGATTCAATCATCTGTAGTCCACACATAACCTCCAAGAAGTGGATACTCGGGTAGCTATATCCTCTCCAGACTCATTCACAACTATGGTGATACCCGTCTTCTTAGGTAGCACGTCTAAAGAACTAAAGATTTGGAGATAGGTTAGATAAAATCAGTGCACCACCACTTAGATAATTCCTTCATGACTACATCTTGAAGATTCAGGTTCAACCTAGGTTGGAACTCATGCGATGGCTAGGCATCATCTTCAAGATATATGTGGTGAGAGCACAAGGTCAGACTTATCCCATGGAGATAAGCTACACTCCTTCCGATTGCCTTGCAGTTTCTTTCAAGAACCTCCAGTAGACGAGATTCTTGGTATTCAGTCAAATCTACTGAGATAATGACTGGAAACATTTCCATCTCACCCGCAAGGAATCTGTACTTCATGCTTTGCAGCAAGATCTTCAATTCTTGACATGTGGGAGATGGCGGATCTGGAATCTGAAAAGTTTGGGTGAAATCTACCAAATATACATGTGAGAACTCTCGTTGGATCAGTGAATATGACAAAGAAGACATTGTTAGTGTGTGTTTATCATCTGTGCTAGATCAATCTCCATCATAGCTATCAGCTTTATGGATATCAGACACGGTAAATAATCATCAATATCATGCAAATCAAAATTGGTTTCTGATCCCAAGGGATCTGAATCTTAATAATAATAAATATAATATGCTTTGCTACCCAAATTATGATCATCATCCTCTAAGGTGTCTTGTGCCATGATTGTGCTCTCCGAACTCTCCTAAGCTGTCATCTGTGGCTCTGCAATCTCTGAAGGTGTAACAAGAGCTCGTGAAATCAGATCTGTACAAACTGCTTCATCATATGTAATCACAAAATCACATTACTGGTGGACATCTAACTTTGAGTCTGTTATCTTCTATGAACTCTTCTTGGATCAAGATGAATCCCTGGCTCCGATCTCCTCAATCATTTCTATTTGTAAACTCTCGCCCTCAACACAAAAGTATACCTTCCCACTATCATGATCAGACACTACCTTGGTCGTGGCCAAGAAAGGTCGTCCTAAGATGATGGGGGTATCGGTCACACATTCAGGGATCTCCATGTTCAACACAATTAAGTCCATAGGGAATTTTAGGCCCTGAATGGTGACGACAACATACTTTAGTAACCCTTTTGGCCTCTTGACAGATTTATCTGCAAACTGAAGAACTATCCTACACTGTCTAAGAGGGACAAACTCGAATTGGTCAAGTAAGGCAACCACGAGGAGGTTAATCAAGGATCTGTTGTCTAATAGTGTCCGATTAAACTGTTTTTCATGATTATGGCATCTGACATATGGAGCTCCTGCATCGGGTCTCTTGGTTGGCAATCGATTCTTGATTGCAAAGCAGGTGGCAAGAGTAGGCCCATGGAGTTCTAAATTGTGATTTCTCCTCTTCTTCATATGTATGGTGGTCCTCACCATAAGGTTCTTTTGGAAGAGAGGAATGTGCTTAAGTGCCTCCTAAAGAGTTAGCTAGATCTGAAATCTATCTGCCATTTGCTCGTTGAACTCTATTTAGTCCCTCTTTTTGGGATTTTCTTATTTTTGACCCTTATCTATACAGAGTGCTTGAGGGAAGGGGATAGAGGGATTCTCTCCAAAGGAATGAGGGTCTGGAGTGGGTTTTTGAGCATGTAAAATGCTAGAATCCATGCAAACATCATCAATATCAAGAGATGGATCCAGAAGAGATATAGAAACCTTTCATTTATTCATATTTTTAATTTTTGAATATTTTTCCAATTTTTTATTTTTCTGAAAACATCCTTAGGTACTGGGGAGAACAACACAATTGTAGGAATCTTGGTGGCATTAGTACCATCGACACCATCTGAACTTGCAGCAGCATCTGGTAGTTTGGTGGCCTAAGCACCACCATCTGTAATAGGGGATACGACTGCCGCATTAACATCGTCTGGATCATCATCCTTGGTGGTATCGGTACCACCGTCATCATCATCTTGGTTTGCGGATCAACATTGCTCTTGACTCCATCTAGCATCATAGAATATGTAGTGGCATATAGCCTAGATGAGTAGCCACTGGCTGGCCTCCTACCACTCCTAAGTGTCACAAAATCAGCAAATAAATAATGAATGTCATCTTGAATATTAATAGGAGAGGCGGTCTTTGTAGATTGTACCTACTCAGACCTTCTCTTTAGATTGTTCGGGTTTGGTTCAATTTGAGAAGGTATGACAACCTTACACTTGATTATTTCCCTCATTTTGTGTCAGAACTCGTCCATCTCTCGCCTGAAGATATCTTGTTGTTCTGACAGCATATGGGAAAGATCATCAAGGGATGGGTTATCATGTGAGTTTGAATGACAACCAGATAGGTTGCCTCGACGAACATGAGGATCACTCTATTGTTGGTATGAATGAGGAGTGGAGGATGTGGATATTGCTGATGAGATTGGTGCCGCCTCCACTATTGACCCTGATGTGAGGGTCGAGGACCATGTTATGACTGTTGCTGGGAGTACTGGGGCTGCTGTTGTGTGTGGTGCCCTATCGTGTCTATGTCAGAGGCTGTTGCTGGGATGAAGAACCTCCAGTTGACCATCTGACACCCAAGTAATCATGATGGATCCCAGGCTATTATTGGTACTGGGAGTACCAAATCCCGTTAACTTCCATCAACATCGCCTGCTACTCTTAGACTAGTAGGGGAAGGGATGCAAAAGTCTAATCCATATGATACACAACCAACTAAGTATCTGAAGAATGGAGTGGAGGTAACTGATGCTACAATAGTGACTGGATTGGCTCTGCCTGAATGTGGTGAATTTGACGATATGAGGTGGAGGGATGAGACGAACTACTCCCTGGATCAACTCGTGAACTGGAATGTGGCTGAAAAGCCATCTGTGCCTCTTGGAGTTACATGATATGGGTCTTCGGGTAACTAAGAGTTTGTCTAGCTCATCAATCTTATTGAGCTTATCAAAGCCCTAGCACATTTTATTCTTAATAATCTCCATCCGATCCAACTTCTGACTGATGATTCCCGTATGGGCAGTTGAAGATTGTACTAGTGTTGTTGTCATAAATGAGGAAGAAGTACCTGCATCAATACGTGATATCCTCTGGTATGAAACCTCCAGGGGGAGAGGCTTCCCCTAAGTATAAACCCGAGTCTGGGACATCACAGTGTAGTTTTTGGCCATCTCCTCATAAATGGCCCAGACTGGGTATTCATCCTTGGAGAAGTAGGAACCTCCACATGATGCATTCACTATCCCCTAAAGCTCAAGTGTCAGCCCACAAAAGAAACTCTGGAAAAGGTTGGGCTTGCTGATCTCATGGTGGGACACCAATTGATGAGCTCTCTAAAGGGATCCTAAGCTTCATGGAATTTTCATTGGGGATCATCATGAAGTTTCTAATCATGGCTCTAGATGCATTAGTCTGGCCGAGTGGGTAATACTTGTTTAGGTACTTGGTCCAGAGTTGCTCCCAAGTAGTGACTATCCTCCCTAAGTGGTTCAGCCAGTAGGTTGCTTGATCAACCGAGGAGAACATGAAGGCGATCAACTTGATGGTGTCCTCGCTCACAAATTAATCATGGACATTGTTGCAGATCATCTCGAATTGTTGCAAATGGAGATGGGGCTCTTTAATGGTGGCCATCTGATGAGCGATTCCTATGCAATACTACCATTTTGATGAGAGAAAAATTGACTAGGGTTAAGTTATTAATTAAGTAAGTGTTGCTGTGACCCTAATGAATCAAGTGATCAACAAGAAAAAAAACCACTAAGAGATCAAGCAAACAAATCAAGGGATTTTGCTATTTTAATTAACCTAGTAAAGTGACCAGGGTCGAACTCAACACAATTATACATTAAGTAGTCGATTTTCAGAAGTCGAGTGATTTTTATTGTTTTTAGTGGTTTTTAATCTTGCAAATTTTTTATTTTTCAAAATGAAGGAAATAAATACACTGAACATAAATGAAAACATACACCATCTTTTTGTGTTTTTTAAATAAGTAAAAAATGCTAGAAAAAATGTAATAAAATTATTTTGTAGGTTTTATATGTTTTATAGGGTTATTCGTAATTTATATATTTTTAGATATTTTTTTGTAATTTTCTAAAAATCAAATAATGATGAAAAGAATAAACAATGCACACCCAAGAATGTTTGTAAATTAAAAATAAGTAAATGGCTCAAAATTCCTAGAGTTTATTTTTAAAATACATTAGAGCAAATACCTACAAACAAGAACTGAAATCGCTATTTTTTGGATTTTTCAATGTTTTATATGATTTTTACAAGTTTTTAAGTATTTTTGTAATTTTTTAGGTTTTTATAAGGTATTTTTCAACAAAAATGATATACAAGCTAAATGGCAATAAGATACAACTATACGAATTTTTTTGAATTTATAAATTATTTTCAAAATTTTATGTATTTTCCAAAACAATCAAGGGATTTTTAGGATATTTTGAATTTTTAATAAAAGAAAATGCTCGAAAATCAACAAGAAAAATCACCATGAATAATACATGCTAGCATAAGTCACATAGAAGCTTTAAGCAATTTTTGGAATTAATTTGATATTTGTTGTAATGAATAAAAGACTAGTAATTAAAAACAATTCACAGGGACCAAAAGTGCATAAATTTGAAGTCCTAGGGCCTAGCAGATAAAATAAGGAAAGTCTAGGGGCTACTTATGCAATTTCTCTACAAGAGTCACGCACAACATGTGAACCAGACACTCGTGGGTATATATCAATTTTTGAAACATTAACTTTATTCTATAACAAGCAATAAGTTAAAGACAAAGACGACAAATATCTCAAAAAGCACGTGTGATTGCAAGTAACTACAACTTAATGCAAATATAAAAAACTAGGGGGTTTTACCAAACATGTTTCAACTACATATTATATTTATTGGACAAAAGCAGAATAAAAAAACATGCAACGGCTAGAGGATGTCAGGGACGTGTGGATCAGGTATGACATGTCAAGGTCTGATCAACGGTGCTGCAAGGCTGCTTTGACATATGGTGCAGATGAAGTAGGGAACTAATCAGACCATTATTAGTTAGGCCGCTCTGATGTGCGGTCCAGATCAGATCTGGAAGACATGGCTCATCTCATATCGCTAGAGTATGCTAGAAGAATAGAGCTTAGGAGAGCTTCAATCATTTGTAGACAACGATCCAAGAGGCTAATCAACTCACGAAGATGTCCATCATCTTCATAGAAATGCTCTACGCTGAGTGGAAGTGTCTGATGAGGTGATGGACGCTCGAATTGGCATGGCAATACTCCTCCACCTATAGTTGCTCCGCATGAGCAATAGGGGCTTCGATTAGGTCCTCCTTACGCATGCCTATAGCTACGAAGGGTAAATGGACCCCGAGGCTTACGTCCGGTCAGGTTGTTGCATGTAATATGAATTGAAGTAATGAGGGAAATGGAGCTATGGTTTCCGACAAAGGCAGGGGAGGAAACCTAACCTACTCCTACTCCGATTAGCAAGATCTACGGGGGACAGGACGCACTGGAAGGTAGGGGGTAAGTTGGGGAGTCGATCAAAGGTGGGGTGAGCAACATAAGGATCCGACCAGCTCGTTAGAGCTAGTGGAGTGACAGTAGAGGGAAGTGGACTAATCGAATTTATGTGGAAATGCATTTGAAGTAAAGGGTACCTGAAGCTTCTAATGGACTCAGCTACATCAGGAAAGGTGGATAGCGAGGTAGAGGCCTCGATCGGGTTACGGCTGACCTGGGAGGCTTCACGCGGTGGGGGTCCCACCACGTGGTGAGCTACATTCAAATCAAGCACCAGATAGAGTTCTGAAAAGTTCTCTGAAAAGTTACCACTCTTTGAAAGGTGTCTAAGGGGCTGTGGTGGCGTACCCATGGAACTTGGGTAGTAGTTGGATCGTTTGACAGTAAATTTCGATGTCGCCCAAGATAACTGGAAGCTGGATCCATTGGTGGGTGAGGATTTCACTAATTTTATGCAACTACTTCATGGTGCATGCTGGACGCTGAGGATCCCCCGGCTTGTCCTGACATTTGTTGTCTACTCAACCCTCTTGTTGTGGTATCTCTCCACACCACCTAGTCTTTCTGGCTTGTCTCTCCCAACTCGCATCTGTGTGAGCTCTCTTCTCACCTATGCCATGAAAATCCCTTGGTACCTGATCTTTGTCTGCATGGTCTCCTCAAAGTTAGCAATGTGTTGTTGATGTCTTCCTGATCTAATACGAATGATGAAGTTTGATGCTGCCCATTTGTTATGTCCTTACTTGCCATTTATTCGGTCTCTACAATGGAAAAAGACCATAGCTCAGGTGTTATAAAATGAATGTATAGTTGTGTTGGCCTATATGATGGTACCTCAGGATTGAAAGAAGGGTGCTTGAGGGTGAAGAGGGTGGAAGTGAACTTGTGTTTAGAGAGCGGGTTTGAGCTCTCTAAAGCCACCCTAGATGAATGGGGAGGAGTGCTAGAAAACAGTGCTGTCAAAGGCAGCCTAAGAGACCTCCTTCCCATCATCTTGATCTGGGGATTTATGAAGATTTGATCTAGACTGAAAGCATGATGATAAAACAAACTACTGGTTCACCTACTTGACACAAGGTGACGATTGTGAAAGTTTGATCGTTTCTCTTGCCAAATTTTATTAGGTGATAATTAAACTATATAGAGCGAGTTAGTGAGCTATTAGGAGCTTGATTCTCCATAGAGAATGGTTCATATTCTTACGACTAGTTGCTCCTATCTCCTTCCAGTGTGGATGTAAGTACAAACCATTTCCGGCTTTCTGATTTACTTTAGGACGGAGACTTACAGAATTTCCTCTAAACCACCCACTCCGCTAAGGAAGTCTGGACCATTTACTGGCTTCCTGAAAATCCTCACTTGAGAATAGTCAATTGTTTTTGTTAGAAACGGTAGTCTGATGAAAGTTCAAGTGTGGCTCTATGCTAGTGTGCGGGTCGCTCAACTCTTAGTTGTAAAATCAGACAATGAAGGGGTTACTCTCCCCAAAAGAATTTTGAGTGAAGTTTGGTTTTAGGTCAAGTATGCTTTAGCAGTCATGATTTTATTGGTTATCTATTTTTCAATTATTTTTCTAAATAAAAGGAACATATAAGGAATTTTCCGATTTCCTTATTATTTAAGTCAAATAAAATAGGAGGAGGAAGACAGAAAAGCTGATGCACGATGAAATCAGTGATGCATGCAGAGTAAGAAATGCGTACCTTCTCCAATAGTGTACATGCAAAGTGATCCGAAAATAAATTAAAGATATATTTATAACTAATTTAAATGATGCACAAGGAAATCACCTTAAGATGATAGCTTCTATTATGGGAAGTACTAGAGCTAATTAATTAGAAGAGAGACCAGAATCCAGTCTTGGAAGTCACTCAGTGCCTGCCACAACGGGTCCTGTAAGTGTTGTATGCGACTTCTCATGATGCGTGGTTTCTAATCCAATCAAGTTAACTTTTTTTATTTGACAAAGTCCATAGTGTGATATATAGTAACATATATTTTATTAGGGTATTTGGACCTTAGTTGCTACTGACCTCAACCAGAATAAAAGTGAATTCTAGGCGCTAAAACCTCGTGAAACAAATGAAAATAAAAGGAAAAAAATTACAAAAAAATCTGGTGAGATACACTGAGTGCATCAACACTTGGTGAAATAGATCTTGAATAATTTTTCAAGTCCAAGAGTGTCCAGCAATCTAAGTTATTACAAGAGTTTTGCAAATAACAAAACTAAGTCTAATTCTCTCTAATGTAATTACTTCTGCTCCTCTTGATCTTCCTTAAATGTAGGTCCCTCCCAAGAGGACCGAGTCATGCTCCATACGGTACTTCACACAAAAAGTAAAGCAAGAAGTGGTTGGAAACAATTATAAGAAAGAGAAGCAGAAATAAAGAGAAAATCTAATTGCTCAGTCATACTCCCCAGCAATGGCACAATTCTGATGAGCGAAAAATCGACCAGGGTTAAGTTATTAATTAAGCAAGTTTCATTGTGACCCTAATCAACTAAATGATCAACATGGAAATAAGCCACTAAGAGATCAAACAAACAAATGAAGCTATTTTTCTACTGTTATCAACATGGTATAGCGATCAAGGCCGAACTCAAGGAGAACAATTATACACTAAGAAGTCGATTTAAGAAATCAAGTGATTTTTATTGTTTTTTGTGGCTTTTAATTTTATAGATTTTAAAATTTTCAAAATGAAGAAAATAAACACAATGAAAAAAGTAAACACATACAATCATTTTGTGTCTTTCAAATAAGTCAAAAATGCTAAGAAAAATGTAATAAAATATTTATTGGGTTTTATATGTTTTATAGTGTTTTTGGTAATTTTATGTATTTTTTAGATATTTTTGTAATTTTCTGAAAATCAAACAATAATGAAAACAACAAATAGTGCACATCCAGGAATGTTTTGTAAATTACAATGAAGTAAATGGCATAAATTCCAAGAGTTTATTTTAAAGATAAACTAGAGAAAAATATCTACAAACTAGAACTGAAATCACCATTTTTGAATTTTTCTATCATTCTATATGATTTTTACAAGTTTTTAGTGTTTTGCAAATTTTATGGTTTTTATAAAGGATTGCTAAACAAAAATGATAAAAAAGCTAAAGGTCAATAAGATACAACTACAAGACTTTTGTGGATTTTTTAAATATTTTTTCAAATTTTAGTGCATTTTCCAAAACAAGAGGGGGGATTTTTAGGGCTTTTTTGAATTTATAATATTAGAAAATGCACGAAATTTAAAATAAAAATAATCAAAAATAATACATGCTAGCATAAGTCACATATAAAATTTAGGCTATTTTTAGAGTTAATTTGATATTTATTGCAATGAATAAAAGGCTAGTAATTAAAAATAGCTTATAGGGACTAAAATGTAAATATTTTAAGTCCTAGGGCCTAATAGATAACAAGCAAGGAAAGTTTAGTGGTCACTTATGCAATTTCTCCACAATAGTCACACGTACCACGTGAACCAGGCACACATATGTAAATATGCAATTTTTGAAACATTAACTTCATTCTATAACCAGCAATAGGTTTAGGAAAAAGAATGCAAATATTCCAAAAAGCACGTGCGGGTGCACGTAACTACAACTTAGATGGACTGAAATGTAAATATAAAAAACTACAGGGGTCTTACTATAAATGATTTTAACTACACATTATATTTATTGGACTAAAACGAAATAAAAATGCATGTATGGGGAAAGGGAATATACCCTCGAGGGCAAGTGCCTCGTGCATGGGTGGTCAGATGGCTTTGATGGGCTCCTACAAAAGGATCTAACGGCCATAGGATGTGTGGCTCAGATCTAACATGTCAGGGTCTGATCAACGGTGCTGCAAGGCTGCTTTGATGTGTAGTGCAGATGAAGTGGGGACGAGATTGGACCGTTATTAGTTAAGCATTGTAGAACGATCCAGATCAGATCTGGAAGGCTGGGCTCATCTAACGACACGAGAGGATGCTGGAAGAACACATTTTAGGCGAGCTTCGTTCAGTTGTAGATGACGATCCCAGTCACTGATCGACTTGTGAATAGGTCCAACATCTTCATAACAATGCTCCACGCTAAGTGGAAAGGTCCGATGAGGTGATGGACGGTTTGATCGCCATGGCAGCACCACATGGAGCTGCTCCTCCTGAGCAGTAGGGTCTCTCATTGGGTCTCCTTGCATGTGCCTACACCTACAAAGGTTAGATAGACTTGGAGGCTTTTCTCTCGTCTGGTTATTGCATGTAATGGTGAATAGAAATGATGGGGGATATGGAACTCTGGTTTCCTGCGAAGGTAGAGGAGGAAACCTATCCAACTATTGCCTTAATGAGCAGGATCCTGGGGGACAGGATCTGCTAGAAGGTGGATGGTCAATCGGGGAGTTGATTAAAGCGGATGGATGAGAGAGATAAGGCTCCATCCAGCGATTCGGAGCAAGTGGAGTGATGATAGAGGGAAGTGGACCAATCAAAGTGAAAGTGGAAATGCAGATGAAATAAAGGGTACCCAAAGTTTCTGTTGGGCTCAGCGTCATCAGGTGTGGTGGACAGTGATGTAGTAGCCTTGATCGGGTTGTGGCTGACCGAGGAGGCTTCACACGACGAAGGTTCGTCCACGTAGTGAGATACGTTCAAATCAAGCACCAGATCAAGCTTCGAAGGGTTCTCCAAGGAGCTTCGACTCTCTAGAAGGTGGCTAAGGGGTTGCGGTGGTCCACCCATGGAACTTGGGTAGTAGCTCGATCGTTTGAGGGAGAAGTTCAAAGTCACCCAATATTGTTGGAATTTGTATCCATCGGTGTGTGAGAGTTGCACCAGGGTTGTGCAACTACCTCATGGTGTGTGCTGGCCTCTGAGGATCTTATGTCTTGACTTGGTATTTGTTGTCTACTCGACCTTCTTGTTGTGGTATCCCTCCACCACCGGCAGGTCTTTCTGTCTCGTCTCTCCTATCTCGCCTCTATGTGAGATCTCTCCTCATCTCTGCCATGAAAATCCCTTGGTCCCTGATCTATCTATGCATACTCTCCAAGGAAGCGAGCAATGTGTTGTTGATGGCTACATGATATAATACGAATGATGAAGTCTGAGGCGACTCATCTGTCCTGTCCTCACTGGTCATTTTTCTGTTCTCTGCAAAGGCAAAAGACCCTATCTTAGGTGCTATCAAATGAATCTGTGATGGTCTATCTGATGGTATCTCAGGAGTGGAAGAAGGGTGGTCGAGGGAGAACAGGTTGGAAGCGAACTTGGGTTTAGAGAGCAGGTTTGAGATCTTTGAAGCTGCCCTAGATGAACGAGGAGGAGTGCTAGAAAGCAGTGTTGCCAAAGGCAACCTAAGACACCTCCATCCCATCATCTTGATATGAGGGTTTATGAAGATTTGATTGGATTGAAAGCAGGATGAGAAAACAAACCATTGGTACATTTACTCCACACAATGTGATGATCGTGAAAGTTCGGTCGTTTATCTTGTCAAATTTTATTAGTTGATAATGCAATTTTATAGAGTGAATTAGTGAGCTATTAGGAGCCCGATTCTCCATAAAGATTGACCCGGATTCTTACGACTAGTCGCGCCTATTTCCAGACAGTATGGTTATAAGTATGGACCATTTTCAGCTACCCTATTTACTTGAGTACGGAGCCTTACACAATGTCCTCTAAACCACCTAAGGATGTCCATATCGTTTACCGACTACCTGAAAATCCTCATTGAAGAATAGCCAATCATTTTTGTTAGAGCTGGTAGTCTGAAGAAAGTTCAGGCATGGCTTTGTCCTAGTATGTGGGTCACTCAACTCTTAGTAGTAAAATCATACAAGAAGGGGGTTACTCTCCTGAACACAAAATTTTTTAGTGAAGTTTTGTTTTAGGTAAAGTATGCATTAGCAGACCCGATTTTATTAGTTATATCTTTTTTAAGTATTTTTCTGAAAAAAAGTAACGTCTAATGATTTTTTCGATTACCTTTTATTTAAGTCTAATAAAACATGAGGAGGAAGACAGAAAAGCCCATGCCGATGAAATCAGTGATCCACGTAGAGTAAGAAATGTGTACCTTGCTCCAACAATCTACATGCAAAGTGATCCATGCTTAAATTAAAGACAGAATTTAAACTAATCTAGATGATGCATGAAGAAAAATACCTAAGATGATAGCTTCTATTACGGGAAGAATTGAAGCTAATTAATCAGAAGAGTGACATGAACCCAGTCTTTGAAGTCGCTTGGTGCCGCCACAGCGTGTCCTGGAAGTTTTGGATGCAACTTCTCACTGTGTGTAGTTTCTAATCCAATCAAGTTAGATTCTTTTATTGGACTAAGTTCAAAGCATGATCTATATGAACATATATTCTATTAAGGTGTTTGGACCATTGTTGCTACCGAGATCAACCAGAATAAAACCTAAGTCTAGAGGCTAAAACCTCGGATAACAAATGAAAATCAAAGGAAAAATATTACGAACACTCCGATGAGGTCTTCTGAGTGCACTGACACTCTGTGAAATGGACCCTGAATAATGTTCAAGTCCAAGAGTATCCAAAAATCTAAGTTATTACAATGGTTTTGCAAATAATAAAACTAAGTCTAATTCTTACTAATATAACTACTTCTACTCCTCCTTCTCTTCCTCAAATGCAGGTCCCTCCGAAGCGGACCGAGTCATGCTCTAAGTGGTACCTCACACAAAATGCAAAGCAAAAAGTGGTCAGAAATAGTTATAAGAAAGAGAAGAAAAAATAAAGAGAAAATCTAACTACTCAGACGTGCTCCCCAACAACTATGCCATTTTGATGAGCAAAAAATCGATTACAATTAAGTTATTTATTAAGCAAGTGTCTTTGTGACCTTAATCAATCAAGCAATCAATGAGAAAATAAACCACTAAGAGATCAAGAAAGAAAATCAAGCGATTTTGCTATTTTTATTAACCTGGTATAGTGACCAAGATCGAACTCAAGGAGCACAGTTATACACTATGTAGTCGATTTTGAGAAATCAAGTGCTTTTTAGTGGTTTTAAATTTTACAAATTTTTAATTTTTAAAAATGAATAAAATAAACACAATGAACAAAAGTAAACACAAACATTTTTCTTGTGTTTTTCATCTAAGTCTAAAATGCTCAAAAAATGTAATAACAATATTTTTTGGGTTTTACATGTTTTATAGTATTTTTTGTAATTTTTATGTACTTCTCAGATGTTTTAGTAATTTTCTAAAAATCAAACATTTTTGAAATCAATAAATAGTGCACAACCATGAATTTTTTGTAAATTAAAAATAAGTAAATGGCTCAAAATCCTTAACGTTTATTTTTAGAATAACTAGAGCAAAATACCCGCAAACAAGAACTGAAATCACTTTGTTCGGATTTTTCTATGATTTTATATGAGTTTTACAAGATTTTAAGGGTTTTGCAAATTTTTAGTATTTTATAAGGTATTTTTAAACAAAAATTATATAGAAGCTAAAGGGCAACAAGATACAACTAGAAGAACTTTGTAGGCTTTTAAATGATTTTTGAATTTTTTATATTTTCCAAAACAAATAAGGGCATTTTAAGGTATTTTTGAATTTTCAAAATAGAAAATACATGAAAATCAACAAGTAAAAATCACCACAAAATAACACGTGCTAGTAGAAGTCACATACAAATTTAAGCAATTTTTGGAGTTAATTTGATATTTATTGCAATGAATAAAAGACTGGTAATTAAAAATAGCTCACATAGACCAAAACGCAATATTTTAAGTCTTAGGACCTAGCAGATAACAAGCAAGGAAATTCTAGGGACTGCTTATGCAATTCCTCTACAATATTCAAGCGCGGCTCGTGAACCCGACACACAAGGGTAGATACGAAATTTTTAAAAAATTAGCTTTATTCAATAATATGCAATAAGTTAAGGATAAAGACTGTAAATATCCCAAAAATCATGTATTGGTGCACATGTCTACAACTCGGATGGACTGAAATGCAAATATAAAAAACTATGAGGGTCTTACTGTAGTTGGTGAACCATTCCTCACACTGGGGTCTGGCCCGAAGCTGCTTCGCTAGAGCTCTTTCTCTCCATTACCCATCCCGACTCTAACTTCCATTTTCTTGGAGATTCGTACTTGAGATTCCTCGTAGATCTGAGATTCTCGTGGATCCCTATGTTGGCTCGGATCTCCCTAGGTATTCAAGCACCCTTTTGATCTTTCCAAACCCTGCAAGAGCCCTATAAAATTTTCACTCCACCTCCCTTGGAATGTAGCTCGATCCTTGTACCACCACAATCCTAGCCACCTTCAGGGGAGTGAAAGCTCCTCGGAGAACCCTTCGGAGCTCGATCTGGTGCTTGATTTGAATGTAGCTCACTACATGGTTGGACCTCCACCGCGTGAAGCCTCCCTGGTCAGCCGCAACCTGGTCGAGGCTACTATCTCACCGTCCATCTCACATGATGAAGCTGAAACCATAAGAAGCTTCTGGTACCTTTTACTTCGTCTGCATTTCCACTTTCACTTTGATTGGTCCACTTCCCTCTGTTGTCGCTCTACTTGCTTTGACCAGCTAATTGGAGCCTTATCTCTCTCATTTATCTACGTTGATTGACTCCTCGACTCAACCTCCACCTTTCAGTGCATCTTGTCCCCTCATGATCTTGCTCATTGGAGCAGGACTAGGTTAGGTTTCCTCCCTCGACTTCACCGGAAACCAGAGCAAAGCCTCCGAGTTTGTTTACCCTTTGCATGTGTAGGCACGTTTAAGGAGACCTAATTAGAGCCCCTACTGCTCAGGTGGAGCAGCTCGAAGTGGTGGTGTACCGCCACGCCGATCAGATCATCCATCACCTCATCATACACTTCCACTCAACGTGGAGCATTTCTACAAAGATGCTGGACCTCTTCGCGAATCAACAAGTGTCTAAGATCATCATCTATGACCAATCAAAGCTTGCCTGACTTGTGTTCTTCCAGCATCCTCCAACGTCGTTAGATGAGCCTCGTCTTCCAGATCTAATCTAGACTATTCTCCTACGCCTAACTAATAACGGTACAATCCGGTCCCCAGTTCCTATGTGCCGCACGTAAGAGAATCTTTGCAGCACCATTGATTAGAACCTAACATGTCAGAATTGAGCCACAGATCCCTGACATCCTCTGGGTGTCAGATCCTTTTGCAGGAGCCTATCAAAGCTGTCAGACCTCCCATGCGCGAGGCACTTGCCCTTAAGGGTATATTTCTCTTTTCCACCTACATGTGTTTTTATTCCATTTCAGTCTAATAAATATAATGTGTAGTTAAAGTTCAACAAACCTTTGTCAGCCAATTAAAAATTTGTATTCCAATAAATGAAAGAATAAAAGATAAAGAAGTATATGAATTTAAAATAAAAAATAAATAAAATGACAAATGTTTTTATTTTTGAAATTATTTTTGTATGCTTTTAATTATTTTATGAAATATATATAATATATAATGTGTATGGTAGATCAATTATTGAACTTCACTCGGGGTTTGGGTCAATCGGTATTTATTATATATTTACCACCTTAGTTTCTTTTTCTTTTCTCTTTATTATTTTTTTGGAAAAAATATGTGAATTATGGAATATAAACACAAGTATGTACAATGAAACTTATTGTATTTACACCTATTTATATATGTTTTTCGTAAAAGATAAAGCTAATATTTTACTGATTTGTTGACCAAAGACACTGAGTTCATTGTAGATGATAAGTATCTTACGTCATTTGAGACTCTCAAGAGTCTAGTTGTCGAGGCACCAATCCTCCAGTCGTTTGATTGGTCTCTCACATTCGAGATCATGACAGATGCCTTCGATTTTGCCGTAGGAGCCGTGCTGGGACAGAGCAGGGATAGAGTGCCTAGTGCCATTCACTATACATTGGATGCCCCACAACAGAACTATACAGTCATGGAGAAGGAGATGCTAGCTGTAGTTTTTGCCTTGGATAAGTTCAGATCATATATCATTGGATCTAGAGTGACTATCTTTACTGACCATACCCCCATCAGTTACCTCAAGGAAAAGAAGGATGCCAAAGTGAGATTGACTAGATGGATCCTTCTACTCCAGGAGTTTGATATTGAGATTAAAGATAAGATCGGAGTCAAGAATGTGGTGGCGCATCATCTCTCTCGATTAGAGCATCTTGAGGAATTTGAGCAGATTGATACCATATCTAAGACCTTCCCAGATGAGGCGATCCTTGCTATCGCCTTGCTCCCATGGTACGCCGACATTGTGAACTATCTTGTTGCCAAGAAAGCTCCATAAGGTTGGCCAAGGAAGCGACTTGAGACCTTCCTCGCGAAGGACAAGTTCTACCATTGGGAGGATCCCGTCCTTTATCATGAAGAAGGGGATAGCGTCTGGCGTCGGTGCATTCCTCAAGAGGAGCACCATAGCATCCTCACCTACTGTCACAAGCTGGAGGTAGGAGGACATCACTCTGGGAGGAGAACAACATAGAAAGTGCTCCAATCCGACCAATGGTGGCCTACTATCTCTCATGGATTCTTAAGAATTTGTGAAGAGATGTACTGACTGTCATTGGATGGGCACTTGTGGACAATGTGACATGATGCCAGTGCATCCCATTCACTTCTGTGAGGTTTTTGATGCATGGGTCATTGATTTCATGGGTCCATTCCCTAAGAGACAGGGGTTCGAGTACATTTTGTTGGCCATAGATTGTGTTAGTCGTTGGGTTGAGGCCATCCCCGCCCGACTGCAGATGCTAGGACTATTTGCTGATTTTTGAGGAAGCATATCATTTCACGGTTTGGGGTACCTAGAGTTTTAATATCTGATGGGGGGTCTCATTTCGTCAAGGAAAAGGTAAAGGCCCTTGCTAGTGAGTTCAGCATTGACCATCGTGTAGCCACTCCATATCACCCTCCGACCAATGGCCTTGCTAAAGTATCGAATAGGGAGATCAATACGATATTACAGAAGGTAGTCCACCCAGACCGAAAGGATTGTTCACAGCTTTTGGACTCGGTCTTGTGGGCATACCAGACTTCCTTCAAGACCCCTTTGGATACATCTCCCTTTCATCTCGTTAATGGCAAGCCCTGCCATTTACCTGTTGAGATTAGGCACAAGTCACTTTGGGCTGTCACTGATATATTATTGGATCTAATGAGTATAGGAGATCAAATGAAGGAAGAATTGGCAGCCTTGGAGGATCTTAGAGATACAAACCTTTGAAGCAGCCTACATTACAAGGAGTGAGTGAAGGAGTGGCATGATTCTCACATCAGTCACAAGCAGTTTGAGCTAGATCAGAGAGTATGGTTGTTTGATACCAGGCTTAGATTATTTCCAGAGAAGTTACAAAGCAAGTGGAAGGGACCATATCTGGTCTGAAAGGTACATGACAATGGGAGCATTGACATATCTGAGATGTCAGCTGATTCTACCTTTTGTGTTAATGGGTAGCGACTCAAACCATATCTATATCATGAGCCCCTGGTCATTGACGTCACCCAATTCATTTTGCGTGAGATGTGGTCTTTGATCCACATCTAGTACATGTCATGCCTGATTATCACTGTCTTCTGTCATGTATAGATCCATATGTCCATATCATCTCATTCTCTAGTCCAACTCCCCATCTGCATCTTATGATTATGCTATACTTAGGGTGTACTTTACCATAAGTATGGGGAGGGTGGTGGACTCTTGAGTATTCTTTTGATTCTTTTCACCTCGACTTTGCTACATATACTTAGGGACCTTTCACCCTAAGTATAGGGGAGGTAAACCATGTACATCCTATCACTCGGGTTTCCCTTTAGGCACAGTCTCCTATACGTAGGATTACTTGATCCTAAGTATAGGGGGAAAACACCGAGCTCTCTTCATTTTAATCATTGATTTGTTGTTGTAGTACAGATTTCCTTTTCACTTCTCTATACTAAGCACGAGTTATGTCTTCTTCATCATTCTTGATCCATTCTGAGGACATCGTTTGAGCTAAGTACATGGGGGTGTCGTATATATTTTATATATACTTTAGCCATAACTCGTACTTTGTGTGAGTGTGTTAATAAATAATAATGGCTAAAAACCTTTTCCTAAAATCCACAAAAATTTAAAATTTTTCTTGTACATAAAATCCTTACTTGCACATACATAGCTATTTATAGAAAATATTTTTGTACAAATGTTTGTAAAAATGTTTTGTGTAAAAAGTTTGAAAATATTTTGATATCAAAATTACATATATAGTACAAAAATTTTCTAAAATGTTTGAAAAACAAAAGCTTGCAAAAAACCTTGTGTAAATGTATGTAAATAGTTTGCAAAACTCCTGCATTCATGCATTCATTCGTTCAAACATTTTTCAAAAAGTTTGCACATCTTCAAAAATTTGCATAAAACGATTTTTGTATATACTTGTACAATTTTTCTGAATCATAGTTGACATTTAAACTGTCCTATAATTAAATTGAAAAATGGAGCTTGGTTAGGACCTTAATCCACCTAATTCTAAGAGAAACCTTATACGGAAGAGGGTTAAGAATTTTCATGTCCATTTGGGACTTAATTCTTTGAGTCCATTAGGCTATGATCATATGTCATCTTGATGAGCTTAAGTAAAGCACTTAACAACACACACATGACTCTCACAAAACAATGACTTTACTTGCACCAGCACTTTACACATAGCTCTTTGTGAGGAGGCAGTCATCTTTGGCTTGGGGTAGCATACGAGGGTAGTACCTCTAGGAGGAACCTCTTGTCTTCTTTTCGTGAAGGAAGTGCGTCTCAACTTGGTTGGACGGTGTTGAGGTCTAAAGACAGGAGTTGCGGGTTGTAGCAAAGCTTAAAAAGAGGGATAGTCTCCTAGCTCAAGAGGAAAAACTCCTTTTGTATATATGTTGCACCATGTAGATATGTTGTAATTATGTACATAAAAAAAATGTACAAAGAAAGAAAAACTCCAAAAAATGGTGGGTCTGATGGAAAATAAAATACCCACCGGAATGTATATAGTTAAAGAAAATGAAGCTTATGTTACCCATCCTCATCTCATGAAACTTGCAGCGGGAGACTTAGCTGTACTAATTGGGCTCCCAAGGATACATGACTACACTGGTCATGGTCCATTCTCTTCTTCCCCCTCTTCTTGAGTCGGTTGCACTTAAACTTAGAAGGAAATACCCCATTTCTCGAGGAAAGAGCTGTTGGACCAGGGCATTAGAGTTACCTTGTTAAGGGGGGTTGTTACTTTGCCATTTCTGAAGTGGGGAGCTACATATCACTTACACAGTACAAGGAAAGATTCATGGTCATTAGAGTTTGCGTATATAGACTTGTTCTGATCTGGATTATTGAGGAGTCTTGACCATAGATTGGTGGAACTTATTGGTTGTTAAGTTTTAAACCCAAGTCCAAATAAGGCTACGACAAACTAATAATCCAAAGGTCTGACAGAGCTCCATACTTCAATTTAAAGAAGACAAGTTTAATAATCAACCTTGATACTCCGTCTTTTTCTTTTCCTTTCTTTTCACTTCTTTTTCAAATAAGTGTTTTAAGGGACTAGCAAAAGTAAAATATAGGGGGGGTTATGAATCGTCATTCATCACTCTTTATTCTTTTATTTTAGCTAATTAACTTGGTAAAGCATCTTGTAAATAGTTGTAAATACAATAAATTCGCAATAGGCTTGCATTTGTTAATATTCCATAATTAGCATATATTTGTGCAAAAATAAAAGAATAAAGAATAAAAGAAAAAGAAGTAAATATTTCGAATAAATATTGAGTGACCCAACCCAACAGAGGGCCCCGGATGGGCCTAATCACCAAATAAAAGGGGTAGAGAGAGATTGGGCCACTTCACCTTATACATATATACCCTCTATGTATATAAATTATTTTTTCAAAAATAAAAGTAAGAATGTATTTTTATTTCATTGTATATATTTATCAAAAATAAAAATTAGAAAAATAAAATAAAAATAAAACTAGAATAAAACTCTCTCTCTCTCACCTTGTATATAATACATGTAAATATGTATATTTCCCTATTTAACTTATACTTGCAATTAAATAATAAAAATAAAATAAAAATTGTTTTATACTCCAAATATTATGTTGAAAATAAATAAAATATAAAATTGGGGTATTATAAAAATAATAAATTAAAAATAATTGTATAAAATACATAGATATTTTATACCTATTTATAATACATTATACTGTATATACCAAAATTTATTTTTTATAAAAATAAATAAAAATCACAGAAAATTAGTTTGGAAAATAACAAATATTTTTCATTTTATACACTTTTTAATTTAAAATCATTTACTATTTTTAATTGATTTTATGAATATTTTTATACATCCTATTTTTTGATTGGTCCATGAGGAATGTTGACTCCGGTCAACTACCCGTCCCGGAACCCCCCTCGCGTGGATCCGGTTTTTTGCACTTTTCACCAAATTATCCAGACTCGATCCGACCACCATCAACTTCGTTCAGAGATTCTGATTATCGAGGGAAGATCCATGATCCTCGCACGTTGATTTTTTAGTGATCTCTCCCTCAGTTCGCACACTCAGACCCGAATCTTCCGACCACATGGGATGTTATATAAATACTTCCATCGTCTCCCCAGCTCCTTAGCACACGTCGCACCCCTTTCTAGTTCCCTAGACACCTCCTTGGTGACAGCATCCGAAGGCCACTCTTGGAGCTCGGAGAGGTGCTGTGTAGCCGACGCTGACCCATCGTGGCCGGAGAACTACCGCAAGGAGCCTCCTTCTCCAACCGCAGCATGGTAGGGACCACAACCTTGCCGTTTAACTTCCCTAGATCTCAGTATCTCGTTCGGACCTTCAGGTAGCCTTTATTTCATTCCGAGCTCAGTTATTTCGCTCTATCTTTCATTTGCACCTAGTCGTCGCTCCGCCAGCACCAACCAGCCAGTCGGAACCTCTTCCCCTTCATCTACCCATTCAGATCAACCTACACGCTCACCCTACACCTTCCCACACAACCTGATCTCCCTGATCTTGGACCAGACTCCCAAGATTAGGTCACTGGTCTCTTCTACTATCCTCACCGGAGACCCACCCCCCATCCACCGTCGCTTCTTTGTGTTTCAGACCTAATAGCCCCGATCGGAGTATCGCTCCGAGTCAGAGCTTTCTCGTGCAGACATTGACGCGTGCGGAGACCATCCAGATCGTCCTCCACCACCTTCGCCGGAGTGCTTTCAGGTCCTAGTCGTCGCCACATCCATCCGACCATCAGCTGCTCCATCAGATTCGACCACCCGACGTAGAAGGGTCCCACGATCCTATTGGCGCCTTCGGATCCTTCATCGGAGATATGTATCATCTCTGGTGCTCGGTGAAGGTCACTGATGATTCCTCATTCATCACTCTTTATTCTTTTATTTTATCTAAATATCTTGGCAAAGCATCATGTAAATAGTTGTAAATATAATAAATTATCAATAAGCATGCATTTGCTAATATTTAATAATTAGCATGTATTTGTGCAAAAATAAAAGAATAAAGAAGGAAATAAAAAGAAGGAAATATTTAGAATAAATATTGAGTGATCGGAACCTAAGAGAGGGTCCAGCATGGGCCTGATCGCCAAATAAAATAATTAGAGAGAGATAGGGTCGCTATACATTGTACATATTTACAATCTATTGTATATAATTTATCTCTACAAAAATAAAATAAAAAGGTCCTTTTTTATCTCCGTATATATAATTCAAAAATCAAAACAAAAATTAGAAAAATAGAATAAAAACAAAATAAAATTTTCTCTCTCTCACCATATACATAATACATGTATATATGTATCACTACCTCTTTATTTTATACATGTAAATAACCAATAAAAATAAAATAAAAAAGGATTTTATACATCGAATATTATGTTGTAAATAAATAAAATATAAATTTTGGTATTTGTTTAAAAATAACAAATTAAAAATAATTGGACAAAATACTTAGGTTTCTTATACCTGTGTATAGTACAATATATTGTATATATCATAAAATATTTTTCCTAAAAATAAATAAAATTATAGAAAAACCCTTAAAAATAATGAACATTTTTCATTTTATTTATTTTTTAATTTAAAGTCATTTTTTATATATTCTTATTTTCGCATTTTTCTGCTATTTTGTTGCCTAGTATCCTGTCTTATCTCCCGCCGCACCTGATTGGGCCACGTCGGGGTCGTTGACCCCGGTCAACTGCCCCCTTGGACCTCATTTCTATGCAGACTCGATTTCGCCCGATTTCACCTAATTTCTATGGCACGATCCGACCACCATTCCCTTCAACCAACTGCTCCGATTATTGAGGGATGAACCTTGAATCACATACGATGATTCCTCTATGGATCCGTCCCTCGTTTCACGCGCCCACGCTCCACACTTCTCGGACCCCGCAGCGTATAAAACATCCTAGAGCCTCCTTTTTTTCTGCATGTTTTGGTCGTCCCCTCGTCTCTGATGATCTCCACCTCTACCCACGAGTGACAACGTGCGATAGAAGTTGTCGTAGAGAGGTTTCGAGCCCTGTAGCCTTAGAGCTATTGACACTCCACCGTGCTCCGCCGTGAGGTGAGCCCCATCCTATGGACCCATCGACCCATCGAGGCGAAGATGCCCGGAGGTCCCTGACCTTTAGCCCAAACGACTCCATTCACTAGGTAACTTAGATTTCCTCTAACATGTTTTCTATTCGAGATTTTTAAGTTTGGCCCCATTCACCATGATCGAATCCCCCATTCGTTATCCTGACGATCGTAGAACCTTCGATAGACTTCTCCCCACCTTCTACGCCCATCCATTCACCTCATTTGCCCCAGGAACGAGCCCCAGGACCTCCTCCATCGTCACTTCGTCGGAGGGCCACGCCTCACCTCATCGGCCACCCATCCCGCGTACTGACGGGTCGAGGCACTTTGCCCTTGATCCAATATCTCATATGTGCAGGTTTAGCGCTCGACGGACCTCATCTGTAGGTCAAGATATCCTAGCACAACCGCTCTAGGTACCCTAGCTTTGTTGGGCCGTTCCTGACGGTCTCGCCCTCATCGAAGCATCATCATAGCTGCGGACCATTACCAGAGGTATTTCCCCTATCCTAGTAGCCTCGGAGGACGTATCTGCCACATATATCAGCCCATCGAAGCTCGCTGGAGGCGAGTTCATCACCGTTCTTCCAGGAGTCTTCCCTGTCGTTGGATCAAGGCCCTCTCCAGTTCTAATCTCGCTCATCCATCTTCGAGGATACCTCGATTGTCCGATCCATGTGAGGATCAGGTCTTGGCCATCCAACGTCGAAGGGTCATCCAAGGAGCTCAGCCGTCCGATCTTAAGTGAGGGACCCTCGGCCGTTGGATCGCTAATAAGAATGGTATTTGCACTTAGGCCCTTCTATATGTTTACATTTCCTTATTAATCCTATAATTATTTTCACTAGTTGTTTTTATCTTGGACATTTCGCATCTCGGACCTTGTGTTTTTAATATTCGCAATTCAGTCCTTCCGTTTGTATAGCAAGTGGTTCCCCCACGTGACTTTTGGATTAATTGTATGTTTCATCTTGGACTTCATTGTTGTTAACGAATGAATCTTTAGTATGAAATTTGCATTTATACCCCTGTGTGCTTGGTTCATGTGCTGATCGCGTGCGGACTTGGACTTTTTGCAACTTAAGCCCTGTATTGTTTACAAGTGTTATTGTTTGGCTGGAAACTTCTCAATAATTGCATTTTGGTCCCTGTGTGATGTGTCATTTGTGTTCGATTAAATAAATAACAAATATTATCCGAAATTCACAAAAGTTTGACACATGGCTCCTGCTAAGGTGTAGGAATTTTGGTGAATTTTTTGTTTTGTTTTATCTTCGTTTACTATTTTTAAAAATTCAAAAACCCAAAAAATTGTCACTATTTGTTATAGAAAATCAACTAAAAATATTAAAATAAAATATTGAAAATTTCTATAAAAAGTCATGCTTGTGTGTTTTATTATGTTTTAACTTCTTTCCAAGTTTCCCCTCACTCTCGTTTATAAAACTCGAAAAATCTGAAAAAGACTAAAAACCTTATCCGACCCATCTTTTGTTTCTGTCTTTCTTGTGAGGGCCCGACGAGTGAGGGCGGTGTTCTTAGGAGTGTCGGTGCACCCGAGCGAAGTGGAGGCGGCTTGTTTCTCCATCGAGCCGCAGGAGAGCGTAGGTGAGCGGGAGAAGAAGACCGAGTAGATATGAAAATTTAGGAATATTTTTACTATTATTGTTGTAATAATATAGGGACCTGGACTTTGAACTTTGGACACTTGGCTAATCGGGGTCTGTTTCACCGAGCACTGGTGTGCTCGGGGGACCTCACCGTAGTTTTTCGCTAGATTTGTTTTCTACCACATTTACTGTCTATCTGATTTTCGAAGGTTTGGGCCCTTAGACTTAGGAATTTCCTTGATTGTGACGTAATTAATTAAGGCCCAACCCTAGTTATCTTCTTGCACCTATAGATCGATTTTGGACCTTATTAATTAAATCACAAGAAAAAGATAGCTTAATTAGGCTTGAGTCTACGTGCCCTGAGGAACCACTTACATCACTGACAGGACCCGTTGTGGCGGGCACCAAGTGGTTCCCAAGATCGGACTCCGGAATTAGTCTGATTGGCTAGCTACCGTTCTTCTCGTGTAGAAAGTGCTTCGCCTAAGGCTGATTTCTTCTTGCATCATATAGGTAGTTTTAATTCTGTTTTTAATTTTATGCGCGGATCACCCTGCATATAGAGAGCTGGAGTCAGGTACGCATTTCTTAATTTGCATGCATCATCGTATTTTATCGCGCATCGGCTTTTTCAACTTCTCTCTCTATTTTCGACATAAAATAAACAGGAGAACCGAAAATTTCATTAGGTGTTGTTTGCTTTGAAAAATACCTAAAAAAAGAAAAACTATAAAATCGGGACTGCTAAACGCACTTGATCCTAAAAGACACTTGACTTAAAAATCTGTCTTGGGAGAGTAATCCTGTCATTGTATGGTTCGGATGAGCGAGAGAGTGACCTACATACTAAGATAGAGCAATACCCGAACTCTTGGAAGACTACCGACCTTTTGTACGAGATGGTCTATTAGAAGAATTGGGTTCCTACCAGCTCGCTTAATCGCTCTGAAAGACTGTTTTATCACCTAATAAAACTGACAAGATAAAAGACCGAGCCTTTACAGTCACCAGCTCTGTGTGAGTAGGTGAATTGGGGGTTTGCTTGTTGATCTTGTATGTTTCCAGATCTCATACGCCTTACTCTCTACATCAAGATGATGGGCCAAAGATCCCTTAGGTAGCCTCTGGCTCACCGCTTTCGAGTACTCCGACCCGTTCATCTAGGTTGGTTCGTGAGAGCCGAGACCCGCTCTCCGAACCCGAGTTTGACTCCACCCTATTCCCCCTCGACCACCCTTCTACCAGTCCTGAGGTGCCCGAGCAGAGACAACAACAGATAGTTGATGAATTATTGGCACATGAGTTTTGGTCTTTTTTATTTTCAGAGACCATGGTTAGTAGTGAGGAGGGCACCGATGAACCCAGTAGGATCCAGACTTACGTACTTGATCAGGGTGCCATCAACAATACCCTGTTAGCCTCTATGGACACCATGCAGTGTCATATCAGAGACCATGGGGCTTTCATGGTGGACATGCGCCAAGAGATGGAGCAGATGAGAGCCAATAGAGAGCAGTGTAGAGCTGGTGGAGGAGGAGGACTAGAGATTCCTGAGGGAGGAGAGCCTGAGGAGCCCGCACAGCCAGCAGCACCTGCACGACCGATGAGAGAGTTGCACAACCCTGGTGCAACTTTGATCCATAGATGGATACAGCTGCCAGCTGTTTTGGGAGATTTCAAGCTCCTACCTCAGACTATCCAGCTTCTACCCTGATTCCACGGACTCACCACAGAGGAGCCACACCTCCATGTGCAGGACTTTGAGATGATCTACAGTATTATCCATGATCTCCTTATGGACGAGGATACCATCAAGATGATGGCTTTTCCATTCTCCCTCATAGACAGAGCAACCAACTTGCTGAAGCAACTAGGGAGATTTGTCACCTCATGGGAAAAGCTCTGGAACGAGTACTTGAATAAGTACTATCCACTCGTCCGGACGAATGCAGCCAGAGCCCTGATCAACAACTTTTCCATGCTCCCCAATGAGCAATTTCAAGAGGCATGGGACAGATTTAGGGAGCTCACAAACCGGTGCCCTCATCATGATATATCCAAGCCCAACCTTATTCAGAGTTTCTTCTGCGGGCTTACACCGAAGTTGCAGGGGCAAGTGAATGCATCCTGTGGAGGGTCCTATTTCACCAAGGATGAGGATCAGGTCTGGACCATCTATGAGGAGATGGCAGAAAACTAGACGGTGATGTCCCATACCCAATTATATGCACAGGGGAAGCCCCAACCACATGTTGTCTCCTATCACAAGATAGCACGGGTCGATGTCGGTCCATCTACATCATCAACAACTACAACACATGCAGAGTCGACGGTCGCTGATATAGGGATTATCAGCGAGAAGTTGGACCGCATTGATCTTATTGAGAAGAAGCAGTGCAAGGGCATGTCTCAGTGAGATCAGATGGCACAGACACTGAGTGACCTGAAGACCCAGATCATGTGTCTCCAAGAGGCAGAGACGGCTTCTCAGCCCCGTCTCAGGTCACGGGATGATACCAGTGCAACAGCTTGACATAGCACTCCAGCCAGCCCAGCCTGGTTCACCATATTCAGGCGGAGTCCTTCCAGCAGCCGCAACAGCAATACTACTAGCTACCACTATCTTAGGACACTCAGATGGTGGTCTACCAATCGGATCAACCCCTGGCAGTTCTCCCCCCACCCACTTATGAGAAGGATTGTTGATGGACGCCAACGGGATTTGGTCTGACCGACCTCAGTCTGGGATCTGACGAGACCATCCTGGATTCCGTTGGTCGACCGGAGGTACCTCTTCCCAACAGCAGCCTCCAGTTCAGGGTGGCGAGATCAGCCAGCAGCAGCAGCAGCCCCAGTTCCTACAGCCACATCCACCTTACCAACAGCATGGTCCTCATCCCTATCAGTAGGTATAGTCGTGGAGGCAGCAGAAGCAGCTTCAACAGTTTCATCCTCAGTATCCCTCTCATCCTTCCCATCAGCAGCAGCCTCACTTCTAGAGAGGCTACCCGTCCGATTCTCATGGGCCAGCCTATGAGAACCCTATTGTCGATGATTTAGCCTACCTTGTCTCCGAGCAGCAGGCCACTTTCAGACAGGAGATGGATGACTTCCGATAGGAGATGAGAGAGATAGTGAAGGCAAAGGCGGCCAAACCTACTCAGATCGAGCTGAATCCAAACAACCTGAAGAAGAAGTCTGAGTCGGTAGAGTTTACAGAGGTTACCACTCCTAGTGATTTACTTGGTGATATTTCTGCATACAATTTTGATGCCGACTTTGTTACACTTAGGAGCGGTAGGATGCCAGCCGGCGGTGCCTCATCTGAGTGACGACCACATGAGGACACAGGAGCACGAGATGAGGAGGAGAGAAGTGCTGATGCTGCTCATGATGATGTTGATGATGGTGGTGTTAATGCCACCAAGGGAGTAGACCCAGCCGACGGTACTGAGGCTGTCACTTCACCAAATGTAGGAGGTGGTGCTAATGCCACCAGAGATAATGCTGAGCCAGAATGCGATACTGATGCCGTAAGTTCAGATACCGAGGGTGGTACTGAGGCCACCATTTCTATTCCTGTTGCATTTCCTTATGTCATTATATCTTAGGACTATTCCGGTAAGAAAGGAAAAGGTTCTTCATTTGTGAGTCCATCTATGATGCATGGAGATGTTTGTATGGATTCTACTTTGTCGCAGCTACAACAACCCGATCCTAGCCCTCCATCTGAGGGCCCAGCCATCCCCTTTCCTCAAGCACTCAGCTTGGCTAAGGGGACCAAAAAAGAAAACCCAAAAAAATCCCAGCAGCTAGAGTTCAACCAGTAGATAATAGACAGATTCCGGATATAACTGACTCTACAGGAGGCCTTGGAGCACATCCCCCTCTTCCAGAGGAACTTTAGAGAGAGTACCACTATTTACAGGAAGAGGAGGAACCACCTCTCAGAGATCCATATGCTCACTCGTGCCACCTGCTTCACCATCCATAACCATCTACCATCCAAGAAGCCTTATGCAGGAGCTCCCTATGTCAAATGTCACATACATGAGCATAGGTTCGAACGGACTCTATTAGACAATGGCTCTTCCATCAACCTACTTCCGGTAGCCTTACTCGACCGATTCGAGTTTGGACCTCTTTGACAGAGTAGGACAGTCCTTCAGCTTGCTGATCGATCTGTCAAGAGGTCGAAGGGGTTGCTGAAGGACATGGTCGTCACAATTGAGGGCCTGCATATCCCCGTGGACTTCATTGTGTTGGACATGGAGACCCCTAAGTCTGTGACCGATACCCCCATCATTTTAGGATGCCCATTCTTGGCCATAACCAAGGCAGTGTGTGATCATGATAGCGGGAAGGTATACTTTCGCATCGAGGGCAAGAGTATACAAATAGAGACCAATCGATGAGAGTAGAGCGCGAGATTCAGCTTGCTCAGAGCCGCTTACTGATTTAGCACAGATGACAAAGGCAGAGCGAGACATCCACCAGGAGTGTGATTTTGTGATCACAGATGATGAAGTCGCTTGCTCAGACCAAGTTTCACGAGCCATCCTCTCACCTTCAGATCCCACTGATGCACATATTCCAGTAGAGGAGAGCTTGGAGAAAGCATTCTTGGCAGAGGGAACATTTCAAGCAGCAAATCACGTTCAGTTAAGCGAGGTAGTAGATACTTCCTTTGATTAGATTCAAATCCCTCGGAGTCAGATATTGATTGGGCAGAGTTTGATGAGTTGATTCCATGTCTGATTTCTACATAGCCAGCAACTAGGGTGGAGATTGATCCCATTAAGAGTACAGAGACACCGGCAGAGCAGTCTTCACCATGTTTCCATGTTCATCGAGAGTTCTCCCATGCAGATTTGGTCTCCTTCACTTAGACTTTTTGGAGACCAGATCCGCCAGCTCCTAGTTGTCCATAACTGAAGCCCTTGCCGTAGTCGCTGAAGTATAGGTTCCTTGCGGGAGAGCATGAGATGCACCCAGTCATTATCTCAGCGGATTTGACTACAGAGCAAGAACCTTGTTTGATGGAGGTTCTTAAAAAGAACCACAAGGCAATATGATGGAACGTAGCCCATCTCCAGGGGATAAGTCTGACCCTGTGCTCCCACCATATCTATCTCGAAGAGTACGCCAAGCTGTCACTTGAGTTCCAGCGGCGGCTGAACCCGAACCTTTGAGAGGTTGTCATGAAGGAAATATTGAAATGATGGAGCGTCGATTTTATCTACCCCATCTCCGAATCCAAGTGGGTTAGTACGTTACATGTGGTGCCCAAGAAGACGGGCATCACTACAATTGTAAGTGAGTCTAGAGAGGAGATCGCTACCCAGGTACCCACTCTTGGAGGGTCTGTGTGGACTACAGACGATTGAATCAGGCCACCAAGAAGGATCATTTCCTGCTGCCTTTTATTGATCAGATTATAGAGAGGCTAGCTGGGAGGAGTCATTACTGCTTTCTTGAGGGGTACTTCAATTACAATCAGGTGGCCATTGCGCCAGAAGACCAGCACAAGACTATATTCACATGTCCCTTTGGGACATATGCTTTCAGACGGATGCCCTTTGGTCAATGTAACGCTCCGGTGACATTCTAAAGGTTCATGTTGTCCATCTTTTCATACATGGTGGGTGTTTGCTTAGAGGTCTTCATGGATGACTTTTCGATCTATGGCGATGGGTTTGATGCTTTTATTGATTGCCTAGACCACGTCCCTCAACGATGCATAAAGGTCCATCTTGCGTTATCTTGGGAGAAGAGTCATTTAATGGGGACTCAAGGGACAGTCCTTGGTCATATCATCTCCAACTAGGGCATGGAGGTTGATCCGGCCAAGGTGGATATCATCAGGAAACTCAATCCATTGTCGAACTTGCGATAGTTACGGTCTTTTCTGGGGCACGTCGGTTTCTACCGACCATTAATTCATGATTTCGGCAGGATCGCCCAACCGTTGAATTTTTTGCTGACCAAAGACACTGAGTTCATTGTAGATTATAAGTGTCTTGCGTCATTCGAGACTCTAAACGGTCTTTTTGTTGAGGTTCCTGTCCTCCAACCGCCAGATTGATCTCTCCCATTTGAGATCATGACGGATGCCTCCGATTTTGCCGTAGGGGCCGTGCTGGGACAGAGGAGGGATGGAGTGCCATTTGCCATTCACTACACTAGCTGTACATTGGATGCCATGCAGAGGAACTACACTGTTACTGAGAAGGAGATGCTAGTCGTAGTCCTTGCCCTAGATAAGTTCAGATCGTATATTATTGGATCTAAAGTGACTATCTTTAATGACCATACCGCCGTCATGTACCTCATGGCAAAGAAGGATGCCAAAGCAGGACTGACTAGATGTATCCTTCTACTCCAGGAGTTTGATATTGAGATTAAGGATAAACCTAGAGTCAAGAATGTGGTGGCGGATCATCTCTCCCGATTAGAGCATCTTGAGTATTCTGAGCAGACTGATCCCATATTTGAGACCTTCCCAGATGAGACGATCCTTGCTATCACCTCGCTCCCGTGGTATGTCGACATTGTGAACTATCTTGTTGCCAAGAAAGTTCTACAAGGTAGGTCCAGACAACGACTTAAGACTTTCCTAGCGAAGGCCAAGTCTTACCATTGGGAGGATCCCATCCTTTACCACGAAGGAGGGGATAACGTCTGTCAACGGTGCATTCCTCAGGAGGAGCACCATAGCGTCCTCACCTACTGCTACAAGCTGGAGGCAGAAGGACATCACTCTGGGAGGAGATCGACATAGAAAGTGCTCCAATCCAGCCTGTGGTGGCATACTCTCATCAAGGATTCTGATGAATTCGTGAAGAGATGTACTGACTGTCAGAGGATGGGCACTTGTGGACATCGTGACATGATGCTGATGCAGCCCATTCACTTCTATGAGGTTTTTGATGCATGGGGCATTGATTTCATGGGTCCATTCCCTAAGAGCCAGGGATTCGAGTAAATTTTGTTGGTCGTTGATTATGTGAGTCATTGGGTTGAGGCCATCCCCACCCAAACCGCATATGCTAGGACTGTATGCAGATTGTTTAGGAAGAATATCCTTTCACGGTTCAGGGTACCTCGAATTTTGATATATGACGGGGGGTCTCATTTCATCAAGGACAAGATAAAGGCCCTTTCTAGCGAGTTCAGCATTGACCATCGAGTAGCCACTCCATATCATCCTCAAATCAATGGTCTTGTTTATGTGTCATTTTTATTTTTCAAATAGGGAGACCAAGACTATATTGCGGAAGGTCGTCCTCCCTGACCGAAAGGATTGGTCACATCTTTTGGACTTGGTCTTATGGGCATACCAGACGTCCTTCAAGACTCCTTTGGGCACATCTCCCTTTCTCCTCGTTTATGGCAAGCCTTTCCATTTACCTATTGAGATTAGGCACAAGTCACTTTGGGTTGTCACAGACATGCTTTTGGATCCAGTGAGTATAAGAGATCAGTGGAGGGCAGAATTGGCAGCCCTGGGGGAGCTTAGAGTTGCAGCCTTTTCGAGCAGCCGACATTACAAGGAGAGAGTGAAGGAGTGGCATGATTCTCATATCAGCCACAAGAAGTTTGAGTCAGATAAGAGAGTATTGTTGTTTGATGTTATGCTTAGATTATTTCCAGGGAAGTTGTAGAGCAAGTGGAAGGGACCATACCTGGTCCAAAAAGGTACATGACAATGGGAACATTGACATATCTGAGATGTCATCTGAGTCTACCTTTCGTGTTAACGAGAAGCATCTCAAACCATATCTAGATCATGAGCCACTGGTCGTTGACATCGCCGCTATTCATTTTGGTGAGATGTGGTCTTTGACTCACATCTAGTGCATCTCATGCCTGATTATCACTGTCCTCCGCCATGTATAGATCCAGATGTCCATATCATTCCATTCTTTAGTCCCACACCCCATCTGCATCATATGATTATACTATACTTAGGATGTACTTTACCTTGAGTATAGGGGGATGTTGGACTCTTGAGTATTCTTTTGATTCTTTTTACCTCTGCTTTGCTGCCTATAATTAGGGACCTTTAGCCCTAAGTATAGGGGAGGTAAACCCTGTACATCCTATCACCCAGATTTCCCTTTATGTACAATCTGTTATACATAGGATTACTTGATCCAAAGTATATGAGGAAACACCGAGCTCTCTTCATTCTATTCTTTGATTTGTCGTTGTAGTGTACCATTCCTTTTCACTTCCCTATACTAAGCACGAATTATGTCTTCTTCATTGCTCTCGATCCACTCTAAGGACATCGCTCGAGTTAAGTATGGGGGTGTCATATATATATTTCATATATACTTTAGCCATAACTCGTACTTTGTGTGAGTGTGTTAATAAAAAAATGGCTAAAATTCTTTTATCTAAAAACAATAAAAATTTAAAATTTTTCTTGCACATAAAAATTATTTCTTGCACATACATAGCTATTTATAAAAATTATTTTGTACAAATATTTGTAAAAGTGTTTTGTGTAAAAGAATTTGTAAATACTTTGATATCAAAATTATGTATGTAGTACAAAATTTTTATAAAATGTTTGAAAAATAAAAGTTTGCAAAACTCCATGCATTCATTCATTCAAACATTTTTCAAAAATTTTGCACATCTTCTAAAAACATGCATAAAAAGATTTTTGTATATACTTGTATAGTTTTTCTGAATCATAGTTGACATTTAAACTAGCCTGGAATTAAGTTGGAAAATGGAGCTTGGTTAAGACCTTAATCAACCTAATTCTAAGAGAAACCTTATAGACTTAGGGTTAACATTCTCCAGGTCCATTTGGTGACTTAATTCTTTGAGTCCACTAGGCTATGATCATATGTCATCTTGATGAGCTTAAGTAGAACACTTAACAATGCACACATGACTCTCATAGACAATGGCTTTATTTGCACCTGTACCTTACACATAGCTCTCCACAGATGAGGTGGTAAGGAGGCAGTTTCCTTTATCTTGGGGTAGCATATGAGGGTAGTACTTCTAGGCGGAACCTCTCTTCTTCTTTTAGTGAAGGAAGTACGTCTCAACTTGGTCTGGTGGTGTTGAGACCTAAAGATAGGAGTTGTGGGTTGCAATAAAGCTTCAAAAGAGGGATAGTCTACTCGCTCAAGAGGAAAAACTCCTTATGTATATATGTTGCACCATATAGATATGTTGTACATATGTATATCAAAAAAATGTGCAAAGAAAGAAAAACTCCAAAAAAGTGGTGGGTCTGATTGAAAATAAAATACCAACCGGAGTGTATATAGTCAAATAAAGCAAAGCTTATGTTACCCATTCTCATCTCATGAAGCTTGCAGCAGGACACTCAACTACACTGGTTGGGCTCCCAAGGATACATGGCTACACTGGTGATGGTCCATTCTCTTCTTCCTCCTCTTCTTGAGTCGGTTGAACTTGAACTTAGAAGGGAATACCCCGCTCCTCGAGGAAAGAGCTGCCAGACTAGGGCATTAGAGTTACCTTGTTGAGGGAGGGTGTCACTTTTTCATTTTTGAGGTGGGGAGCTACATATCACTTACACAGTACGAGGAAAGATTCATGGTCATTAGAGTTTGTGTATGTAGACCTGTTCTGATCTGGATTGTTGAGGAGTCTTGACCATAGATTGGTGGAACTTAGAGTTTGTTGATTTTTAAATCTAAGTCCAAATAAGGTTCTGACACATTAATAATCCAAAGGTCTGACTGAGCTCCATACTTCAATTTAATGAAGACAAGTTTAGTAATCAACCTTTATTACCCTTCTTTTTTTCTCTCTTTCTCTTTTCACTTCGTTTTCGAATAAGTGTTTGCTAAGGGACTAGGAAAAGTAAAGTATAGGGGGTGTGATGAATCCCCATTTATCACTCTTTATTCTTTATTTAAGTTAAATATCTTGGTAAAGCATCATGTAAATAGTTGTAAATATAATAAGTTATCAATAAGCATGAATTTGCTAATAACTAATAATTAGCTTGTATTTGTGCAAAAATAAAAGAATAAAGAATAAATATTGAAGGAAATATTTAGAATAAATATTGAATGTCCTGAACACAAGAGAGGGTCCAGCATGGGCCTGATGGCCAAATAAAATAAGTAGAGAGAGAGATAGGGTCGCTCTACCTTGTACATATTTACCACATATGTGTATATAATTTATCTCTACAAAAATAAAAATAAAAAGGTGTTTTTATCTCCATATATATATTTCTAAAACCAAAACAAAAATTAGAAAAATAGGATAAAAACAAAATAAAATTCTCACTCTCACCTTGTATATAGTACATGTATTTATGTGTCACTGCCTCTTTATTTTATACTTGTAAATAACCAATAAAAATAAAATAAAAAAATATTTTATACTCCAAATATTATGTTGAAAATAAATAAAATATAAATCTTGGGTATTTGTATAAAATTAACAAATTAAAAATAATTGTACAAAATACATAGGTATCTTATACATGTATATAGTATAATATACTGCATATATCATAAAATATTTTTCATAAAAATATATAAAAATAATAGAAAAATCCTGTGAAAAATAAGGAACATTTTTCATTTTATTTAATTTTTAGTTGAAAATCATTTATTATTTTTTATCTATTTATTTTCGCATTTTTCTGCTATTTTGCCGCCTAGTCTATCTTGTCTTATCTCTCACCGCACCTGATTGGGCCACGTCAGGGTAATTAACCCCGGTCAACTGCCCCCCTTGGACCTCATCTCTGCGTGGACTCGGTTTGGCCCGATTTCACCTAATTTCTATGGCCCGATCCGACCTCCATTCCCATCAACCCACTGCTCTGATTGTTGAGGGACAATCGATGATTCATGCCTGATGATTCCTCAAGGGATCTATCCTTCGGTTCACGCACCCATGCTCCACACTTCTCGGACCACGCGACGTATAAAACCTCCTGAAGCCTCCTCTTCTTCCGCATCTTTTGGCTGCCCCCTCATCTCTTATGATCTATACCTCTATCCACGAGTGACAGCGTGTGATAGAGGTTGTCGTAGAGAGGTTTCGAGCCCTGTAGACTTAGATCCGGCAACACTCTGTTGTGCTCCACCGCGAGGTGAGCCCCAACATCTGGACCCGTCGACCCATCGAGGCGAAGACCCTCGGAGGTCCCTGACCTTCATCATCCAATACGACTCCATTCACTAGGTAACTTAGATTTCCTCTTGCATGTTTTTGATTTGAGATTTTTTAGTTGGACCAGCCTGAGTTATTTGGCCCTGTTCACCGTGATTGAATCCCCCATTCACTATCGTGACGATCGTAGCACCTTCGCTAGACTTCTCCCCACCTTCTACACCCATCCATTAACCTCGTTTGCCCATGGAACAAGCCCCAGGCGCTCCTCCATCGTCACTTCCCGGAGGGCCACACCTCGCCTCATCGACCACACATCCTGCATACTGACCGGTTGAGGCACTTTGCCCTCAACCCAGTAGCTCATCTATGCAGGTTTAGCACTCAAGGGACCTCATTTGGAAGTCAAGATATCCTACTACAACCGCTCCAGTTACCCCAGCTTCGTCAGGCCGTTCGTGATGGTCTCGGCCTCATCGGAGCATCGTAATAGTTGCGAATCATCACCAGAAGCATTTACCCTTTCCTAGCAGTCTATGAGGACGTATCTGCCGCACATATTAGCCAATCGAATCTCACTGGAGGCGAGTTCATTGCCACTCTTCCAGGAGTCGTCCCTACCGTTGGATCGAGGCCCCCTCTAGTTCTAATCTCGCCCGTCCATCTTCGGGGAGACCTTTATCGTCTGATCCATCAGAGGATCAGCTCTCGGCCGCCCATCGTCAAAGGGTCATCGATGAATACCCATTCATCACTCTTTATTCTTTTATTTTAGCTACAAAACCTTTTGCCAAACACAGGTATATTCCTGTAAATACAAATAATTATCAATCGGCATGCATTATGTAAATAAGCAAAATTAGCATGTTTTGTGCATAAATAAAAGAATAAAGAAACAAAAGAAAAAGAGGGAGATATTTCGAATAAATATTGAGCGACCTAATCCCAAGGGAGGGCTCAGCATGGGCCTGACCACATAAAAGCCAAAGTAGAAAGAGATAAGGAAGCTCACATTGTGTACATATACTTGTAATTAAATAAAAATATTTTCCTCTAAAAATAAAAATAAAAATGGGTAGCATTTATATGTATATATTTGTAAATATTAAATTAAAACAAAAGTGAGAAAATTAAAAAGAAATAAAAAATCCTTCATCCTTGTATAGAGACCATGTACATAGAACCACCATCTTTATTTATTTCAAACTATAAATAAATAAATAAAAATCCAAGAAAATTTGTACATATTCCTTATTCCATAATGTAAATAAATAAAATAAAAGTCACAAAAATAAAACAAAAATAAAACTAAATAAAAATGAAAATCAAAAGCCACATTGTATATATACCGTACAAGTATATAAATAAAGGTATTTATTTAACCCTTGTAAATAATTAGTAAAAACAAAACAAAAATACCATATTATTCCAAATTTTATTCTATAATTAAATAAAATATAAAATTGGAATAAAAATGTATAAAAATAAATAATTAAAAATAAACAATTAAAAATATATATTTGTTTATACCTATGTATATAATACTATATTGTAAATACCTAATTTTTATTTCAAAAAATAAATAAAAATCAAAAAAATAGTTTATAAATGAATAAACATTTTTTGTTATTTTAACTTTTTCCAAAAGAGGCTATTTTCTATTTTATATTGATTTTCCAATTCTTTATGACGTGGCCTACTCTCATTGGTTCACGGGGGATGTTGACCACCCAGTAAACTCCCCCACCCCTGGACCACAGACTTCCGGATTTGCGCCCGACCCGCTTCTTCTCCCATTTATTGCGCATCGATCCGAGCTTCAAATCTGCTCACCCCGGGTCCTAATCATTCCCTGATCAACCTAGATCCACGCCCTGCCGTTAGCATCGGGGTTCGTGCTCCGATTTTCTCGCTCGACACCCTTCTAGCCGGACCCCTAGGACTATATAGCGTCAGCTTTGCCGCGCGATTTGACGGATCTTTGGCTCCGCTCTTTCCACCCCAGGCTCTCCACCACCATCGCCTGAGTGACAACAAGCGATTGGCGGTGTCGTAGCGAGGAGGAGGAGTCCCGACCATCGATCCGGTAGCCTTGCATCACCGTGCGCTGCTCACTGCGTGGTGCTCGAGCCTCGGGCATCGACGGCCCTCGAGGCAAGGACCTAGAGCTTCAGCAGCTCGTCCCCAGTCGACCTCGACCATCAGGAAACCTAACTTCCTTCTTTATTTCTGTAATTTCCGTTTACCCTCAAATCGCCCCTTCTCAGCCGACCTTCGATTCTGACCACATCCATTCACATCTCGATCATCGGAACTGACCATCATCTTCGCCCTTCTCCCCCGCGCATTCTTCGCCCCTTCATCCAACCCAGTTCGCCATGGAATTGGGAGTCGAGCTCCCTCGCCGTCGCTTCGCCAGAGCTCTTTCGTATCGACGCACCAACCACCCACTGCACTCCTAACCGGGTCGAGGCATTTTGCCCTCGACCCAGTAGTCTCTCTGTGCCATTTCGCAGGTCTGAGGAGGACCATCTGAGGCCCTCCATATTCACCATAGGAGCTTCAGCTCCGCCGTTGTCTCCTGGGATCTCCGGAGCTCCTTTGCGTCATCGGAGGGGTTCTTCAGACACGGGAGGCTCCGGGGAATCTTTTCCGATCATCAGCAGCTCCTGCGGAGGTCCAGCGTGCTCCCAGTCCTCCGGCGAAGTTCGCCGGTGAGGAGTTCCTCCAGGACCCTCCTCTGTCGTCCGTTCGACCCCGGAGGCCCAGATCACATGTGGACCGTTCGATTAGGGTGAAGAAGAGGCCAGTAGCCACCGTCAGATCAGACACGTGGCCCCTTCTCAACCCTCCATCCAGCGGGGGTTAGCGCCAGCCATTCTCAACCGTTGATCCCCCCACATGGCGTACCCTCCACCGTTGGATTAGAGCCAGAGCTTGCCGTCATCCGCAGCCGTCAGATCAGACACGCGGCGCCATCTCAGCCCTCGGATAAATAATAGGGGAAAATATATCTTAGGCCCCTCTTAGTTTGTCATTTACGTTCTAGTCCTGTAAATATTTAGTTAAGTTGTTTTTGTTCTGGACATTTTGCACTTAGGACCTCGTGCTTATTTTATTTGCATTTATACCCCTGCCTACATAGAACATTTGCATCGTCACGTTATTTTTGTGGTGTATTTGCAATACTTGGGCTATTGTTTTGAGGAGTTACAGAATGAAATTTAGTTTTCATTATTTGCATCCATACCCCTGTGCGTGGTTTTATCGAACATGTGCTGAATTTCATGGTCATTTTGCAATTTCCTCCTCGGACTTTTAGCACCTGTTACTAACAAGTCCTGGGAAGTATTTCTTATTGCACATAGGTCCTTCCGTGCCCAGGAACCCCAGTTCATTGTATTTGTTACGTTTCAGTCCTTGGAACTTATTTTCTTTGCATTTGGGTCCCTGTGCACTATGCCCTCTTATTGGATTTAAATAAAATACCAAATCTCATCCAAATCAAGTGATAATTTGACACGTGGCTCCTGCCGCTGTGTAGAATTTTCACTGATTTTTGGGTAATTGTTGGAGCCCTTTTATTATTTTTAAAAATTAAAAAACCTCTCTTTTTCTGTCTATCCAGATATAAAAATCATAAAAAATATTAAACCTTCTCAAAAATTTTCAAAAATTCCGATTTTGTGTGTTTTGTTGTTCTTGATTTTTTACTAATTTTGGTCATTTATGGATTAATAGAAAACGTAAAAATTGAAAAACCTTTGAAAATATCATAAAAATTCTAATAAATCATAAAAAAACCAAAAATTAATAAATCTTTTTCCTGGTTGTTCTTTGTTGATCATACTTTACAGGAAAAATACCTTCAGGCTCTATTGAGATCATTTTATATTTTATTTTGGTCTTAGAAGACTGATTGGACAATCTTCAGTTATTTTTACCTCATTTTATTTTTAGAAAATTCTATCAAAATCAGAAAATTGTCAAAAATTCACCAAAAATAGTAAAAAATATATACAATCCAAAAATATTTTTATTGGAATTTTTGGACCTTTTTAGTGTAGTTAAATAATTTGTTGTTTGTGCTTGTCTATATTGTTTTCTTATTTTATTTATCATTTAAAAATCCAAAAAATCTCAAAATATTAAAAATCCACCAAAAATCATTTGTTTTTATTTTATTTGATTTGAGACTACTTCGTAGGCCACAAGGCCATCACGTGCTCCCTGAGTCTGACACTGGTCGCTATACCAGGCTAATCCAATAGCTAGGGCTACTAGTTATTCTTCTCTGATTTTGTCTATGTTTGGTGGTCTGTTCTTACATTTTTTTCTTATTGACTGATTGATTTCCGATACTCGGGTCGCAACGACCCTAGCTCTATTTCCTTTACCTGAGTCTTGGTAATTTTTAGGCCTTCATAATGGCGCCGTTGCTGGGGAGCACGGCTTAGTAGTCGTATTTTTTCCGCAGTTTTTCTTTCTCACGTTTTTCTGTATAGATTTTTGTAGATATTTTATCTGACTTGTTTATATCTAATAATGTGGTCTGATCACTCCGTTTGTTTTCTTACGAGGGCCCGAGGACTGAGGCGGCGACATTCGAGGAGTCGGTGCAACCGCGGCTATCGGAGGCGGCTCCCTTCTGCACGGAGCCGTAGGAGAGCGCGAGGAAGAAACCAAGTGTGGGAGGAGTAGATTAGGTTTATTTTAGCATTATTTGGATTATTGTAATAAAACAAGGACAAGACTTAGACTTTTGAGACTCTCGGGGTCTGTTTCGCCAACACCGGTGTGCTCAGGAGACCCCTCGGTTTTACGCAGTTTTCTTCGCAGATTTGGATTTCTTTATTGCTTATTCGGTTTCTTACGGGTTTTTGAGTCCCTAAACTTAGGATTTTTGCTTGACTGTGACGTAATAAATAGGATCCAAACATCCTAATAAATCTGCCTGTACCTATAAATCGGGCTTTTTCATCTTCTCCCCCTATTTTGGATTAAAATAACCAGGAGAACGGAAAAATTCGTTAGGAGATTTGTTTGATTATTGAAAAATACCTAAAAAGAAAAACAATAAAATTTGGGATTGCTAACTTTATCGACCCTAAAAGACGATCACCGAAAAATTTGTCTTGGGGAGAGCAACCCCCTCCTTTTCTGGTTTGCTTGCGCGAGAGAGTGACCCGCACACTAGGTAGAGCCATATCCAATATCTTTCTCGACTGATTACCGGCTCTTTCTGTACGGGACAGTCGGTTGAGAAAATATCGGATTACCCAACAAGTCACGTTAATCGCTATGCTATCCTGACTGATCACCTAATAAAATTGACAAGATAATTGACCGAGCCTTTACGGTCTTCAGCTCGCATTGCGTAGGTGAATCGGGGGTTTGCTTGTGATCATTGTTGTTACCAGATCTCATTCGCCTGACTCGCCAGATCACGATGATGGGCAGGAGGTCTCTTAGGCAGCCTCTTGCTGCACCGCTTTTCAGCACTCCAGCCCACTCATCTAGGTCGGTTCGTGGGAGCTCAGACCCGCTCTCCGAACCTGAGTTCGACTCCGCCCTGTTCCCCCTCGACCACGCTTCTACGGTTCCGAGATTCCAGTGCCAGATGAGAGACTACAGTCAGATGATTTATCGGCACCTGAGTTTGTCTCTTTTGCCTTTGCAGAGACCATCGCCGGTAGCAGCGACGACCGCACCACAGGTCCTCGAGGAGAGCAGAATTTTGTCCTGGACCAGGGTGCGATTAACTCCACCCTGATCGCCTCCCTAGACTCAGTTCAGCAGCAGTTGAGGGATCAGGGAGTTTTCATGATAGAGATGAGGTACGAGATGGAGCAGATGAGAGCCGATCGCGATCAGCACGGCCCTGATGATGGACCGAGGATACCCGATGGTGCGGCAGCAGCCGCAGCTGCAGCAACAGCAGGACCTCCGAGACCGATGCGGGAGTTACACAACCCCGAATAGACTTTGACGCACCGTTGGGTGGTACTTCCAGCGATCGTGGGGGACTTCAAGTTCCCCCCCAACACCTTGCAGCTTCTTCCCCGGTTTCATGGGCTGGCTACTGAGGAGCCCCATCTCCACCTCCAAGAATTTGAGATGATATGCAGCACTGTCCACGACTGTCAGGTGGACCAGGATACCATCAAGATGATTGTCTTTCCCTTATCCCTGGCAGACAGAGCAGCCAACTGGCTGAAGCACTTAGGGAGATTTGTATATACCTGGGAGCAGCTCCGCACCGAGTACTTGAACAAGTACTATCCACTCGGGCGGACGAATGCAGTGAGGGCCCTGATCTGCAACTTCTCCATGCTCCTCAACGAGCAGTTTCACGAGGCATGGGAGAGGTTCAGAGAGCTTACAGACAGATGCCCGCACCACAACATCTCGACTTCTTTTGCGGGTTGAGACCAGAGCTGCAGGGCCTGGTGAATGCTTCTTGTGGCGGGTCCTATTTCGCCAAGCACCACGATCAGGTCTGGGCCATCTACGATGAGATGACAGAGAACTACATGGTGATATCCCAGACCCGATTGTACACTCAGGGACGAGCCCAGCCACAGACCGTGCAGTACCAGAGGATAGCACGGGTTGACGTCGGTCTATCCAGTTCGTCAGCGGCAGCAGCACAGGCAGAGAGTTCAGCCGCAGACATGGGGATCATCAGCGAGAAGCTAGACCGGATGGAGATCATAGAGAAGAAGCAGTGCCAGGGTATCACGCAGATGGAGCAGATGACACAGACTCTGTATGACCTGAAGACACAGCTCATGTGTCTCCAAGATGCCCAGACGGCTTCCCAGCCCCGTCTTCAGGCACGAGGCGATCCGAGTAGCTCCGGCAGCTCGTCCCAGTGCTCCAGCCGCCAACAGCCCAGACAGGTTCACCTTGTATAGGCAGAGCTGTACCAGCAGCCGTAGCTTTCTTACCAGGCACCACCATCCCCAGACACTTAAATGGTGGTATACCAACCAGATCAGCCTCTGGCAGTACTCCCACCAGCCCCTTACGAGTCAGAGCCGTTGATGGATGTCAACGGGATTTGGTACGACCGCCCCCAGCCCGGTATACGACGAGACCATATCGGATTCCGTTGGGCGGCTAGAGGTGACCGGCCCAGCAGCAGCCGTTAGGACAGGGTGGCCAGTACAGCCATCAGAGGGATCACCAGCAGCAGAAGCCCCCAGTGTACCCACAGCAGCAACAGTAGCAGTCACAGTCGTATGGTCCTCGTCCCTATCAGCAGGGACAGTCTTGGAGGCGAGAGCAGCCTCAGCAACAGTATCATCCCCAGTCATACACCTCTCACCCACAACAGCAGCAGCAGCAGCCTCAATACAAGAGAGGCTACCCGTCAGGTTCTCATGGGCCATCCTATGAGAACCCCGCCTTAGACGATAAAGCCCTCCTTCTTACAGATCAGCAGGCTGCCTTCCGACGGGAGATGGATGAGTTCCGCCAGGAGATGCGGGACATTGTGAGAGGGAAGGCCGCCATCCCTGCCCAGATAGAGCCCAATCCAAACAACCTCAAGAGAAAGTCTGAGCAGGTAGTTTGTACTGAGTATGCCACTCCGAGTGATGTTTTTGGTGATATGTCTGCATATATTTTTGATACTGACTTTGTCACACTTAGAGCGGTAGGATGCCAGCAGGCGGCACCTCGTCTGAGCGACACCCCGAGGCCACTTCCAAAGCGCCATACGAGGAGGAGAGCGGTACTGATGCCGCTAGAGATGATGACGGTGGTACTGATGCCACCACGGATGCTGATTTCACCGGCGGTGCTGATGCCGTCGTTTCACCAGCTAGAGGAGGTGGTATTGATGCCACCATTGTTGCCGAGCCAGAGCGTGGTACTGAGGCCGCGAGTCTTCCAACCGAGGGTGGTGCTGATGCCACCGTTTCTTCTGAGAGTCCTGTAGTTTTTTCTTCTGTGCATGTATCTCAGAACATTTCTTGCAATAAAGGAAAGGGTTTGTTTTCTTATGGTCCCACTGTGGTGCTTGATGTATGTGTGGATCCGGTTGTCGAGTCGTCTAGACCCTCTCCTAGTCCTTCATCTGAGAAGGACCCTGTGATCCCCTTCCCTAGAGCTCTTCAGATGGGGGAGGGGAAGAAAATAGAAAACCCCAAAAAGAGGCAGCAGGAAGAGTTTAGCCAGCAGATGATCGACCGCTTTCACATTCAGCTGACTCTTCAGGAGGCTTTAGAGCACATCCCTTTACTCCAGCGTTCACTTAGAGATAGGACTACAATTAGGAGGAAGAGGAGGAATCACCACGCAGAGATTCATGTGTTGACCAGAGCTACTTGTTTCGCGATCTAGAATCGTCTGCCGGGCAAGAGGCCAGATTCAGGAGCCCCGTATGTCATATACCATATTAGAGAGCAGAGGTTCGACCGTACTCTATTAGACAGCGGATCGTCAATCAACCTACTTTTGACAACCCTTCTCGACCGCTTCGAGTTGGGTACTCTACGACAGAGCAGGACAGTCCTTTAGTTTGCTGATAGATCTGTCAAGAGGCCGAAGAGGTTGCTGAAGGACATTGTCGTTATGATGCAAGGCCTGCAGTTCCCCGTGGACTTCGTAGTGTTGGACATGGAGATCCCTGAGTCAGTGACTGATACCCCCATCATTCTCGGTCGCTCGTTCTTGTCCACAACCAAGGCAGTGACTGACCATGATAGTGGGAAGGTATACTTTCACGTCGAGGGCGAAAGTGTACAAATAGAGAAGGTCGAGGAAAGTAGAGCTAGTGACAGAGCATGCTCAGAGACTACTTCTGATACAGAGTAGATGACAGATGCCGGGCCAGACATCCACCAGGACTGCGACTTTGTGATTATAGATGATTAGGCAGTTTGGGCAGATCCAGATGCACATGACATCCTCTCACTGTCAGAGTTCGCTGATGTAGAGACGCCAGCAGAGGATAGCTTGGAGAGCACATTCCTGGTCCAGGATATGTTTGAGGCAGCAGAGCCGGTTCGAGACTGCGAGACAGACTTGTTTTCAGATGATGGTGGTACTGAGGCCACCATGGATGATACAGATCCCTCGGATTCAGATCTTGATTGGGCAGAGTTTGAGGATTTCATACCAGATCTGACTTCCACTGAGCCTATAGTCAGGGAGGAGGTAGATGCCATGCAGAGCAGAGACAGTCCAGTTGAGCAGCCTTCCCCCGATCCAGTTTGCGAGAGAGAGCTCTCATTTTCCCGAGAAGATTTGGCCGCATACACTCGGATTCTTCAAAAGCCATATTTGCCAGCACCAGTTTGTCCAGAGCTGAAGCCACTACCTGCGTCATTGAAGTATAGGTTCCTTGCGGGCGAATGAGATGTACCCAGTCATTATCTCCGCTGATTTGACTGGAGAGCAAGAATCCCATCTGATGGGGGTTCTTGAAAAGAACTGCAAGGCGATAGGATGGAGTGTAGAAGATCTCCGGGGGATCAGTCCGGCTCTGTGCTCTCACCACATCTATCTCGAGGATGAGGCAAAGTCGTCGGATGAGTTCCAGCGGCGGCTGAACCCGAATTTGAGAGAGGTTGTCATGAAGGAAATCTCGAAGTGGTGGAGCGCCGATTTTATCTACCCCATCTCCGAGTCCAAGTGGGTCAGTCCGTTACATGTGGTGCCCAAGAAGACGGGCATCACTACAGTGGTTACGGAGTCTGGTGGGGAGATTGCTAGCCGAGTACCCACTTCTTGGCGGGTCTGCATGGATTACAGACAACTCAACCAGGACACCAAGAAGGATCATTTTCCACTGCGCTTTATAGATCAGATCATTGAGAGACTGGCAGGAAGAGCCATTACTGCTTCTTAGATGGGTACTCCGGCTACAATCAGGTGGCCATTGTGCTAGAGGACCAAGACAAGACCACCTTCACCTGTCCCTTCGGCACATAGACCTTCAGATGCATGCCATTCAGGCTATGCAATGCCCCTGCGACTTTTCAGAGATGCATGTTGTCTATCTTTTCGGACATGGTGGGGGAGTTCTTGGACGTCTTCATGGATGATTTCTCGGCCTACGACGACGAATTCGACTCCTGTCTTGACTGCCTAGAATGAGTCCTTAAGCGATGCATTGAGGTTCTCCTGGTATTATCTTGGGAGAAGAGTCACTTCAAGACTCCTTTGGGTACATCTCCCTTTCGCCTCGTTTATAGCAAGCCGTGCCATTTACCTGTTGCGCTGAGACATAGGTCACTTTGGGTAGTCACTGATATACTTTTGGATCCAAATAGTGTAGGAGATCAGAGGAGGGCAGAGTTAGCAGCCCTGGAGTAGCTTCGAGATACAACCTTTTCAAACAGCCTACATTATAAGGAGAGAGTGAAGGAGTGGCATGATTCTCATATCAGCCACAAGCAGTTTGAGCCAGGACAGAGAGTATGGTTGTTTGATGCTAGGCTTAGATTATTCCCAGGGAAGCTACAGAGCAAATGGAAGGGATCATATTTGGTGAGAAAGGTACACGACAATGGGAGTATTGACATATCTGAGTTGTCTTCTGAGAGTACCTTTCGAGTGAACGGCCAACGGCTGAAGCCACATCTAGATCATGAGCCGCGGGTCGTTGATGTTGCCCCTATTCACTTTGCGTGAGATGTGGTCTCTTGACTCACATCTATTGCATCTCACGCCTGATTATCACTGTTCTTCCGACCTGTATAGATCCAGTTGTCCATATCACTCTATTCTTTAGTCCCACGTCCCTTTTCTCATCTTATGATTGTGCTATACTTAGGGTGTACTTTACCCTAAGTATAGTGGGGATGTAGGACCTTCGAGTATTCTTTTGATTCTTTCTACTGCCTATACTTAGGGATATTTCATCCTAAGTATAGGGGGGTAGACTCTGTACAACCTTCACTCGGATTTCCCTTCATGTACAGCTTGCTATACTTAGGATTACTTGATCCTAAGTATAGGGGGAAAACACCGAGTTCTCCTCATTCTACTCTTTCATTCATCTCTGTATATAGCCATTCCTTTTCACTTTCCTATACTAAGCACAAGTGATGTCTTCTTCATCGTTCTTGATCACTCTAAGGACATCGTTCGAGCTAAGTATAGGGGGGGTGTATATATTTCATATATACTTTAGCCATAACTCGTACTTTGTGTGAGTGTGTGAATATATAAAAATGGCTAAAAAACCATAAAAATTAAAAAAATTCCTTGTATATAAAATTCACCTTGCACATACATATTTATTTATAAAATGATTTTTGTACAAATGATTGAAAAATGAATTGTGTAAAGGATTTGTAAATATTTTCATGACAACATCTATGTATATAGTACAAAATTTTTGTAAAATGTTTTGAAAACAAAAAGTTTGCAAAAACCTTGTGTAAATGTTTGTAAATATTTTGCAAAACTTCGCATTCATGCATACATCCATGTTTTCAAACATTTTTCAAAAAAAATTTGCATGATTGTAAACAATTGTAAAGTGCACATTTGTAAATAGCATTTTTATAAATATTTGTACAATTTTTCCTGGATTATAGTTGATATTTAAACTAGCCTGGAATTAAATTGGACAATGGAGCTTGATTAAGATCTTAATCCACCTAATTATAAGAGGAACCTTATAGGGCTTAGGGTTAAGGCTTTTCAAGTCCAAGGTGACTTAATTCTTTGAGTCCACTAGGCTATGAGCATATGTCATCTTAATGAGCCTAAGAAGATCACTTAACAACACACGCATGACTCTCAGAGACAATGGATTTACTTGCACCAGCACTTTATACATAGCTCTATACGAATGAGGTGGTGAGGAGGCAGTTTCCTTTGGCTTGTGGTAGCATATGAGGGTAGTACTTCTAGGCAGAACCTCTCTTCTTCTTCTAGTGAAGGAAGTGCACCTCAACTTGGTCTGGTGGTTATGAAGTCTAAAGACAGAAGCTGTGGGTTGCAATAAAGCTTCAAAAGAGGGATAGTCTACTGGCTCAAGAGGAAAAACTCCTTGTATATATGCTGCACCATGTAGATATGTTGTACAAATGCACATAGAAAATGTGCAAAAATAAAAGAACTCCAAAAAAAAGTGGTGGGTCGGATTGAAAATTTAATAATCCCACCGGAGTGTATATAGTAAAATAAAGCAAAAGCTTATGGTATACATGTTCCATCTCATGAAGCTTGCAGCGGGAGACTCAGCCAAAGTAGAAAGAGATAAGGAAGCTCACATTGTGTACATGTACTTGTAATTAAATAAAAATATTTTCCTCTAAAAATAAAAATGGGTAGCATTTATATGTTTATATTTGTAAATATTAAATTAAAACAAAAATGAGAAAATTAAAAAGAAATAAAAAATCCTTCATCCTTGTATAGAGACCATGTACATAGAACCACCATCTTTATTTATTTCACCCTATAAATAAATAAATAAATATCCTAGAAAATTTGTACATATTCCTTATTCCATAATGTAAATAAATAAAATAAAAATCACAAAAAGAAAACAAAAATAAAAATAAATAAAAATGAAACTAAAAAGCCACATTATATATATACCATACATGTATATAAATAAAGGTATTTATTTTAACCCTTGTAAATAATTAATAAAAACAAAATCAAAATACCATATTATTCCAAATTTTATTTTATAATTAAACAAAATATAAAATTGGAATAAAAATGCATAAAAATAAATAATTAAAAATCAATAATTAAAAATATATATTTGTTTATACCTATGTATATAATACTATATTGTAAATACCTAATTTTTATTTAAAAAAATAAATAAAAATCACAAAAAGTAGTTTATAAATAAATAAACATTTTTTGCATTTTAACTTTTTCCAAAATAGGCCATTTGCTATTTTATATTGATTTTCCAATTATTTATGACGTGGCCGACTCTCATTGGTCCACGGGGGATGTTGACCCCCTGGTCAACTCCCCCCCTAGACCACAGATTTTCGGATCTGCGCCCGACCCGCTTCTTCTCCCATTTATTGCGCATCGATCCGAGCTCCAAATCCGCTAACCCCGGGTCCTAATCATTCCCTGATCAACCTAGATCCACGCCCTGCCGTTAGCATCGGGGTCCGTGCTCTGATTTTCTCGCCCGACACCCTTCTAGCCAGACCCCTAGGACTATATAGCGTCAGCTCCGCCGCACGATTTGACGGATCTTTGGCTCCGCTCTTTCCACCGCAGGACCTCCACCACCATCACTTGAGTGACAGCAAACGATTGGCGGTGTCGTAGCGAGGAGGAGGAGTCCCGACCATTGATCTGTTAGCCTTGCGCCGCCGTACGCCGCCCCCTGCCTGGTGCTCGAGCCTCGGGCATCTACGGCCCTCGAGGCAAGGACCTACCGCTTCAACAGCTCGTCCCCAGTCGACCTCGACCATCAGGTAACCTTAGTTCCTTCTTTATTTCTATAATTTCCGTTTACCCCCAAATCGCCCCTTCGCAGTCGACCTTCGATTCCGACCACATCCATTCACATCTCAATCATCGGAACTGACCATTATCTTCGCCCTTTTCCCCGCACATTCTTCGACCCTTCATCCAACCCAGTTTGCCACGGAACTGGGAGTCGAGCTCCCTCGTCGTCGCTTCGCCGGAGCTCTTTCGTATCGACGCACCAACCACCCACTGCGCTCCTAACCGGGTCAAGGCATTTTGCCCTCGACCCAGTAGTCTCTCTGTGTCATTTCGCAGGTCTGAGGAGGACCATCTGAGGCCCTCCATATTCAGCACTGGAGCTTCAGCTCCGCCGTTTTCGCCTGGGCTCTCCGAAGCTCCTTTACGTCATCGGAGGGGTTCTTCAGACGCGGGAGGCTCCGGCGAATCTTTTCCGATCATCAACAGCTCCTGCGGAGGTCCAGCGCGCTCCCAGTCCTCCGGCGAAGTTCGCCGGCGAGGAGTTCCTCCAGGACCCTCCTCTGCCGTCCGTTCGACCCCGGAGGCCCAGATCACATGTGGACCGTTAGATTAGGGTGAAGAAGAGGCCAGTAGCCATCATCATATCAGACACGTGGCCCCTTCTCAACCCTCCATCCAGCGAGGGTTAGCGCCAGCCATTCTCGACCGTTGATCCCCCCACGTGGTGCAGCCTCCACCGTTGGATCAGAGCCAGGGCTTCTTCGTTGAGGAGCCGTCATCCGCAGACGTTCACGCGGTCGCCATCTCAAGCCCTTTCGGTATAAGTAATAGGGGTAAATATATCTGCTTAGGCCTCTTCTTAGTTTGTCATTTACATTCTAGTTCCCTGTAAATTTAGTTAAGTTGTTTTTGTTCTGGACATTTTGCACTTAGGACCTCGTGCTTATTTTATTTGCATTTATACCCCTGTCTACGTGGAACACATGCATCGTCACATGATTTTTGTGGTGTATTTGCAATACTTGGGCTATGTTTTGAGGAGTTATGGAATGAAATTTAGTTTTCATTATTTGCATCCATACCCCTGTGCGTGGTTTTATTGAACATGTGCTGAATTTCTTGGTCATTTTGCAATTTCCTCCTTGGACTTTTAGCACTTGTTGCTAATAAGTCCTGGGAAGTATTTTTTATTGCACATAGGTCCTTCGTGCCCAAGGTCACGCGCTTTACGCATGAGAACTTGGAAAATTTGCACGAGGACCCCCAGTTCATTGTATTATTACGTTACAGCCCTTGGAACTTATTGTCTTTGCATTTTGGGGCCCTGTGCACTGTGCCCTCTTGTTGGATTTAAATAAAATACCAAATCTCATCCAAATCAAGTGAAAATTTACATATGGGCTCCTGGCACTGTGTAGAATTTTCACTGATTTTTGGGTAAATTTTTGGAGCCCTTTTATTATTTTTAAAATTCAAAAACTCTCTTTTTCTGTCTGTCCAGATATAAAAATCACAAAAAAATATTAAAACCTTCTCAAAAATTCTGAAAAATTCAGATTTTGTGTGATTTGTTTGTGCTTGATTATCGACCAATTTTGGTTATTTTGGATTAACAGAAAACATAAAAATTGAAAAACCTTGAACATCTCATAAAACTTCTAATAATAATAAAAAAAAACAAATTAATAAATATTTTTTCCTGATTGTTCCTTGTTGATCATACTTTATAGGAAAAATACCTCCAGCTTTATAGAGATCATTTTATATTTTCTTTTGGTCTTAGAAACCTGATTGGATAGTCTTCAGTTATTTTTACCTCATTTTATTTTTAGAAATTTCTATAAAAAATCAGAAAATTATCAAAAATTCACCAAAAATAGTAAATAATATATATAATCTAAAAATTATTTTTATTGGAATTTTTGGAGCTTTTTGGAGTAGTTAAATAATTTGTTGTTTGTGCTTGTCTATATTGTTTTCTTATTTTCTTTATCATTTAAAATCAAAAAAAATCTCAAAATATTAAAATGCACCAAAAAATCATTTTTTTTATTTTATTTGAATTTGAGACTACTTCGTAGGCCGCAAGGCCATCACGTGCTCCCTGAGTCTGACCCTGGTCGGCTATACCAGGCTAATCCAATAGCCAGGGCCACTAGTTATTCTTTCTCTGATTTTATCTCTGTTTGTTGGCATGTTCTTACATTTTTTCTTGTTGAATGATTGATATCCGAGACTCGGGTCGCAACAACCCTAGCTCTATTTCCTTTACCTGAGTCTTGGTAATTTTTCGGCCTTCAGAATCATCTGAGGAGCGCAACCGTCCGATCACAAGTGAGGGACCCTCGGTCGTTGGATCGCTAATAAGAAGGGTATTTGCACTTAGGCCCTCCTAATCTGTTTACATTTCCTTATTAGTCTTGTATTTTCAATAGTTTTTTTATCTTGGATATTTTGCATCTTGGTCCTGTGTTTTTAATATTTTGTATTTCAATCCTTTCATTTGTTAGCACATGGTTCCCCTACATGACTTTTGGATTAATTGCATGATTCATCTGTGACTTCATTGTTGTTACTGAATGAATCTTAGTAATGAAATTTCCATTTATACCTATTGTGTGCCTGGTTCATGTGCTGATCGCGTGCGGACTTGGACTTTTTGCAACTTAAGTCATGTACTGTTTACAAGTTGTTATTATTTGGCTGGAAACTTCTCAATAATTGCATTTTGGTCCATGTGTATTGTGTCATTTGTGTTTGATTAAATAAATAGCAAATATTTTCCAAAATTCATGGAAATTTTGTCACATGGATCCTGCCATGATGTAAGAATTTTGGTGAATTTTTAGTTTTTTTGCCTTTGTTTATTATTTTTAAAAATTCCAAAATCCAAAAAATTATCACTGTCTATTTTAGAAAATCAACTAAAATATTAAAAATAATCTTGAAAAATTTAAAAAAATCATGCCTGTGTGTTTTGTTATGTTTTAACTTTTATCCAAGTTTCACCTCATTCTCATTATAAAACTCAAAAATTAAAAAAGTCTAAAATGTTATAAAAGTCATTAAAAATTCATAAAAACTAAAAAAATGTGTTTTCTTCTTATTTGCTTTGGTTTTGCTTGTAGTTTCACATAAAATTGTTGCTCGAATTTTATAGCACTTTAAGTAATTTTAATTGCCTTTACATTCCCTGTTGTACACCCGATTGTCATTTTCGATCTTGTTTGATTTTTAGAAAATTCATAAAAAATCAGAAAACCCAAGAAAATTCACAAAAACATCTGAATATTTCTAAAACATAAAAACATTTTTATTCTGAATTTTAAGTAATTTTGGTGCTTTGAAGAAATTGTTTAAGTGTTGTTCTCTTGTCCTTTTATCCTTTTTCTTATTCCAAAAATTATAAAAAAGGAATTAAAAAAATAAATTAAAAATCACCATTTCTTTTCTCTTTTTGAATTCTCGACTACTTCGTAGCATTAACATCACGTGCTCCTTGCGTTCGACCAAAGTGCTATACCAGGAAAAAATAAATAGCAAGACTGCTTGCCACATTTTATTGTTTGTTTTCTCTTTTGGTGGTCTGTTTTTCTTGTTGACTTCTCCTTATTATTCGGATCACAACGACCTTAATTATTACTTACCCCGAGTATCCTTAGGCGCGTTCATCAGTCACCCAGACGCAGTTCTTCCAGAGGCCCTCTCTGCCGTCCGATTGAGTCCACCTCCTAGACGTCATCGCAACCATCCATCATCTAGAGGTGTCAGGACATTAGATGTTAGAATCTAACGGCCCCATACCAGCCACGTCCCCGACATCTGACAGCCATCAGATCCGACATCTGACGCGTCTAGAGCCACACGATCGTGCCTCATTAGCGACTGCACAAGTCCCGTCACTCACCGCTCACGTGTCTCCATGGGTATATTGATCATTCTATCCTGCAGTTATTTTAGTTCTTATTTTAGTCTGTAAAATAAAATTACAGCTGGACCATTTTGTATTTCAGTACTTGTAGTTTTTCATATGTACATTTTAGTCCTATCTATGTGGAATCACGTGCGTCATCACATATCTTTTTAGGTTATTTGCATATATACCCCGAACTTCCTTACTTTTATTGATTTCATATTTACTTTTCGTATTTCTATATATGCACCTACAATGCTGTTTACGATATGTGTGGTTTTGATGGAAAATTTGCGGAATTGACCCTAGGTTTTTCTCGCGCATTATTGTTTTGGTCCCAGGACATATTTTATTTGCATTTTGGTCCATGTGAGCTGCGTGTCTTATTCTGAATCAAATAAATATCAAAAGTACTCCAAAAATTCTGAAATTTTTACACGTAGCACATGCTACTGTGTAGGACTTTTAGTAATTTTTGTGACCAATTTTGATCTTATTTGATATATTCTAAAATTCAAAAACCTTAAAAAGTGTCTCTTTTTACTTTCAAAAAATCCATTAAAAATATAAAAATGTCTTGAAAAATTCCAAAAAAAATCTTGGGTGTTTGTTTTGTTGTGTTTTAATGTCTTTGTGATTTGGTTCTGTTTCAGTTTATAAACACCTAAAAATTTAAAAATATTAAAAATATCATAAAATTCATTTCAAATTCATAAAAAATCAAGAAAATGTATTTACAGGTTCTGCAGGTAGTTTTTCTCTTAAAGTTTAACATAAAATTAATGTTTGGATTTTATAGGCAATTTAAATATTTTTAATTTGCCTCTTCATCCAGGTTGTACATTGCTCATTGTTTTTGGTCTTGTTGTATTTTTTAGAAAATTAATTAAAAATTAGAAAAACTCGATAAATTCACAAAAAACATTAAATATTTTAAAAATATAAAAATATTTTTGTTCTGAATTTTTTAGTATTTTTGGACCTTAAATAATTGTTGGTGTGCGCCTTCTTCACCTTTTCTTTACTTTTCTTATTATTTAAAATCATAAAAATTTAAAAACCACCAAAACTTTCTTCATCCTTTTGTTAGATTACCTGACTACTTCATAGACTTGTCGTTTTGTGCTCCTTGTATTCGACCCTGGTGGCTATACTGGGTTAAATAATTAGTAGGACCGCCTGCCTTGTTTTTATTATTGATTGATCTTGTTGGTTGTCTCTCATTTTTCTTGTTGAGCCCAGTTCGAGTGATTGAGGTCGCAATGACCTTTGATATAAGGATCGATGAGTTGGCCCAAATATTGAGGTCCTTAAGACATAGATCATGTGCCTCCAAGAGGCACAGACGTCTTCTCGACCAAGGTCTAGGTCACGTACTGATTTAGGGAGCAGTTCGTCACAGCCCTCCACCTCGTACCGACAGGTTCACCATATTCAGGAGGAGCCCATTCAGTTACTCCGCAATACCAGTTACCACAAACACCACCTCCTTCAGACGCACATATGGTGGTGCACCGTCCAAATCATCCTTTGGCATCTCTTCCCCCTATAATCCACGAGTGGAAGGAGCTGTTGATGGAAGTCAACGGGATTTGGTACTCCCAATACTAACAACAGCCTAGGATCCTCCGTGACCACCCAGGCTTCTGATGGTCCACAGGAGTCACTCAATCCCAACAGCAACTTCCAGCACAGTCAGGACAAGGAGCCCAACAACAACAACCCAATACTCCCAACATCCATAGTTTCCTTGACCCTAGTACCAGGGTCAAGAGTGGAGGCAACAACAATAGTTTTTACAGCCTCTCCCTCTTTCATACCACAAGCAACAACACAACTAGCTTCATTTCCAGTGAGGCAACCCATTAGGTTCTCATGCACACTCGTTTGAGAACCCATCAATAGAGGATCTCGCCTGCATGATTAATGGGTAGCACACCACTTTCTTGTGAGAGATGGATGAGTTCCGAGAAGAGACGAGGAAGATCATCAAAGGCAAGGTAGCCATACCTGCACAGATTGAGCCCAACCCAAAAAAATCTAAATAGAAAGTTTGAGCAGGTATAGTTTACATACCACAACTCCTAGTGAAGTATTGTATGATATCCATTATTTATTTGATGTTGATTTTGTGACACTTAGGAGCAGTACGAAGCGATTTGGTGATGACTCATCTAGGTGACACCAATATGATGATTCTAGAGCGCCATATGGAGTAGAGAGCGGTGATGATGCCTTTAATAAAGATGATGATGGTGGTGCTCAGTTCACCAAGGATGATGATTCAAACGAATGTACTGATGATGTTGTATCTCCCGATGCTGCAGATAGTGATGTTGATGCCAACAATTCACTAGATGCTTGGTACAGTGTGGCATTGATGCTGCCAAATCAGTTGTTGTTGGTGGTAATGATGCCACCAAGAGTCCAGTTGTGTTTACTCCCTCTCATGTACATGAAAAGATATTAAAAATATGGAAAAATGTTGAAAAACAAAAATATGACTAAAGGAAAGGTTTATGTATCTCCTTCGAGTCCATCTATTGTGATTAATGATCTTTGCATGGATCCTAGCCACTTGCATGATCAAAGGCCTATTCCTACTCTACACCCTCATGCTTCTAATGAGGGACCTTCTATCCCCTTCCCTCAAGTACTCTACTTAAGAAAGTACCAAAAGATAGAAAACCCCCCAAAAAAAGACAATAGATAGAGTTCAGCAAGCATATGATGGACTGATCTCATATCCAGCTAACTCTCAGGAGGCACTAGAGCACACCCCTCTATTCTAAAATAACCTCAGAAAGAATACCATCATCCGTAGGAAGAAAAGGTGTAATCACAATGTAGAAATCCATCTGCCCACTCATGTAGCTTGCTTCGCCATATAGAAATGATTGCTAGCCATGAGATCAGATGCATGGGCTCCATATATCAGATGCCATATCCATGAGAAGTGGTTTGATGGACTCTATTAGACAGCGGATCTTCGATCAACCTCCTTCCAGCTTCCTTACTTCATTGATTCGAGTTTGTCCCTCTTAAATGGAGTAGGATAGGTCTCCAGTTTGCAGATAGATCTATGATGAATCTATGATTTCCACTCTATATTCTGTTATTTTAGCTCTATATTTTAGCTAAAACATCAATAAAGGGTGTAAATACAATAAGTTAACATTGTACATACCTCTTTTAATATTTCATAATTAACACATATTTTCAAAAATAAAATATTAAAGAGAAAAGAAAATGAAAATAAGGATGTAATAATGTAATATGTACAGACTGAACCATACCAAGAGAGGTGGTCAATAATTGACATGATCAACAAGGAATAAAGCAGGGGGGGATGTGGTATTTTTTACAGTCACATGATGCCTATACATGTAAATATTTATATTATACTTTTTGCATATTATATTTTAAACACGTGTACATATCTTAATAATATAATAAAAATAAAATAAAAATTATAAAACACAAGATAAATAAAAAACCAAATCAAAAGATCATTAAATAAAAGACACACATGTATATAGTATATATGCAACCTATTTATTTTGTACTCTTATTTAATGTATAAAAATCAATTAAAAATCATTTTATCCTTAAATTTGTTTGTAGATAAATAAATATAAAATAAAGGATAATTTTATAAAACTAACAAAATAAAAAATAAAGAATAAAGTATATAGGTATACTATACCTATGTATAATACCTTACTGTATATAATATATATAATTTTCATAAAAATAATTAAAAATCATAGAAAAATAGTCTAAAAAATAATAAACATTCTTCATTTTTACCATTTGTTATTTTCAGTTCATTTATTATTTTATTTTTTTTATTCTTTTATTTATCTTTTTCGAATTTTCTGATTGGTCAACCAGAGTCCATTGACCTGTGTGAACCTCTCCTCCGCCAATCCCGACTCAACTTCCCCAATCGACGAAATGATTTCTCCCCATTCCTTGTCAGGTTCGACCATCATTTCTCCCGATTTCAGTGCCCGATTCCCCTCCTAGGATCGGTGATCATTGCGAATCCCTAGGACTAGTCGGATACTCCTAGGATTTCGCTCGCTCCTTTGATTTTTTCATACCCTGGAGAAGTCCTATAAATGCTCACCTCCACAACCCTTGCTCAGTAGCTCATGCCTCGCCACCTCATTCCTCCTTAGCCACCTCCAGAATAGTGACATGCTTATAGAGAGACCTTCTGTGAAGAGTTTGGTGGTCATTTGGCTAATTGCTCAAACGTAGCCGGAGACTGCCACGTGCAGCCTCCTTTGCCTTTTGCACCAGAGTCGCGGCCAGGACCTCGCCTTCCCCTCACCTAAAGTTGCTGAGTCCATTAGGAGCTTCACATACCCCCCATTTCATCTGCATTTGCTCTTTCACTTCAATTCCATCCATCAGAATCGCCGCCAATTCATATGCTCTGACCAGCATGTTGGATCCCCCTCACACCCATCTACCAGTTCTGATCAGACCCCCCACTCATCCTCCATCTTCCAATGCACCCTAACCCCCCTAGACCCTGCTCATCAGAGCAGGATTAGGATAGGTTTTCCCGTCCGCCTTTGTTGGAAACTAGAGATATGTTCCCCCATAACTTCTCCTTGTTTTATATGAAATAACCTAACCAGAGCAAAGCCTCCAAGTCCCTTTACCCTTTATAGGAGCTTGTGCATGCAAGAAGGGCTTAAAGGAGCTCCATTTGAGATGGCGAAACACCCTCAGGTGCTTAGCGTCGCCACACCGACCTGACAGTCCACCTTCTCATTGTAGCCATCCATTAACATGAAAAACATTTTCGAAGGTGCTGGAGTTCTCCGTGCGCCGATCAACCTCTTGGATCAACAACATCCCTCGATCGAAGCTCATCGGGCTTTTGTTCTTCCGGCATCTTTTAGAGTCGTTTGATCAACCATATTCTCCCAATTTTGATCTAAACCATCCGATAGAGCCCCGTTTTGAGCGTCAGATCATATTATTGGGCTCAACTAATTATGGGAAGAGCCCCCATTCAGACCATCAGATCAGACTAGTAACAGTCATCCAGATCGTACGATTGCATCATGTTCTGCTACTGTTATATACGCACGCGTCGCGCACATGTCCTGAGTGGTAGATTTCCCTTTTTGTCCCATAGTTTTGTTTATTTCATTTTAGTCAAATAAATATAATTTGTATTTAAAAACATTTGTAGTACGGACCATGTAGTTTTAATATTTGCATTTTAGTCCATTTGAACTCAAGTCACGTATAGCCTCACATGGTATTTGGTGTGTTTGCATGCTTCTCCCATACTTTAAGATTGTTATCTAATGAATGAAATGTTTTGAGAAAATGCATCTATACCCCTTATGGAATCACGTATTTCTCAAGTACTTACTATATTAACTACGTAGAGGCCCCCGAACATTTATCACTTGTTATCTGTTAGGCCCCATGACTTAAAGTAACTACAATTAGGTCCTTGTGAATTATTTTTAATTGCTTTCCTTTATTAATTGCAATAAATAGCCAATTAACTCAAAAATTTTCCTAAAAAATATATCTGACTAATGCTTGCATGTGTTATTTATATCGATTTTTGTTTGTAGATTTTTGTAATTTTATTTTACTAAAATTCAAAAAAACCTAAAAAGACCTAATTTATCACTGAAAATCCATAAAAATTCGAAAAACCATTTTAAAATTCTACAAAATTTATTGTAGTTTTTTTGTTGTTTTAGATTCTATGTAAATGTTGATGAAAATGCCTTATAAAAACCTTCAAAATTACAAAACACTCAAAAACTTATAAAAATAATAAAAAATAAACAAAAAATTTAAAATTTGTGATTTTAGTTCATGTTTATCAATATTTACTTATATTTCTCATAAAAAACCATTTCCATGAATTTTGAACCTTTTACTTATTTTTAAGTTGCAAAACTCCGCTGGTTGTGCACTATTTGCTTATTTTGATTTTTATAAAATTATAAAAGCATCTTAAAAATATCTAAAATCTACCAAAACACTATAAAATATATAAAGCCCAAAATTACTTTACTTTAACTTTATGAATATTTTTTACTATTTTAAAAATATTAAAATATTGCTTGTGTCTGATTTTATCTCTTATGCATCTTTCTTTTATATTAAAAGGACTACGAATTTTAAAAACTAAAAATTGCTAAAGGTGCAATAAAAATCTTTTTTTTTGAAATAGACTACTTAGTGTTTAATTGTGCTCCTTGAGTTTGAGCCTGGTCACTATACCAGATTAATAGAATTAGTCAATTTGTCTGTTTGATTCATTAGTGGTTTATTTTCTCATTAATCGCATTGGTTAATTGGGTCACAATGACATATTTATTTAACACTTACTCCTAGTCAATCTATGTAGTTATCAATCTTTCCAGAGGTCGAAGGGGTTATTAAAGGGCGTTGTCCTCACAATTCAAGGTCTCAAATTCGTCGTGTACTTCGTTGTGTTGGACATGGAGATCCCTAAATGTGTGACTGATACCCCCTTCATTTTAGGATGACCTTTCTTGGCCACAGCTAAGGCATTATCCGATTATGATAGAGGAAAGGTATACATTCGCATTGATGGAGAGAGTATACAAATATAGACGATTGAGGAACTAAGAGCCAAAGATTCAGCATGTTCCGAGAAGATAACAGATTCTGAGCCAAATAGCCACATGAATGTGATTTTGTGATCATAAATGATGAGGTTGTTTGGACAGATCCAATTTCATGAGCTCTTGTCACACCTTCAGGGTACGCGGAATTACTGAGGACAACATATGAGAGTTCAGAGAGCACACTCATGACACATGATACCTTATAGGATAATGATCGTGATTGGGCTAGCAAAGCAGAGTATATCTCATGTGATTATGATTCATATCCCTCTGGCTCAGATACTAGTTTTGATTGGCATGATTTTGATGTCTATTTACCGTGTTTGATGTCCATAGATCCTATAGCTGGGGAGGAGATTGAGACAATACAGTTGATAGACACACCAATAGGGTCATCTTCGTCAGGTTTAGTAATTCAATGAGAGATATCAAGATTTGGTAGCCTTCACTCAGACTTTTCAGAGACTAGAGTTGCCATCTCCCACAAGCCTAGAACTGAAGACCTTGCCACAAAATATGAAGTTTAGATTCCTTATGGGTGAGACAGACATATTTACAGTCATTATCTCAACAAACTTGACTGATGACAATTTTCTGAGGAGAGGGAGATGAGCAGTTCTCCAAGAATATCGTTTGATGGAGGTTCTTGAAAGAAACCACATGGCAATTGAATCGACAATAGTTAATCTCTAAGGGATAAGTCAGGTCATGTGCTCCCACCACATATATCTCAAGGATGATGCCAAGCCATCACGTCAGTTTCATTGTATGCTGAACCCAAATCTTCGAGATGTAATCATGAAGGAAATATCTACGTGGTGGAGCACCAAAATTTTCTACGTCATCTCTGACTCCAAATGGGTTAGTCAATTACATGTGATACCCGAGAAGATGGGTATCACTACAGTTGTGAATGAGTCTAGAGAGTAGATAGCTACCCATGTACCCACTTCTTGTCGAGTCTGTGTGGATTACAAACGATTGAATTAGGCCATCAAGAAGGATCACTTCCCACTTTCATTTATTGATCAGATTATTGCGAGGTTAGTTGGGTAGAGTCATTATTGTTTCCTTAATGGGTACTCGAGAAATAATTAGGTGGCCATAGCACCTGAATACTAGGAGAAAACTATGTTCACCTGTCCGTTTGGAACATATGATTTTAGATGGATGTCCTTTGGATGGTGTAATGCCCCAACTACATTCCATATGTGCATGCTTTCCATTTTCTCAGTCATGGTGGGTCACTGTTTGGATGTCTTCATGGATGACTTTTCGGTCTATGGCAATGGGTTCGATGCTTATCTTGCTAACCTAGACTGAGTATTTAACTGTTGTATTGGGGTTAACATAATCTTATCTTAGGAGAAGAGTCATTTCATGATGACTCAAGGGATGGTCCTTGGTCACATCATCTCCAACAGGGGCATGTAGGTTGATCCGACCAATATGGATTCATTAAGAAGCTCACTCCACCATTCAATTTAAGACAATTACGCTCTTTTCTAGGGCATGTCATGTTCTATCGATGGTTCATACAGGACTTCAGTCGGATTGCCTGACCGCTTACCCATCTCCTCATGAAAGACACTAAGTTCCTTGTAGATGATAAGTGTCTTTCATCATTTGAGACTCTCAAGGGATTAGTTGAAGGATCTTGTCCTTCTACCACTCAATTGGTATCTTATATTTGAGATCATGATGGATGTCTTTGATTTTGTCATAGGGGTTGTGCTTGGAAAAAGGAGGGATGGATTACCATTTTCCGTACACTATGCTAGCAAGACTTTGGATGCCACTCAATGGAATTATATAGTGACAAAGAAGGAGATGCTAGCCATAGTATTTGTTCTAAATAAGTTTCGATCTTACATTCTCGGATCTAGAGTGGCTATCTATACATATCACACTGCCATCTGGTACTTAATGTCTAAGAAGGATGCCAAGGCCTGATTGACTCGATAGATCCTTCTACTCCAAGAGTTTGATAATGAGATTAAGGATAAGCCTGGAGTCAAGAATATGGTGGTGGATCACCTCTCTCAATTAAAGCATCTTGAGGATTCTGAGACTACCACACCTATCACTAAGACATTCCCAGACGAGGCAATTCTTTCTATCACCTCTCTCCCATGGCATGTTGATATTGTGAACTATCTTGTTGCCAAGAAAGTTCCACAAGGTTAGACTAGGTAGCGACTTGAGACCTTCCTAACGAAGGACAAGTCGTACCATTGGGAGGATCCCACTCTTTACCATGAATGGGTGGAATAGTGTCTGTCATTGGTGTATTCTTCGGGAAGAAAACCATAGCATCCTCACCTATTACCGCAAGCTTAAGGTAGGAGGACATCAATCTAGGAGACGGACATTGCAAAAGGTCCTCCAATCCGAACTTTTGTGGCCAACCCTCTTCAAGATTCAGAAGAATTTGTTTAGAGGTGTACTGACTTAGAGTAGGAGCACCTGTGGATAGAGAGATATCATGCCAATGCAATCCATTAACTTATGTGAGGTTTCTGATGCATAAGGCATCGATTTCATGGGCACATTCCCTAAAAGTCAACGATCCGAGTACATTTTGCTGGTTGTGGATTATGTGAGTCGTTGGGTTGAGGCCATCTCCATCCGAGCTGTAGATGTAAATAAAGTTCATAACATATCACGGTTCAAGGTATTTAGAGTCTTGATTTCTGACGGGGGGACTCATTTGATCAACGATAACGTAAGGGCCTTCACTAATGAGTTTGATATAGACCATAAAGTTGACACTCCATATCATCCACAAACAAATGGTCTTGTTGAGGTTTCAAATAGGGATATAAAAACGATATTGCAGATTGTAGTCTTCCCGGACCGAAAGGATTGTTATAACTTTTGGACTCGATCTTGCTGGACTATAGAACTTCCTTCGAAACCCCTTTGGGCACATCTCCATTAAGACTCGTCTATGACAAGCCTTGCCACTTACCTGTTGAGATCAAACATAAGTCACTTTGGACAGTCACTGAGATACTTTTGGATCTTGAGAGTATATGAGATCAGAGGAAAGCAGAATTGGTATCCTTGGCGGAATTGAGAGATACAACCTTCTCAAGTAGCCTACAATACAAGGATAGAGTTAAGATATTGCATGATTCTCACATCAACCATAAGTAGTTTGAGCCGAACCAGATAGTATGGCTATTTGATGCAAGGTTGACATTATCTCCATAGGAATTACAGAGTAAATGGAAGGGACCATACCTAGTCAGAAAGGTGCATGACAAGGGTAGCAATGATATATCTAAGTTGTCTTCTGAGTCCACCTTTCGAGTCAACAGTCAGTTCCTGAAGCCTTACCTTGATCATGATCATGTCACCATTGAAGTTGCCCCTATTCATTTTTATGAGGTATTTTCCTTGACTCACATCACCTGCATCTCATGCATGATTTTCACTTCTAATCTGCATCTATATAGATCCATACTATTTATATAATTCATTTATCTTGTTTAGCACCTTAGATTCATCTTATGAATTTTCTATACTTGTGATGTACTTTATCCTAAGTATAAGGGGTTATTAAACAAGTGATTATTAATTTCTCATCTACTACCTCTGTTATACTTTCTATACTCAAGGACATCTTGCCCTAAGTATAGGGGAGGTAATGTTTGTACATTCTACTCGGTTTTCCCCTTTATGTACAATCTTATATAGTTAGGATTACTTGATCCTAAGCATAGGGGAATTACCGACCACTATTCATCTTATTCTTTTATTAATTTAATTTGTTGTAGTATCTTTTTACTGCGCTATACTCAACACAAGTTATGTCTTCCTTCATCGCTCTCTGATCACTTTGAGGACATAGTATGAGCAAAGTATAGGGGGTGCCGTATATATTGTATATATAATATATCCATAACTCGTACTTTGCATTTGTTAATAATATGACTATTGTTTATAAAATAGGAATAAAATTATTTTTGAAAAATATTTTCAAAATTGTATGTAAATTATTTGTAAAGTGTTTTGTGAAAATTGTTTGTAAAACCTTTTGAAAAATTAATTTTATAAAAATGTTTGTAAAAAAATTGTTTGCAAAATGTTTGTAAATTATTTATATATTAAATTATGTATATTGTACAAAACATTCAAAAATGCATGAATAAAATGTTTGCCAAAATAGTTTGTAAAATTATTTATAAATATTAGTAAAAATAGATTGTGAAAACTTTTTTGAAAAATGCTTTGAAAAGGTTTTCAAAAGGTTTTGAAATTTTTTGAAAAACATCTTGTCACATGAAAAATAACTGATGGGGCATAAAAATTACTTGTATATACATTAAATCCCTTAATTCTTTGTATTTACATATCTTTAGTTAATCCAATTTGAGATCATGTAATTAAAATCCCCTTGTATACAAAACATGTAAATTATGTTGTATATATGTATATATCTTTATAAAGACCTTCCTTTCTTTTTCAAAATTCCTAAAAAATTTGAAAATTAAAATTACATAAAAAATTGCATATTTTGAAAAATACCCACATAAGATTTTTTGTAAATAATTGCATGTGCATTCTTCAGAATCATTATTGACATCTAAAATAATTTGGAATAAAATTGAAGAATGAAGCTCGACTAAGACCTTAATCCACTTAACTTCATATGAACCTTATACGATTTGTGGTTAAAACTTTTAAGGTCCATGGAGATTTAATTCTTTAAGCCTAATAGAATATGTTCACATGTCATCTTAATTACCCTAAGTAGAGCACTTAATAAAGCACACATGTTTTTCATATATAATAGCCTGACTTGGACATGCACCTTGCACGTATCTCAACACGAATGATGTCATGAGGAGGCAGAATCCTTTGGCTTAGAGCATACAGGTGTAGTACTTCTAGCAGGAACCACTCGTCTTCCTCCTGGGAGGTAGTGCATCTCAACTTGGTTTAGTAGCATTGAGATCTAAAGATAGCATGTTGTGGGTTGCAATAAAGCTTCCAAAGAGGGATCGTCTATTGGCTCAAGAAGAAAAACTCCTTATGTACATGTTGCACCTTGTCAATATGTTGCATATATTTCATAAAAACTAAAAAATATAATAACTCCAAAAAGATGACAGATCTTATTGAAAATAAAATGATTGTAGGAGTGTATATAGTGAATAAGCAAAGTTTTTGTACTCCACCATCTCATCTCATGGAAGCATGCAACTGGAGACTTAGCAACACCGGTTAAGCTCCAAGGGATATATGGCTACACTAGTCATGGTTTATTCTCTTCTTTCCCCCTCTTCTTGAGCTATTTGTACTTAAACATAGATGAAATACCCCTCTCCTCAAGGAAAGAGTTGCTAAACTAGGGGATTAGAGTTACCTTGTTGGGCGAGGTTGTTTCTTTGCCACTTTTGAGGTGGGGAGCTGTATGTCACTTACATACTACATGTAAAGATTCATAGTCATTAGAGTTTGTGTATGTAGACTTGTTCTGACCAGGTTGTTAAGGAGACTAGGCCATAAACCCATTTCCCAATAAGGTTCTGCCAAATTAATAATCCAAATGACTGACCGAGGTACATACTCCAATTTTATGAGGATAGGTTTAATAACAACTTCAATTCTTTCTTTTTCTTTTCTTTCTATTTTCACTTCTTTTTCAAATAAGTGTTTTCTAAGGGACTGATAAAGATAAAGTATAGGAGGTGATGAATATATGATTCATATTCTTTATTCTTTTATTTTAGCCATATCTTTTAGCAAAAATATTTGTAAATATGTGTAATCCAAGAAATTATCATTGTATATGCTCTGTTTATGATGTATAATTAATACCTTCTTTCCAAAAATTTAAAAAAAAAAGAAGAAAAGGAAAAGAAAAAGAGAAGAAGGATGTAATTATGAATAAGTGCAGACTGACCCAAACCTGAGTGATGATCAATTATTCACATGATCAACATGGAATAAAGTAGGGAGAGATAGGGTCCTTGTATATGTTGTATATTCTTCACCATTCATTATATATACATATCATTCCTATATTTTATCCTTCAATAAAGAGATCTCATAATAAATTATTTTATTAGTAAAATGTTTTTGAAATGATAAAAATATTTGTAACATGATTTGATGCACATAGTACAAATAATAACACTCATAAAAAACCCCTAAAAGGAACTTAAAAGATCAATTTCAGCTCCATATGAATTCAAATTCTTCCAAAATCACCATTATTGGTTTCTAAATTAAATTATCTTTAAAATGAGGGTGTTTTCATAATTTTTGGAATTGTGGCGTGAAAGTTCGATTTTTGAGTGCATTATATAGTCATATAGTACATATATATGTAAATATATTTACTTAGTTATTTTAATACATATTTATATATGTATTTTTAAATACGTATGAATACTTCTTATAATATTAAAAATACAAATCAAAAACCACAAAATATATAAAAAAATAAGATCAAATTTTCATTGTACAATAACCATACTTGTACATATTGCAAAAATTACCTATTTAATTAATACCTTTATTTAATTTGTAAAAACTAAATAAAAATTCTTTAACCTCCTTAAATTATTATGTAAATAATTAAAATATAACACAAAATATATTTGTATAAAAATAATGAAAAAAATAAAAGAATAAAATATATAGGTATACTATACTTGTATATAATACACAGTATTATATATATTGTATATATGATTTTATATAAAAAATCATAGAAAATAGTATGAAAAATAACAAACATGTATTATTTTATTAACTTTTATTTTAAAGTCATTTGTTATTTTATTTCTAGTTTAAATGAAATGTTTCCCTATTTTGTCTCGTAGCCTAATCAGTCCTTTTTCTTCGCCACCTTCTATTGGTCCACCTGGGACTGTTGACTCTAGTCAAGAGGCCCCTCCGCTCTGCCTTTTTCCTCAAGATAGGTTCATCACCAACTTCACCCTATTGTTATGACCCTATCGATTCTTCTCTCGCTCCTCCACCTCGATTGTTCATCATGGATCCCTAATCCACGCTCGAGCACCATCTCCAAGATCTGTGCCTCGGTTTGCACACTTTCGCTCGATCCTTCTCGAACCTGGGGAACTTGTAAAAGCACCTGCACCTCTTCCATTCCTGCCATCTTTCGCTGCTCCACCACCTCTGTTGTGCCCTGCTCCTTTCGCATAGTGACAGTAGTGTGAGAGGGCTAGCAGGGAGGGCTTGGACGCAAGTCTGCCCTATGTATGGTGACATCTCTACCATGCTTTGTTGCAAGGAGCTCAGCCTGCGGCGGTGCCACCCCATCAAGGCTCTAACCCCAGAGACCCTTCGTCTCCACCCCAGGTGACTACACTCAACTATAGGTCCCCCTTATAGATCCTGGTGGCTCATCCTAGCTTGGTTTCTTCATCTTGTGCAGAGCACATACACTCGAACATTCCACCCGATCGATTGGCCATCTCGACTCGAAACATGTCCCGCACGCTTCGCCCTTTGCTTCTTCATCTCGCTCCGCACCCTAATCATCGACCCAATCATCGGATTAGGTCGAATCTCAGGATCGTTCCCTTACCTTTGATAAATAAAAGATTTGTCACCATCAATCATCATTATTATCTATCTTTCTTACGTTATTCACAAGATTCATTGAGTGATGAACACTAATTACTAATTTGTTTGTGGTAGATAAATGACACTATAATATATATTATATAACCTACTATTGTGATATTATTTTATGTAATTATTTCTCATTAAAAATCAAATACAAATTAGTATAATATTTTATATAAATAAATTAACATTAAAAAATAAAAATACAAAAATAAGTAAAAGAAAAATGAGAGAAAAGTGATGTATATTATTTTAACTAGTATTTACTTTTTATTTATGTGTAGATGACCTCTATTTTTTTTACTTCTACAAGAAAGTTGTAGATCTTATCAAGATCTACAACTTTCATGTTCATCATTTTTCTTAAATCTGACTTTAAATAATTTGTTATTGAATTCTTCTTGTTTTCTCCATTTATCTCAAATATTATCGGGCCACATGGCGACTACACGGCCGGCTATGTGGTCACTTCATATCGCACCTCCCACCATGATTTTGTACCATTCGCTTTTAATCCAATGACCCATAGCCATCGCCAACCTCTGGTATATCCTCAAGCGACGCACCTCTTCGCCACCTCTCAACTTCTCCATATTATCACAACCACCTCCATCAACCAGTTCACCAACTTCCATCGCCAAAGCTATGCCTTTCTATCTTGATCCTCGCCAACAACTTGAAACCATCCAACTTCCTCTCTCCTAGTCGGTGTTCTTTGCCAACAACCATACTTCCACCCCCTCAAAACCTTGACTTCGGCCATTTAAAACCGCATCCACCACTCCAGGTGAAACCTCTTGGCCTTGTCCAACTTCCAATAACAAAGGGATAATGAATTTGAGTGTGACGAAGGAGTGTTTTTCGCCAGCGATATCCACGTATTCTCTAACATCTTTTAGCAACACCTGCAACTGATTGAGATCTCTTCTCCTGCCTAGAAGATTGAGCGACGATATGAGGTTTTTTAAACCTCATCTTAAGGCCAAAAATCATGTTCAACTCCATTGATTTAGCTCTCCATTTCTAGGTAAAATTCATTAAAATTGTTTGATTTTGTTTTCACCATTTTATCTCCTATGAGTTCTATCCTTAAGCTTAGACCTCGCTTCTCCATCTTCGTATCCATTTCGATCCAGGTTCTAGTTCTACATGAACGATAAGCCATCTGGGCTTGTTCGTTCACGACCGAATAGCCCCTCATTTCATCTTTTATTTACTCTAGTTAAATCGCATATGCCTCATATCTTGGATGTACTAACAAGGTTGAAATACTTGAATGATCGAAGATCACAACAAAGCTCCATTCTCCATTATCTCCCTCTGCAATACTTAATAAAAAATATAACATTAGGGCTTCATCTTCACCCCTTACTCGTACCCGACTTCACAAAGCCTTTATGGCGGTCATTTTGCCTTAATCAGAGGAAGAGGAGCCATGAGGAGCAACATCAACATCATCAGAGTGCAGCCCAAGCACCGCCTTGCATAGAGGAGCGGAAGAACATATTGACGAGGAGATACCGTTGATTCTCTTTAATTGGGCGAGAATAGACAGTTAAGATTGATCCACGTCACCAGTCCAAGGTCACAATTCAACGCTGAGGTTTGTGAATTGAACATACAACTGAACCAACCTCAAAGCATCAACGAGTGCCACATGGACCGAGCCATATCCACCAAGCATAACGGAATCACGTGCTTTACGCATGTGTGTGGGAAGTTTGCAAAGGGTGTCCTCCAGTTTTTACTATTTTCATATAAGTCCTCCTGCACTTTGTGAATTCCATATTAGCCCCTGTGGGTTTTATTATTTGCATCTCATTCCAATTTTGTCATGTTTTGTAATCAAAGATTGTAGTTTTTTATGAGAATGCCCCTGGATTAAACTTTGAATATCTTTCTACATATAAATCAAAATGATGTGATTTTGGTATCGTTTTAAAGATCCTTTGATGGTTTATATATTGGCATGATTTGCTTCTAATTTTGACTTAAAAATCACGTTTAAATTATTCTTCTTTCTAAGAACTTAGATCGATCTTTAAATAAAATTGGAAGAGGACCTTTTTTGAGAAATTAAATCTAAATCACATATTGAATGTAATGACTTATTGTAAGTTATTCATTGTCATTAGTATAATAAGGGATATAACTTCTTACTAAATTGTTAAGCATCATAGTAAAACTAAAGGACATATCTAATTGAGTTGCATTTGAGGCTTTAAGTCCCTACCTGACTTGTTTATGCCTTAATTAACATTCAATAAATTCAGGAAATTTTTTTAGTTAACACAAGTCTTTTTGTGTAGGTCTCATCATATTGTGTTAGAATTGATCTAGTTTGTGCATGATTGATTTCATATAATTTAAGCTCATAAGAAATATGTTAAAAATCATCATTATTGTGAATTTTGCATTCTCTCTACATAATTAACCTACAAATTACCACTTACAATATTTGACATTTAAACTTTAATCCTTCATTCTGCTTGGAAGTCATAGAGGGGGTGCCCGAGGCATCTCATCTTGTCATTGACTCCTTGCTCATTCCCTTCAAAAAGTCTGCTCGCTTTCTAAACCACTGCACTGTCGTAGTGGTTGGGGAATATCTCAAACTGTATAGGTATCATATTCATGGAATATGATTCACTTTCAAGATACCTTGGTGGTGAAATGGTAGACCCATGTGGTCCCGCCTGATCTGAGACTGAGAGATGCTCCGGGACCTCGGGGAAGAGTTACAAAGTAGGCTAGAGAAATCCGATCCGACCTTCCCTAGTGAAATATGCATCCAACTCAGTCTGAGATGCTGCCTCTTCAGCCCAGTTGATCAAGTGTCAAAGATTGTCAGGCCTGGTCCAGGACTTCCCAGGTTATATATTCAAGTCGAATCCTCCTTATAGAGATCATTTATTCAGTTCTGTATGACATATTGAGTGCCCATGCTACAACGGATATATTTTAATACATGCATTTAGAGATTCATCATATGGCACCGTTGTTGGGGACACGACACATTTTATGATCATTTTTAGAGTCTAATATTTATTTAGTGAGTGTTAGGTTTATTATTTTTGAGCTTGTTTTTATTGATTGTGTTGTGATGTATTGTGATTTCTTCTTATTTAATCATTTTAATCTCTATAGGATTTTTCTCATAAATTTCTTGTTTTGCGAAAGGCCCGTCGAGTTGATGATTCTCGAAGGACCACCGAGGTGAGGAGCTTGAAGTTACTTGTTGGAGAGCCCACGAAGCAATTAATTTAGTAGAGATATTATTTATAATAATTGAGTCCATTTTATCATGTTGTAATTATTTGTAATTTAATCACCGATTTACAACAATTCTCGATTGAGATCTCACGTATGTAACGAAGGCATGTGAACTTTATAATTTTTGTATGGTAGTTGTGTCGAGAGTGGTTCTCGACTTGAGTGACGTTTTAGATTCAAGCATGATGCCAAATTAAAAATATCATAGTTCCTTTTTACTTGATCTATTTTGTAAAAGTACGACACATACCACAATATCATAAGATTCACAATGGCAAAAACCTTAGAAGATCCATAGACGCACGTAGCATACATTCTACTTAGTCAAATTAATTGATTTATTCATAGCTAGTAGAACTACTACTTAGGTGTGACTTTTTCGACTTTCATCTTATATCTAGATTTATAAGTCCAGTTATGCATCCACATAGAGAGTGTTGGGAAGTGTTGTAAGTATCTCTAATGACTGCATGCATCATTGTTTTGTGATTGCATTCTATTTTTTGCTTTCTCCCTTAGTTTCTCAATCTAAGGAAAAGGAAAAAAGGGACTAAATTTTAAGTGATGTTTGTGGTCACTTAATTCAAGCGATAACCAAAACTCTTAAAATTGGGAATGAATTAATACATGTTGACTAAATTAAATTGGAATAAAAGCCATTTTTTGTTACGGATGCAAAAAGGCCCTCATTGTTTGAATTTTTTGCAAGTGAGAGAGAGATGAACACTAGGATAGATCCATGCTAGGATTTTCATATAGACTACTAGTTATATAAAAAATGATTATCTACTTCTCAGTGAGGAAATGCAGGTAGCCAGTAAATTATTCGGATTTCCTTAGCATAGTGTGTGGTTTAGAGGACACTATGTAAGGCTCCGTCCTCAAGTAACGTGTAGCTGTATTTTTACGATTCGTGCTTACTCCCTTATTGGCTGAAAGTGGGTGTAACTAGTCATAAGAATCGAGCCAGTCTTTAGGGAAATACAAACACCTAATATCTCGTTAAACTCTCTCAAAATTTGCATTTATCACCAACTAAAATTGAAAAGATAGTAAGGTAATCATCCCGGCCTTGAGTGTTGAGTTCGTGAATTAATTTAAAAGGGTTTGTATTGATTGTTTTGTGCGAAAAACTCTGCACATTCACGTGCCCAGTAGAACTAAGAACTTTTTGTATCGAGCGTGCTCCAATTCCCTATCTCTTGAATTTGAAGATGGATAATTGGTCAGATATTTGCTTAGATTTTACAAGCTTGTCATTAAACCGCCCAAATATCATGTCTTCACTGGTCTAGTCCCCTTCTTATTGTTCTTTAACTGGACCATCTAGGTTTGGAAACAATCCTTTTTCTGAATTGGTGTATCATGATTCCCTCCTTGGGATGGTTACATCTCAACCAACCCCTTTTCTTCTCTACTCTCTGAGAAAGATCATTGCCTTGGTGAGATTGATTTGATTTTGTTATCTTAACCTAAATCTCACATCTACCCTTTGTTTGATAGAGGTAACTGAGATTTGTTAGAGATGCCTCCTAGGAAGCAAAATGGAGAGGTGGAAGAACTAGAGGACCCAATGCATGTAGTGTGGGCTAGGTTGATAGAAAGTAAACAAAATCAAGCACTTATGTGACTGCAACTTGGTCAATTATAGTTGGGTAGATATGCACCAATGGACAAGACATATAATCATGGGCAATATCATGTGACTAATTGGTTAAGCCCAGTTGAACCAGAAGTTAAATATGAATTGAAGCTATAGTTTCTTAGTCTGCTGCCACATTTCCATGGGAATTCACATGAGGAAGATTATGCATCCCTTAGGTACTTTGAGTTACGCTTCACTAACCTTAGGCATCCTAAGATTAGTCAAGATTACATGAGGATCAAATCCATTCCTTTTTCCTTTAAGGATAAGGCAGATTACTAGATGAAGAACCTGGGGGTAGCCCCTGCTAGGCAGGAGAGTTCTTGGTACTGTTCTCATACTAGTGTCTTCAAACCTTTTACAATACATCATTTACTCCTACACCTTTTCCAGCACTAGAGAGCTCTGGAGTTGTTCCTTACCAGGCACCGAGACAACAATAGCTGCAGTTCTAGCGTCAACAGATGTACTAGTCAGGCCAGCAGGGATCGCAATATCAGCAACATACCCGGTGATGACACGCCTGGCAACTCGGGTTAAGTATGAGATAAATAAGGATCGTTGTGACTCGAATCACCAAACGCGATCAATAGACAAAAATTGTTTTAACCACTTAAGAAATATATCAAATAATAAAGTGTAAATGTAAGACGTTTCGCTATTCTATTTACCTGGTCCATCGACCAGGGTCGAACATAAGTAGCTCAATTTAAAAACTTTGTAGTCAAAGTTCTAAAATATTTTTTAGTGGTTTTTGAACTTTTATTTTTAAATTTTTTTATTTTCAAAACAAGCACAAAATATAAAATACACAACACCACACTCCTTTTGTATTTTTTAGACTAGTTAAAAATGTACAGAAAAGTCCATAGAAGATATTTTTGCGTTTTATATGTTTTAAAATGTTTTTGGTAATTTTTCAAATTTTTCAGAAATTTTTGTGATTTTATAAAAATCAAACATTGGAAAATAAAGAGAACAATGCACAACCAAGAGTATTATGCAACTTAAAAACACTTTAATAGCTCAATACTCATGGAAATTACTTTTAAGCTAAACTACAATAAAAATCTACAAACAGATACTAGAATCACAATTTTTGTATTTTTCTTGAATTTTCTACATTTTTTTAATATTTTTCATTTTTCAAAATTTTTGGTTTTTAAAAATTATTAAAAAATAAAAATAGGACAGAAATTAAAAGACAATAAAACACATCTACAGGAACTTTTTGTAATTTTTAAGCAAATTTTCAAATTTTTATGAATTTTCTAATTCCGGGCAACCAAAAAGGCACAGCTTTTATTTTTTAAATATATCAAATATCAACAAAATGCTATGAAAAAATTAAACAATTTAGAAGAACATGGCAAGAAGAAATACGAATTTTTACAGAATTTTTAGAGCACAAATAACATTTATTTTTGATGCAAAGAGCATGTAATTCAAATTCTGAAGCACAGATACTTAAACTGCAATTATTGAAAGTTTTTACAAATAAATATAACAAAATTAAATAGCAAGAAAAATGACACAAATTACTCAAACTATGCGTGCAACACACGTGACTGTATGGAAGTGGGGACGTCTTTGCAAATATTGAAAATCTTCTGGGGCTTATATGCAATTTTCCATTTTGCTTTTTATTTCAAAATGCCAAACTAAAGTTCATCCTTCATTTCTTCGAATAGAAGAAGGGTGTTGCCGCTACTAGGAGGGTGAGGAGGATAACCACATTGTGGGGCTAGGATGGGATTGTGGACGACAGATGGCACGCGCGACATTGTGCGTCACGCCTGTGCAAACACGGAGGAGAGATGGGGAGATTGTGAGGAGATGGCTGGAGAGGTGCGGAGGAGCGGAGGTACCTAGAGGTCGGTGCTCGCGGACTAAGAACCACGAGCGGTGGCTTCAGGCGAAAGAAATTTCCTTTTTTAATTTTTTTAAATAACAGTTGTAAACAGAAAAGAAATAAAATTTTTTATTTAGTTTTTTTATTTTTTAGATGATCCTACAAAACAAAGGTTAGAGAAAAACTATACTATATTTTTATTGTTTATTGTATCTTGCAAAAACAAATGTTAGAAAAAGAGATACCCCTTTTTTTCATTTATATACAAAATAGAATATGTGAATGGAGATCCAACGGAAAGTGAGGATAGGATTCGAATCTCCAACCACCGTACATGATCGGAGGTGTTTGGTTGCGTGAGATAGGACGTGAAATGGAGGTTGCGAGATGAGGTGAAAAATCGAACTCGGGGTGGAAATTTGATATGGACTTTTTTGGATTTTTAATGATCTACAAGCTTGATGAAAACAAAAACCGCGCTACGGTTATACTAAGAAAATGATAGAAAAATTGGATCTCACCTTAAGGTAGGATACGTCATGATGGCCTCGATGAGGACTGACACGTTGTCATCGGACGGCTCGGAGGCTAGGCACCCTTCTTCAACAAGATAACTCTCGGAGATCGGGCTCCTCTCCACCAAAGATCGATCAAAGAGTGAATGAGGGAGGAGGAGCCTATTAAAAAGACAAGAAAAATATAAAAGGAAAAAATGTACAAAAGTGGAAGGTGTTTAGTGGTGAATTAATAAAATAATTAAATAAATGAATTAACTAATTAATTTAAAATGATTTTTAGAATTAATTTAAGTAAATAAATTAAATAATTTACAAAAATTAATTAGCCACCTTAATGGTGACCATATAAGTTATAGAATAAAATCCTATATACAAGGTAGGTTTCTAAATGAAAAAATTATATAAATTAAATAAATCAAATAATTAAATACAAATTTCGTAACTAAATAAATTATTAAATTAATGTTAGATATTTTATTTTTTGGTGATTTTTATATAAGTAAATTAGGTGTATACAAATATTACGTACATATAATACAATATACACATCTACACACAAGGAAATAATTTTTATATCTTTTTTTAAAAAAAATTATTTATATTGTTTTATTTTTAATGAAAATAAAATTTGCATTTATGTACAATATGTATTAAAAATAAATATGTACAATAAATAATGGTAAAACTACGTAAAACACCCCAGAAAACCGACTTTTTAATCGTAACTCTAAAAATAATGAAACCATAGCCATTTGAAAGATAATTTAATTTAGAGTACTATGGAAGTGAGTTTGGTTCAATTTGAGTTTGTATGCATCCGAAATTGGTATTTCAATTATCGTTTTGTGGCTTTTTCTAAGTGTGATTATTTGTAATATGTACATTCTTTTGCTGTGCAATTATTTTTAGTAAAATACATTTTTTATTTAAAACTTTTGTTTACAGAATTAATTGATTTGAGGTTAATTTATGTGAAAATAAAATAATACAAGTTTAGTACAAATATATAGGGAAAAGAATTCACTATTTTTTTTTAATTTTTGAATAAGAGACCCTATTACCCCCTACTTTATTCCTGGTCGATAAGGTCAAGTCTTGACCTTCTCTCAGGGTCCGAGTCAGTCTCTTGCATAAATACATCCTTTATTTTTATTTTCTTTTTCTTTTCTTTTTTAATCTGTTATTTAAGTACAAAAAGTGTTAAAAATACATATTTAACAAATGCATGCAGAATGGTAATTTTATGAAATTAGTGGGTATTTACATGTTTGACTAAATAAATGAAGCTAAAATAAATGAATAAAGGCGATGAATCTTGGATTCATCATTCTCCTATACTTTTCCTTTGCTAGTCCCTTAGCAAACACTTATTTAGAAATTAATTGAAAACAAAAATAAAGAAAAGAAAAAGGAAAGAAGTTCGAATAATGTTGATTTTTAAACTTATCTTCATAAAAATGTAGTATGGAGCTCTGTCGGACCTTTAGATTATTAATGTGTGGGAACCTTAATGGGAAATGGATTTAAAACCTAACAACCTCTAAGTTCCACAAGACACCTATTTAGGTCCCCTCAACAGACAGATCAGAACAAGTCTACATACACAAATTCTTATGACTATGAATTCTTACTTGTACGGTGTAAGTGAAATATTGCTCCTCATCTCAGAAGTTGCAAAGAAATAGCCTCTTTCAACAAGGTAACTCTAATCCCCCAGTCTAGCAACTCTTTCCTCGAGGAGCGGGGATATTCCCTTCTAAGTTCAAGTACAACCGGCTCAAGAAGAGGGAATGGAGAAGAGAATGGATGGTAACCAGTGTAGTTACCTATCCTTGGATGCATGACCAGTGTAGCCAATTCACCCACTGCAAGCTCACAAATATTTGACTTTGAATCTCTTATTCTCTTTTTTTTTCACTTGTATATACACTCCGGCAGGCATTTTACTTTTCAATCAGGCCTGTCCACTTTTTGAGATTATGTATTTTTTCTTTTTTTTTGAAAAAATATACAAGGTGCAACATGTACATAAGGACTTTTTCCTCTTGAGCCAGTAGACTATCCCTCTTTTGAAGCATTATTGCAACCCCACATCATCCTCTCTTTAGACCTCAACATCGTCAAACCAAGTTGAGACGTACTTCCCTCCCTAGAGGAGGACGAGAGGTTCCACCTAGATGTACAAACCTCGTATGCTACCCCAAGCCAAAAGATTCTGCCCCCTCACTACCTCCTCCATGAAGAGCTACGTGTAGAGTGCTTGTCCAAGGTAAGAAAATAAGTACAATGCAAAGAAATGAAAGCAAAATCTTTTTGTGAAATAATTTTCAAATTTTGAAATTTTTATGGATTTTTGAAAAAATGATCCACATGCAAAAAAGTTTTTTATGCAGATAGTTAGTAATATATACAATTATTTACACTAGTTTTTTAAATAAGGGTTAAGGGTAACATACACATATTTACACTGGGTTGAATTAATTATTTACAAGAATCAGGTGAAGGGATTTACAACTTGAGTAATTCATACAAGTATATACACAGTTGGATTTTTATTTTTATTTTTTTATTTATATTTTTTATTCATTTTTTTAAATTTTTGTGATGCACATATTCCTCAAATTTATTTGAAAATAATTTTACAAGTAATTTTGAAAACTATAGTCCAAAATAATTATCCACGCAATTTTACAATCATTTACAATCATCTGAAAGAATTTTTACAAACATTTTCAAACAATATTTATAGATTTTCACAATAATTTTCAACCATTTTTCAAAACATTTGCAAATAGTTTTACAAAATCATTTTTCTTCACACAGAGAGAAGAATTTTTACATGTCGCAATATTTTTACAAAGGTTGAAAATATTTTTCAAACATTTTTCAAATAGTTTTCAAAAGATTTTTTAAATATATTTTCAAACTTATTTCAAAATATTTTTCAAAATATTTTAACCTGACTTTTTATTCAGTATATACAAAAAATAATTTAGAGGAAATTTCTGCATATTTTTATTAGATAGTTTTTTACTAGTATTTACACATTATTTTAGTCATATTAAAAATCACAGAAGTTTGAGTTATGGCGAAATTATATATACAATACATAACCCCCCCCCCTTATACTTGGCTCGAACTATGCCCTCATAGTTATCAAAGAGCTGCAAAGAAAGACATAACTTGTGCTAAGTATAGAAAAGTGAAAAGATGCTATACTACAACAACAAAAAAATAATATAATCAATATAAGTCGGTGGTCCCCCTATACTTAGGATCAAGTAATCCTAAGTATAGAAGACGTACACAAGGGAAAAACTGAGGATTAGAATGTACAGAGTTTACCACCCTCCCCCATACTTAGGGTGAAATATCCCAAAATATAGGCAACAAAACAGAGGTAAAAAGAATCAAAAGAATAATCACAAGTCTGACACCCCCCTATTCTTAGGGTACAGTACTCCCTAAGTATAGAATAATCGTGAGATGGAGATGGGGTATTAGACAGAAAGAATGAATGATATCGACAAATGGATCTATACAGATATGAACAATGTTGAGATGGCTCTCAACAAGCGCTAGAGTTTATGCCCCTAGCTGGGCGTAAAGTCTAGGATAACGTCATATCGAGGTTCAGGACAATATCTGTGAGGCGAATACCGTACTGTCATTGTAGTCTCAGTGGGAGAACAACAACGAACTCAACAGTGCAAACTTTGATAACACCTAACTAAACAATCAAGTGGGTGTATGCTATCGGGTAAAGATATGGGAAGGTGTAATCAGGCTTCGATAGCACAAAAGAAATCATCGACTAAAGGTTTGAATGGAATGAAAGGGAAGAACCGAAGAAATCAAACATGGATAAGGAAGGATCTATTAGGGAATCCTTCATGTTAATCACCGTCTCGAATAGATAAGAAAGATCAAGATCAGGAGACTCACTAAAAAGACTGGTACCTGATGCATATAATGTAGCTAACTTAGTTAAATCATCGAATACCTCAAAGATTGGGTCATCTTCGCAAGGGTTGTCGAGGAGAGAAAACTCAAATTCAAGATCACAAATATCAGAAGACTCGGTCTCATGATCTACCAGATCGGATACACTCCCAGAAAAGTGAAGCTGAGTACACATGGTCTGCGGCATCCACCCGCAGATAACCCTCATTGAGTAGTGTTGAATCATCAGGGAACTGGGGATCTATGCTGTCAACTATCAAATCCTCCAAACGTATATCGACCTCATCAAATGGGAGGACACATGGCTCAAATTTGGGACTATCTTTGTCTGTCAAATGCAAAATCGATCCCTCATCAAGATCTCTATGCTTAGATGGATCAAAATGTATATCTGAATCTGAGAAGATCTTCTGAAGAATAGACATTGAATCAACTGGGAATGGACACTGAAATGACTCAAAGGATGATTGAGATGTTGGCTTCTCCTCTATTTCTTGGGATACTAAAAGATCTAGAATCCAAGAATCATCGATGTGGAAGTCCAGGACTGGCTCAAAATCTTGCTGTAAAATAAATGGGTCCTCAACCAATGTCTGGCTCTGGGAACTCATAGTCGTAGTCAACACATCCATCATATGAACTGTAGTATAATCCATATCCTCAAATTTGTGTGTGTTGTCTGAATCAGAATGGTGTGTCACATACTCAATTGTTGTCATCTATCCCTCATGTGTTGTCCCAAATAAATCATCTAGTGAATATGACATGTCAGAATGTGTACCCAAGAAGGTCTAAAATAAATCCAGGTTGGGACTGTAGTGTAAACGTCCATATGAGGTAATGACTAATGCAATATGCTCTGCGGTCATCTCTGGATAAGGTCAGTCATCGAAAATCCATGATCTGGAAATTGCCTCAAAAGATCAAGTAACCTCAACAATCAATCTCTTAATGGTTCCTGGAGGTGAATTCAAAAATCACGAATGCAAGACCGTATGGCTCCTCATGCACTCCCCTTGAAAATTTTGGCAGTAGATTTATGAACTCTAAATCCAAAATAAAGGGGCTCAATGTAGAAGCGTAGTGCACATCTTGGTTGGTGTACTCATCCATCATCCTAAATAGAAGTGATCTAAAGCTTGCAATTGCCCCATTTGATCTCCTATGTAATGCACTCTTATCTCAGCAAGGTAATCGCCCGGGTCTCGTATTTGATCAACCTTGTCTCCTCGGGCATCACTCACGGCATGTCCCGAATGGGAGGGTGGGAATGGAGAGGGGGAAGATGGAATGTCGTTCAATGTTTTGACCTCCTGAGAGAGTGGGAGAAAATGATGGAAATGAAATGAAGAAGTCGTAAAATACGACTGGAATGGAGTGTGGCCCATCATAAGAGAGGGAAATGAAGAGCGGGAGGGTGGGATTGTAGAAAGAGAGATAGAAGGTGACTGCTAATGATAGAGGATGAATGTAATCGACTCACGCCAAACACATACAAACACAAAGCAAACCCCCAATTCACCAACTACGTAATGTGAAGACCGTGAGATCTGGTCTTTTATCTTTTCAATTTCAGAGTTATATGATCAAAAAAGTTATACAAACACCTAGGAGGCTTGAATAGTATTTGAGCACTACTCCTTAGTGTGTACGTGAGTAATTAAAAGATTAAACAATGAGGGGATTGCTCTCCCAATACAATGAGGAATCAATTATGTTTAATTTTAGAGGTTAAGTTCAACTAGCAGTTACAATTTTTTAATTTTTGATTTTCACTTTTTTTTGGATTTTTCAAAGAATAACGCCTAATGAGTTTTTTGATTTCCTCTTTGATTAATTTGCATCCAAAAACAGGAGGAGTAAATCGAAAAAGTCGATGCACGGTCAAACACAATGATGCAGTCAGAGATAGAAAATGCATACCTTGCTCCAGCACTCTACTTGCAATATGATCTACGCATAAAATTAAATACTGAAAGTAAACTAAGTATATGATGCACGTGAAAATCGGCCTTAGACAAGAAGCTTCTAATGATTGTGAAGAACAATAATTAGCTAATCAAATCGAGTCCGGAGTACGATCTTAGGAGTCACTCGGTTCCCACCACAACGGGTCCTACCATCGTTGTATGTGACTCCTCATGGCAGGTGGTCTCAAATTCAATTAAACTAACTTTTTCAATTAATTTTTTAGCCAAGTCCAATTACGTTCTATAAGAACAGATAATCAATTAGGTGTTGGGTATTAGCTATTTACGTGACAATCAATAAAAAATCCTACGTCTAGGGGCCAAAACTGCGAGAATCAAATAGAAAGTTATGGTGATGAAATCAAAAACACGGAAAACAACGCTGAGGTCCCCCAAGTGCATCGGCACGTGGCGAAACAAACCCTGAGAAAATGTCCACGTCCTCACGTCCACGGTTCTAAATTAATAAAACAATTATTGTTCTCTCAAATAAAATAAAAGTCTTCTTCTTGTTCCTACTCTTCCTCATGTGTGGATCCTCTAAAGAGAAACTTCAAGTCGTCCTCCAAGTAGTTCCTCGCACAAAAATCCAATAAGAGATGGTCAGGAAAGGATTACAATAAAGAGAGACAATTAGAACAAAACTTAAAATGTCTACAAAGTCGTGATCCCAGGCAACAGTGCCATTCTGATGACACATCTGACAACTCAGGTTAATTATAGGATAAATAGGGGTCGTTATGAGACGAATCACCAAGTGCAGTCAACGAAAAAAACCACTTAGGAAATATATCAAACAATAAAGTGTAATGTAAGCGGTTTCGTTAGTCTATTTACCTGCTATAGCGACCAGGGTCGAACATAAGGAGCATAATTTAAAAACTATGTAGTCAAAATTTTAAAATAATTTTTTTATTTTGATTTTTGGTTTTTTGATTTTTTTATTTTTCAAAACAAGCACAAAGGATAAAATACATAACACCACACTCTTTTTGTATTTTTCAGACTAGTCAAAAATGTACAAAAAAGTTCAGAGAAGATATTTTTGTGTTTTATATATTTTAAAATGTTTTTGGTAATTTTTCATATATTTTGTTGTTTTGGTTATTTCATAAAAATCAACAATAGAAAATAAAGAAAATAGTGCACATCCAAGAGAATTTCGCAACTTAAAAATTACTTTAACAACCTAATACTCCTGGAAAGTATTTTTAGGCTAAACTAAAATCAAATATCTACAAACAGAGACTGGAATCACAATTTTTGGATTTTTATAGATTTTTCTAAAAAATTTTAAGATTTTTCTTTTTCGTAATTTTTTTATTTTTATAAATGACGAAACCACAAAAATTGTATAGAAATTAAAAGACAACAAAACACATCTAGAATATTTTTTTTGTATTTTTTAGTAAATTTTCGAATTTTTATGAATTTTCTAATTTCAAGCAAACAAAAAGACACTATTTTTTATTTTTTAAATATATCAAATGTCAATAAAATGCTATGAAAAATTTGTACAATGTAGAAGAACATAATAAGAACAAATACGAATTTTTACAGAATTTTTAGAGCACAAAATAGCATTTATTTATCATGCAAAGAGCATGCAATTAATGTTATGGAAGCATAGGGACTTAAAGTGCAATCATTAAACGTTTTTCCAACTAAATATAATAAAAATAAATTGCAGGATAAATGTCACAAATTACTCAAAATATGCGTGCAACCCACGTAACTGTATGAAAGCGGGGACGTCTTTGCAAATATTGAAAATCTTCAGAGGCTTATCCGCAAGTTTCCATTTTGTTTTTTAATTTCAAAACCCCAACCTAGGGATCATCCTTCGATTCTTCAACCAGAGGAGGGCCACTACCGCTACTGGGAGGGCAAGGTGGATCACCGCGTGGAGGGGTTGAGATGGGCTTGTGGACGGCGGAAGTGGCACGCACGACACCACACACGCGCAGCTGTGCAAATGCGGAAGAGTGACGGGGCGATTGGGAGGAGGCGGTTGGAGTGGCGCGGAGGAGCAGAGGCGCCTGGAGGTCGAAGCTCGCGGACTGGGTGCTGCGGACGGTGGCTTCAGGCGGAGGGTGGTCCAAGCGGCGGGCCACGACACGATGTCGAGCGGAGGAAAGACTAGGAGCGTGGAGTCTGAGGTGCCTAGCTGCAACGCGAGCGGCACCGCCTCATTGCGGATGTTGCCTGGAGGTGAGAGCGGGGATGGCCTCGACGCGGAGGCGAGGCACGGGCGACGGGGGCATAGCGCCGCACAACGCGGCCTCGCACGGTGGCTAGCGCACGTGGAGGATGAAGTACATCGCGGTGACGCGAAGGAGAGCGAGCGGCAGGGGTGGCGACCTACCGCCTGCTACAATTTTTTATTTATTTTTTTTATTTTTTTATATTTTTCTTTTGTTGATGATAATAAAAGAAATTTGCTTTTTTAATATTTTTTAAATAGAAGTCGTAAATAGGAAAAGAAATAATTTTTTTTATTTTGTTTATTTTTTGTTTTTATATGATCCTACAAAACAGAAGTTAGAGAAAAACTATACTATTTTTTATTTTTTATTATTGTATCCTGCAAAAAATGTTAGAAAAAGCGATACCATTTTTCATTTATATTCAAAATAGAATGTGTGAATCGAGATCCAATGGAAAACGAGGACAGGATCCGAATCTCCAACCACTTTACGTGGTCGGAGGTTTGTGGTTGCGTGAGATAGAACATGAAATGGAGAGGTCGCGAGATGAGGTGAAAAATTAGACTGGGGAAAATGTGATATGAATTTTTTTTAATTTTTAATGATATACGGTCTTGATGAAAATAAAAATTACGCTACAGTTACACTAAGGAAACGACAGAAAAATTGGATCTCACCTTGAGGTTGGATACATTATGATGGCCTCAACGAGGACCGATGCATTGTCACTAGATGGCTCGGAGGTTTGGCACCCTTCTTCAAAAAAATAGCTCTCGGTGATCGGGCTCCTATCCACCGAATATCAATCAAAGAGTAAATGAGGGAGGAGGAGCCTATTAAAAAGAGAAGAAAATGCAAAAGGAAAGAATGTACAAAAAGGGAAGGTGTTTAGTGTTAAATTAATAAAATAATTTAATTACTAATTAATTACAAATGAATTTCAGAATTAATTCAAATAAATAAATTAAATAATTTACAAAAATTAATTAGCCACCTTAATGGTGGTCATTAAAGGTTTGGAATAAAATCTTATATACAAGGTACGTTTTTAAATCAAATAAATTAAATAACTAGAATAAATAAAATAAGTAAAGACAAATCTCCTAATTAATATAAATAAATTAATTAATGTTAGATATTTTATTTTATTTGGTGATTTTTATTAGATATTTTTATACACAAATATTATGTACATATAATACAATATACACATGTAGACATAAGAAAATAATTTTTATATCTTTTTAAAATATTTTATTTATATATTTTTATTTTATTTTTAATGAAAATAATATTTACAATTATGTACATTATGTATGTAAAAATAAATATGAATAAATATGTACAATAAATAATGGTGAAACTGCACAAAACACTCCAGATAACTGACTTTTTAACCATAATTCCAAAAATTATGAAACCACAGCCATTTGAAAGATAATTTAATTTAGAGTATAATGGAAGTGAGTTTGGTTCATTTGAGTTTGTATGGAGCTAGAGTTGGTATTTCAATTATCATTTTGCGGCTTTTTCTGAGTGCGATTATTCGTAATATGTATGTTATTTTGCTTTGCAATTATTTTTAGTATTTACAACACATTTTTGTTAACAACTTTTGTCTACAAAAATAATTGATTTGATGTCAATTTATGTACAAATAAAATAATACAAGTTTAGTACAAATATACAGGGAAAGTATTCACAAAATATTCTTACTTTTGAATGAGAGACCCTATCTCCCCTACTTTATTCCTAGTCGATCAGGTCAAGTCTTGACCTTCTCTCGAGGTTTAGGCCAGTCTACATTTATTGCATAAGTACATCCTTTATTTTTCTTTTCTTTTTCTTTTCTTCTTTATTCTTTTATTTAAGTACGAAAGTGTTAAAAATGCATATTTAACAATTACAAGCAGAATGGAAATTTTATGGAATTAGTGGGTATTTACAGGTGTTTGACTAAGGAAATGAAGGTAAAATAAAAGAATAAAGGCGATGTATCGTGGATTCATCACCCAGCAACAACAGCATTCCTATGTTCATCAATACCATTCTTCGCGATCGTCTTTTCCTCCTTGATAGCTACAACATTCATCTCATGTCCTATAGATTATCAGCAACAGGTTTTGGAAGAGTTGTGTTCCTACATGAACGAAGTGCAGGATTTGAGGGTTGACCTAAACCATCTATCTTGTTTACATGATGAACGCACTGCCCCTACTACATCCATTCCCACCCAAGTTCAGGCTAATCCCAATAGCCTGAGCAGACCTCAGCAACAACAGTAATTAGATCAGGTACACTACTCATATTCTCACCAGTCTTGGCACGAGATCTTTCCATTTGATTATGTCAATCATATGTCTCTCAGGAGCAGATGAATCGTGGTCATACCTGATCGAGCTAGGGGTATGGAGATGATCGACTCTAAGGCTCAGCCTGAGGAGACCTCAAAGGATGATGACGCTAAACATCTTCAAAGAGATCACCATAGAGAGGAGACTTCTAAGAGGAAATCAAGGATGAGGACGAGAGCAGAGCAACACGCATCAGATTCAGTGTCTACAAAGGATGTATACCTTTAGATGAGGAGAATGCACATTCAGAAAGCATTCCCCATCCTAAAGTAGATGATTTAAGTTATAAAAGATTCATGAGTGAAAAGCTCAGTTTTTGAGGATAATAAAGTCCATGTTTCTATTTATGATTTTGAGTCTTCACATCCTTTTTTTCCTATCCCTTTCTCTCGTGCTCTTACGGTAGGAAGACAAATTATTAATAGGGATTCAAAAAGATGATCCAGACATGGCACGATTTTGTAGAGATAACATCATGGTTATTTGATGAGTATGTGACCAATCATCATGTATTCCAAAAGTATATGAACGTGAAATGTACACGTAGCAGAGTTAGCAGGAAGAAACCGAACAGCTACGTCAAGACCAATGTTCTCTCAGTTTCCACTACAGTTTGTCTCAAGAACCGAAAACTTCCACAGAAAAAGAGAGATTTAGGAGTTCATTATGTGATGAGTCATATCAACGACATAGAATTTGCATGCACTCTCCTAGATAATGGTTCTTCAATCAACTTGTTACCCTTTACCTTATATGAGAAACTAAAATTGGAACCTTGATTGATCCGAAATATGTACCCTTTTAATTTAAAATGTGTCGTGTTTTTGTTGTAGTCGGGCAATCAGGATCTATCAAAAAATTAACGCACGAATCGATGAACTGAAGAATTAAATAATGTGTGGTTTGATGTATTTTTAACCTCGACAAACCCTATGATCAACTCAAGGAGGCAAAGGAACAACTTTGGATCAACTAAGATGAATTAGCTCACGGTTTTTCAAGCGAGATTTTTTTTGGTAATTTTTTTATGGATAAACATGTAAATGCACCAATGTGATTGAACTGGGTTATTAAGAAAATAACCAACTTAGCAAAATTAACTTAAAAAAGAAGTTAATACAAATTAACCAAGTTAATATTTTCTTGAAAATATAATCCAATGATTAGTGCAAATGTATTTTTTGGAATTTTTGGGGTTAAATTGCAATAATGAAAAATACAAACTTTTTTGAGAACTTTATGAAATTTTTGTGCAAACAAAATGCAAAAATTTTCAAATTTTTGCTGGAACATAAACAAGATTAAATGAAGCTAATTAATTATTTTGGAATTTTCTGACAATATATGATTTTTTATGAATTTTTAATGGAAATAGAGTTATAGGTAGTGTTAAACTATGAATTTTTTAATGAAAACAGATTGATAGGGAGTGTTTAATTTCTAATAAATCCACGAAATCAAATTACTCAGAGAACGATTTATGTAAAATTGGTATTTAAATGAGCAACTCAAGACTTGAAATTTCAGAAAAAAGTATTTGTGTATTTAATTAAAAATAAATTACAGAAATAACTCTATAAAATTTTTTATGTAAAAAATAACTCCAATTTAAATAAAACTTGGAAAGTAATTAAAAAGAATGTAGAGGCATCATTTGTAGTTTTTGCACAAATTTCATAGTAATATTCAAGTATGAGCGAATTTCAGAGCATAAATAGACAAAATATCACTTAATTTCAAACTTTGATTTTTAATAAATTATCCTATGATCACAAAATTACAAATAAATATCTAGAGACAAAGAATTAATTTCTCAACATAATACTATTTTTGATTAAATAAAATAATGAAATTGTGAGGTCCAAAATGACTTGTAATTGAGGAGTGACTTTGCAATACAAAAAATAAAAAAATTTAACAAAAACAGTGCACAGGGGCACTTCTGCCCATAAATTAATCATACGGAATTAATATGAAAATTTCACAAAAAAATAAAATGAAGAAGGACCTTATCATAAATGTGGGTTCCAAAAAATGCTAGGGCACACGCGAGGGGAAGCGTGCAGCACGTGGATAGGGGGCGTTCGCATCAGGCTACCTTCGCGACAGCGCTACGGGCATTATGGGAGACGCACGATCGTGGCATGGCAGAGGCGTTAGAAGTTAGGAGGAGCGCACGACAGGCGGTGAGTCTAGCGGGTACAAGGGAAAGAACCGCTGAGAAAGGGGACAACTGGGCGCTGGACGTGGCAGGATCCCACAGGGGCATGTGGCGAGGCAGCGTAGGTGCATTCTGAGGCGACGGCGGCAACCCCTCCTGATCTTGAGTTTTTTTGTGTTTTTTTTTTAATTTTTTTAATTTTGTTTTTATGGGGAATTAAAATGTAGAAATGGTCGTAATGTCTATGTGGTAATGGTGGTGATCATGGATGATCAAAAGTACAGGTGGATATAGGGAATTGATGTCCTGATTGTAACGATGATCAACAAGAAAATGAATAGATGATGTTAGAAAACAATTAGAAAGTAAAGATAGACAATTTACCTGGAATTTTACCAAAGGACAAAGTTGCAGTATGCGACTCCTGTTGTGGCTTCAATCCAGCTCGGCGAAAAATCGAAGAAGCTATGCAGCATGGATGCGGCTGTTACGAGGTCGATCTCTCTACCTCTAATATTTCCAAATACGATGGAAACCATCATCGCATCAAAGACTCACTCGATCATTGTCACTGTCAAGAAAGTTGAGCTGGTGGTTCCCATTCTCTCTCGATTATGGCCTATGATGAAAAATGAGGGAGGAGAAGAAAATAAAAAGGATGAGGTGGGAGTTAGGAAAGAAGTGGAGAAAATGGAGGAATGGTGGAGGAAGTGGAGACTTGGAGTGCGGAACAAGTAAAGAAGAAGTAAAAAGAAAAAATAAAGTAAAATAAGTACGCTACTAAAAATATATAAGAGAAAATAAATAAATTATAAATATTATAAATAATTATTAATAAAACAATAATAATAAATAAATAAAATCCGAAAGTAATAAAAAAATGGGGTGACTCGTGACGGCTCCAGGAGCTGCCATGTGTCACTCCTAGAAAATTCAAAAAAATTAAATGTAAAGAAAATAAAAAGAAATAACAAAACGGGTTAAATAAAAAATTAGTCAACATGAATCTTGCTCGTCTCAATGAGATCTACAACTTTCACGAAGGATCAAATATAAAAGTAAGTCATCTGTACAAAAAGTATTTTTTTGGTGGTATCTTATAGATATAAAACACCGTATTTTTATCTTTTGCTTTTTTTGTAATTTTTAAATAAGAGAAAAATCAAAATAAAGTTAGATAAAAAATGAAAAGAATATTTACATCTTAATCTATTTTTTTTGTATTTTTAAAAATTAGGAAAATAAAAAGATAAAATGAAGGGTATTTTAGTCAATATGTACAATATACAATAGGGTCCCAAAACCCAAGTTTCACATACGATCTTCGATTTTCAAGAAATTAGTCTTGTTTTGAAGGTTGTTGAATGTATATTACTTTAATAGTGAGTAGACCTAAATCGAACATTGTATGAGAGAGATATGCACATTATAAGGTTCATAGTTTCAAACTTGGATTTGGGTTTTATTGGACAATTTTACAAGTTAATATTTTTTAATATTTTTCCTTAAATAGTGTTAGTAATATATACACTATAAAGTTGATTTTATTATATTTGGATTTAGTATAAAATATATACAAATATGTAAATTTAGCTAATATATAGGTGAATATTTACAAGTGAAGTTGGCTCCTTATTTGATGCAAATATGAATACTAAAATGCAGATATTATTTACACATGCATGAATTCTAATTATGCAATATAAGTGATGAAATGCAGCTAATTACTCGAAAACAAAGATCTATTTTCAACTTTTAGTGTGATAAATCACATATTCATCAATACTCTATACTTAAACCTTGCTCGTCCCTGAGCAACTAAAATGAAATGCAAAAGTGAAATGATTTTGGGTTCCATACCAAGGTCATGAACAAAAGGTGAAAATGGAGCTTGACTCTACCTTTGGATAAATAGTGTCGCGGAACCTTATAGGGAATTGAATTTAAGACATGACATCCTTTAAGTTCCACACGTCTTCTATTCAAATTGCCTCAACAGTCAGGTCAACAGATCCTCATATGCAAATTCTGATGACCATGAATCTTACTAGTTCCTTGTAAGTGAAATATAGATCTCCACATTAGAAATGGCAAAGAAACGACCTCCTTTAACAAGATAACTCTAATTTCCTAGTTCAATAACTCTTTCCTCTAAGAGCAGGGTATTCCCTTCTAAGTTTAAGTGCAAACAACTCAAGAAGAGGGGGTGAAGAGAAGAATGGACGGCAGCTACTGCTGTTACCTATCCTAGGAAGCTTGACCAGTGTATCGAAGTCATCCAGATGAATGCTTTGATGCTTTTCTTAATTTTCTAAACTTGTATATACACTCTGGCATGCATTTTACTTTTCAATCAGCCCTATCCACTTTTAGAGATTCTGTATTTTTTTCATTTTTTACCTTTTTCCTCTCTTTTTTTGACATATGTACAAGGTGCAACATGTATATAAAGAGTTTTTCTCCTTGAGACAGTAGACTATCCCTCTTTTAAAGCTTTATTGCAACCCACAACATCCTGTCCTTAGACGTCAACACCACCAGACTAGGTTGAGATGCACTATCCTGCCTAGAGGAGGACAAATGTTTCCACCCGTACGCTACTCCAAGCCAAAGGATTCTACCTCCTCACCACCTCATTGATGAAGAGCAATGTGTATGGTGCTTATCCAAGTTAGCTCACTATCTAAAAGAATCATGCATGTGTACGAAATATTCTATTTAGATCAGTCAAGATGACATGTGAACATAGGCATGCAGACTCAAAGAATTAAGTCACTTGACCTGAAAAATCTTAACTCCAGTTCTCATACGGTTCCTATGTAATTACATAGATTAAGTATACTAAAATTCATCCTTGACATATATTCATAACTTGGTTCAGAACCCACTAACTTTTCAGTTCGCATAAGCTAAATATGCAGATGAATGTATATGAATGAAGAGCAAGACACATTTTTAAATGCAAGGATGATATGCAAGAGTAAAGAAGAAGCCATCATTTTCAAATTTTTATTTTCTAGTACAACAATTTTTATAACAATTTTACAACTTTTTATACAAGTATTATACAGATTATACTATATACATATATGTATTTAAATTTTTTTCAAATTTTACCCACCTCGTAATTATTACATAATATATACAAAAATACGCAAAAGTATGAGCTATGGGTAAAGTTTGTATGTAATATATACATGCCCCCTATACTTAGCATATGCTATGTACTCGGAGCATGAAAAGCGAGGAAAAAGAAATAGCTCGTGCTAAGCGTAGGAGATCTAAAATAGCAAAAACGTATAGAAGTCGTCTTGCCCCCATACTTAGGCTCTTGCGTCCTAAGTGTAGAAGAAGAACAAAAATGGGGCATGCAAGGTCAAGAGGGGAAAATGGACGAGAATATATATACATGATCAGTTCCTCCTATACTTAGGCTCTGGTCAACTTAAGTCTAGGATAGAAATGAGTGTGAGGATCGATGAGATCTGGAGGATGTATAGAGAATGGTGAATAGACTCGGGTCACTATCTCCCTTATACTTAGGATCTGATCATCCTAAGTATATTTATAAAATGAAATGATACGGACCTGGGGTGAGGGCTTCGAATCACGGGGGAGGGAGGAATAGAAAGTATGTATAAGAAAGGGTGAAAATGTAGAGATAGATCATGATCTGAATTTTTTTGATGATGATAATGACTAGAGATCAATGTTGCAAGTCTCCATGCACGGTTCTATGTGTGTATTCTGAGTCCACCTCACGTATGAAAACAATCTCCTCAACATGGACTAACTGTTCGTTAGGTTCGACAAAGTGTTTTAGCAGTTGTCCACTAACTAGGGATGTATGCGCTTCATCTGTAAGATCTGAGATCTCTACACATCCACTGTCATGCACAACACGGACTATGAACAGACCTGTCCACTTGGATTTAAGCTTCCCTTGGAAAACTTTCAGCCTCGCATTGAACAACCATACCTTATGTCCAGGAACAATGGTTTTTCGTTTGATAAATCAATTGTGCCAACACTTTACCTTGTCCTTGTATACAAAACTATTGTCACATGCTCAATTTATGATCTCCACAAGTTCATTCAGATCTATCTCTCTCTGTTTTTGCCCTAGGTGTGTGTTCCAATTGACCTTCTTGATTGCCCATTTTGATTTATGCACTAACTTTGCAGGAAAATGGCATGGCTCCCCAAATACTATTCTGAATGGGGATGTTCTTAATGGTGTCTTTTAAGTTGTCTTGTAATACCGAAGGACTTGGTCCAAGATCTGAGACCAGTCCTTCCTATCTTGGCGTACAAGCTTCTACAATATGGTCTTAACTCCTATTTGACACCTCTACCATGCCATTGGTCTGTGGGTGGTAAGGACTGGCGATGCAACGCTTGATGTCATAATCCATTACAAGTTTCTTTACATTTCTGTTAACAAAATGGCTCCCCTTATCAGATATCAAAGTGGAACTACATATGAAGGAGACAAAATTGCAGCGACCTGATTCAGAATCTAACATAGATTTCTCTTCCTTCTTAGAGGTAGACTGCGATGTAGTTAGCACAGTTGGGATTTAGGCACGGAACCTGACATTATAGAGGGAGACACTCCCATCTAGAGAGACAGTTTACATAGAGCAGTTATTGATACATTGCCAAAGTTCTTGAGTTATGCATACCTTATCCCCTTGATCATTCATAGGATCCTTTCGACTTGTTAGTTTCTTCCCCTCTTGAAAATCAAGGGAAATAGATGATAAGTCAGACGCGGCTTTGGCCGAATTACCGTTTTTTTGGTGATCAGGATCCTTATTCTTCAGTTCAGTTGGTAGACAGCATTACAAATGACTCATCTCTAATATGCAACATAACTTCAGATTTAGTGGCAGTTCAGCCTGATGTACCTGATGATTCATCCTTTCCAGAGTTGAAGCAACTACCTCCTACACTTAAATATTCCTTCTTACGGGACCTAAAAATAAGTTTCATGTCATCACTAGTTCTAGGTTGACTACAGACCTAGAGACTAGGTTATTAGAGGAGTTAGATAATAACCCCAAGGCCATAAGATGGACAATGTAGGATCTCGTGGGTATAAACTTCACACTTTGTACATACCACATTTTTTTAGGATGATACTAGACCTTCCATGAGTTCCAGAGGAGATTTAATCCAAATATATCAGAAGTAGTTAAGAAAGAGATAGAAAAATGGTGTAGAGCATGTTTCATCCCAATCTCTGACTCCAAATGGTTACACGTTGTCCCAACGAAGTTGGGAATTCTGATGGTCACCAATGAGGAAGGAGTTGAGATTGCGACACAAGTACCCATGTCGTGGCACATCTGTGTCGATTACATGTGCATGAATGCTGCAACCAAGAAAGATCATTTTCCCTTCCCTTTTATTGATTAGATTTTAGAGAAACTTACGGGAAAAGAGCTCTTATGTTTTCTTGACGGGTACTCTAGATACAATAAAGTAGCCATCACCCCTGAGGACCAGGAAGAAAACCACTTTGTCATGTCCTTTCATCACATATGCAATGCTCCAGGTACTTTTCAGAGTTGAATGATTGTCATGTTTGTCGAAATGATTGGGGATTTCCTAGAGATCTTCATGGACGACTTCTAAATCCATGGTGATTAACATGATTCTTGTTTGGTGCATTTGGACCTAGTTCTTTTGAGGAGTAGAGAGGTAAATCTGGTGCTCTACTGGGTAAAAAATTCATTTCATGGTTAAGGAGGTTATTGTGTTGGTGCACATAATCTCCAAGAAGGGAATGGAGTTTGATCTTTCCAAGGTGAACACGATCAAGAAACCTGATCCACCAACCAACATCAAGTCAGTGAGGTCATTTCTGAGGCACATTGACTTTTATAGATGATTTTTTTAGTTTTTTTCTAAGATTGCCCAACCGCTAACTGAGCTCTTTGGAAAGGACACTAGGCTCTTTGTAGGTCACAAGTGTCTTGAGGCCTTTGAGCTCCTTAAGAAGAAGATTTGTGACTCTCTATCTCGTAGGCTCCTGATTGTTCTCTTCCCTTCGAGATCATGACTGACGCTTCATATTTTGTTGTAGGATTCGTATTGGGGCAAAGGTGATATCGGATTCCATTTTCTATTCACTATGCAAGTAAAATTTTTGATCCAACACAGAGGAATTATACTATGACTGAGAAAGAAATGCTTGTTGTAGTTTAGTATTTAGGTAAGTTTAGGTCTATGATTCTTGGATCAAGATTGATAGTTTATATCGATCATTCAACCATGAGGTATCTCATGGAAAAGAAAGACGTAAAGGCACGTCTTTTTAGGTGGATATTATTACTCTATAAGTTTGACTTGGAGATTAAGGATAAACCTAGAGTCAAAAATGTAGGGGTTGATTATCTTTCATGCATTGAATTAAAGAATTCCCCTGATACCAAGCCTATTCGAGAGACCTTTCCGGATGAATCTACTTGTGTGGTAGGTTTACTTTCATGGTATGCCAACATGGTGAATTTTCATGTCTCCACGTATGTTCCTCAAGGTTGTACTAAGAGCAATTTAGACCGACTCAAGTTGGATTCGAGGAAATACAATTGGTAGGATTCGTTCCTTTTCTTTGAAGGACCGGATTGTATAAGGAGAAGGTGTATTCCTTAAGAGGAATACCAGAGTGTCCTCACGTATTGTCATTAACTTGAGTCTAGAGGACACCATTTAGGAAAAAGAACTGCTCGCAAGGTATTATAGTGTGGTTTTTTGGGATGACCTTGTTTAGAGATGCTGCTCATTTTGTACGGTTGTGTCCTGTTTGCCAAAGGATGGGAGGGATTGTTGGTTCAGAGATGAGATGCCCATGCATGCCGTGATTTTCTGTGATGTTTTTTATGTTTGTAGCACAGATTTCATGGGTCCCTTCCCCTATTCTCCAAGGTTGTGAGTATATCTTGGTAGGGGTAGATTGCTTATCCAGATGGGTGGAGGCTATTCCAACCTGAGCCATAGATAGTCAGATTATATGTAAGTTCATAAAGAATCATATCATTTCACGGTTTAGGGTACCTAAGGTGTTGATATCTGATGGGGGTAGCTATTTGTGAATGGAATGATGAAATCTTTATCAAAGGACTATGGATTTGAGCATAAAATAACAAGTCTACCACCCACAGTCAAATGACATGGTAGAGGATTTAAAATAGAGAGGTGAATTCATCCAGATGAAATAAGCGATCTCAGTTGTTGGATCAAGACTTACAAAATGGCCTACAAGACACCTCTTGGCGCCTTGCCCTTCAGGATGATTTATGGAAAGCCATGCCATTTGCCCAGTGAGTTAATGCAAAAATTTGAATGGGAAATAAAGAACATAAACTAGAGTTGTCACTTAAGGAAATTGTGTAGAGACCTTAACCAAAATGAACTAGTGGAAATCTGCAACCGAGCATATGACAACAACATGGTATACAAGGATAAAGTTAAGAAGTGGCATGATGTGCATATTAGATGTAAAGACTTTGTCCCACGATAAGAAAGTATGGTTTTTTAAGACAAAATTAATGATTTTCCACAGGAAACTCAAGTCAAAGTGGGCAGATTTTTTTCATTATTAAGGAAGTGCATGAGGATGGTAGTGTAGAGATTTCAGAGCTTTCAAAAAATGCATCTTTCTTTCAGGTTAATAGGTAGTTACTTAAGCACTTTGTAGACTCAAAGGAAAGGTTAACTAACATTGAGATAATTGACTTCATGCCCATTGATTCACTTTTAAATTTCTCAGAGAAGATATGACTATCATTATCAATTCACATCGAAAGATTCAGTATCCAAAGATTCATATTTATTCTGACTCTATTTTTGTAAATTCTTTTCGATTATTATTCTTTTTCCTACCTACACTTAGGTTATTCTCGGCCTAAGTATAGGAGGAATTTGTGAAGGATATTTTGAATCCTTATGCGCATCACGGAAGCGTGTCGAACGCATCAGATGCAATCGGAGCAACTAGTCGCACTAGTCACTAGATGCGGCGGAAATTAAAATTTTTAAAATCTAGTGATGAAACCACATGATCATGAGAACATTTCTCGGATCGTTCCATCGAACCACAAAGTATAAGGAATACCTCTTGGAGCGTGGTTGTAATCGTGAGATCCCAAACAAGAGATCCTCCTGTCTTAAGTCCGATCCACGAAGAATGCACTTGCGAGCGCGATGATGAGAAGTGATCCTCCCACAATCCTTGATGAAGATCCAAGCAATTGAATTCCCTGATTTCGTCCAACGAAATACGTCGTCTTCCTTTAGAGCAAGCAACCCCAAAGAAGAAGGAGATCCTCTAGTCGTCGAAGATGAAGGCGAGAGACTCTCCTCAATACACAAGATAGACGGCCACCTTTGTATAGAGAGAGAGAGGGGCAAGAATGAGAGAGAGAGAGAGTAGTAACCTTTTACAACTCTTGATTATGTACCTTGTAGAGGCTAGGGTAGCCCTCTATTTATGTTAGTTTGGAAGTCCATGGATCACAATCCATGGCATATACAAAATCAATGGTTATATTGATATGTATATTAAATCAATGGCCACGATAATTGTTGTTCAAAAACAAAAACATATTAATTTATTTTAAATTAAATATATGTTGCATAATTATCAACATAATTTAATTCAACAAATAAATTAATAAACATAAGATAATAGGATAATAAAATGAGATGATAATTTACCCCAAATAGATGGGGCGTCACCCATGACCAAGTCATGGGTGACGCCACCTCATTTGGTGGTGTATTATCCATCCTCTTTTTTATTTAATCCAATTATCTCTCATTTGTTTGCAATATTATCCACCAAATTAATTCCCAATTAATTAGTGTATATCTATTGCAAAATTATCCACCAAATTGATTCCCAATTAATTTGTGAATATTTATTGCAAAATTATCCACTAAATTAATTCTCATTTAATTAGTGAATATTTCAATCATGCCATTAAAAATATGTAGATCATATTCACAGCCCAAACTAATTTGTAAATTACATTTCCAACTAATCGCTTAATGTGAATCTAATTCACATTAACAATTAATAAATGCTATTTACAAAGGCGCTCTATCTCTAATATATTATAAATCACATTTATAATATATGCTCAGATATTATGGATAACACTATCCATAATTTGCATTTCCTTGATAATTAAATCCCATTTACTTATCTTGGATAATCATTCTCACAATATGAATCATATTCATATTATTCTTGATAATTAAATCTCATTTAATTATCAACATCTTGTTGCTTGGATACATAATTCATCAAATGAATTATTCTTGGACCCCTTCAAGAATAATGTGCTTTCTCCGCAGATACTTGGAGATAAGGACAGGGCAATTGTATTGTTCCACATATAGTGACTTGGATGTTGAGATCTCATCTCAAATCCAGATCTTACGAACCTCCCACGTATGCTTGATTAAATCAAGACCGCAAATCTAATCTTCTCATTGCACATGAATCTCATTCAGACCAATGTCCAACATTTGGACCAAGATCAGATTGCTTCTCTACTGAGAGTTGTCACTAAAATCCAGACATGTTTCATCACTCCCTCGGATTGGAAGCGTCATGGTTATACAACTGTTTATGATCACATCACCCTCAAGTATTCCCAATACCTGTACATCCTGCATACTGGAATACCCATGATCAACCTGAAGATCAAGATAAATTTTACACTGTCTTCTTCAGGGTTTGATCACTAAGTTTCTCAATCTTGGTCATTGGGAGTTGGTATCGGTCATATGATTTCCCAAAGCAGATATCATACCTTCAAATTCATGTCATGCTTCCAAAGCACGATGACCATGCATGAAATTTAATCGGTCCCAATACCTCATGAGTGAGCTCATGTCTTCCGATTCATAAGTGAACATGTATGATCCCTTTGAGAGATCGTATTACTCATATGTCCTTATATGCACACAGCTCGCCGGTGTATAGACCTTGGTTAGGCCATTAACCTATCGGTCTGCCAAATGTGCATACTCAAACATATAGTAATACATCTGTCTCCGGTCAGAGGATGTGTGCCTATGCTGTGATAGCATTCAACATAGGACTTAGGTTATCTCGATCTCGTTAAGTCAACCCATTAACCTAACTAATCTGACACCTCCGAATCACTATTCCCATGCAGAGGACCTGCATCAAGAGGTCGGTCAGATATCAACCTATGTGAGAAAGGATTGCCATCTCCTACTCAGGTTGGAGATCATCTCTTAATAATCATTTGATGGTGCTTGATGAGTCCTCTATCTAACTCCTTAGATATTCATCCAAACACTAGCCTCTATGATTCATTTAATGAATCAACAGTTGTATGATCATCAAGAAGGCCATCGTACATAACCCTAATTGTACAGATGGATCTTTTATGCAAATTATTTATTCTTCATTTTAGATCAGGGAATGATATGTGCAATAACATTTATTGCATAATGGCTCATCGTGGGCTCGCATGTCCAACAATCTCGCACTAGCCCAAAGAGCCATTAATGGGCTAATCATTTAAACCCACACTCGTGTCACAATCATAGGCTATTCAGAGAATAGCTAGGTATGTTGATCAGTCACTCTATTCCTAAGAGATTATGCCTTTGAGATCACTATCTCAAAAAATCTTGTCATCTATGAAGTTTTTGTTATTATTGCAATCAAGTGTTTTCTCTCCATAGTTGGATTAGCAACACTTTACTACTCCCACTGCATGGTAGATATCCGGCTTTTGTACACATCTAGCATACACTTAGCTTCTCGGAACTGATGCATAAGTGCAAGCAATTCTAGCATTCACTTCCTCAACTCTTTGAGGTGTTATCCCTTTAGATAGGTCAGTACCGAATCTCAAGGTAAGAAAGCCTTTCTTGGAATTTCCAGAAAATGGAACATGTCCAAGGTGTACTACAAATGTGATAGTTCCAATACCCTCTTTTCTTTGCTTCTGAACACCTTCAGAACTAAGATCAAAATGGCATCTTTGAGATCATATCTCAAGGTATGGAACAGCCAGATCATAAAACACTTATTATCATCCTTATATAATTCCAAATGATTAGGATATTATCCACATTTAGCATGATGAACACAATGGCACTCCCACTAAGCTTCGCATGGTTCATCAAGATTATATCTCAAATCATAACATTTACGATTTCATCAAATCTTATGTTCCAACTTCAAGAAGCTTATTTGAGTCTATAGATGGATTTCTATAGCTTTTACACCTTATTTTCCCCAATCATGAAGCCCTAGGGCTACTTCATGTGAATATCCTCAGAGAGGTATTCTTAGAGGAATGCAATCTTGACTTACATCTTGAAGATGCAATAGTCAAGTTGTGTAGCTAAGGTTAGCAATATCTTCATGATTTTAATCATGGTCACCGAAGAGCAAGTCTCATTGCAAGCAATGTCTTCTCTTCCGGTGTTAGCTCATGGCTATGAACCGTGCTTTGAAGGTTTCTACCTTCACATCAGGTTCCCTCTTCTCTTGAAGATCCATTTACACCTTAACGGGTCTTACCCTTATAGGTGGATCCTCGAGGGTCCATATACAACATTTGTATATGAAGTCTACTTTAGCCTTTATTTCTAATATCCATCTTTCCATGTCATGATCCTCAGGAGCTTCATCATATGAAGTCCGATCATTGTCAGACTTAACTGACACATGGAATACATCCTCAAACTCATTTGAAGAGGTATTAGTGCTTCATCTTTAATTGTCCCTTTTAGTTTCTGATTTCAGGAGCCTCAATATCTTCTCAAGATCAAATGAGTTCCTACACTTCAACTTCATCTTGATTCTCAAGAGAGTCATCCTCTAAGAATCATATTCTCAGAGATGAGATCTTTTAAGAATCTCCGGGTTATAAAGTAGGTATCTGATACCATCCTTTATTATCCTAATAAAGAAGCACTCTCCAGTGCTAGATTCCAGCTTACATGCATGGAACCTTATTAAGGATATATATTGTAGTCTCTACTACACATATATACCTGGAAACTAAGGGATAATTATGCTAAAATTCATCATTGATCAAATCATGTCACACATGATCCAATTGTATCTCCCTACAACTCCATTGAGTTTAGGTGTGTTAGGAGGATTCAGATAGAAATGATATTCATATCTTCATAAGGTATTCTTTGAATTCATCTATTAGGTACTTGCTACCTTGGTTAGATCAAATTCATTTAGTCTTCCTTCAAACTTTGGTTCTAAACCAAAATTGTCAAATCTTTGAACATTTCAAAGGTTTCTTAGCTGAAGAGAAGAAATCATATCATACATAATCATCAATAGATAGCACATATCCATAATGTTCACTATGATATAGATGATCCACATACATCAATATGTATGAGATCCCGAATACCTTGACATCTAACACCATTCCCAGAGAAGGGTGTATCAGACATTTTACTTTGAATACAATATTCACAAGTATGTAAGATTTGAAATTTTAGACATTCTAAATTTTCATATCTTACTAGTCTATCAACAGACATATATTCAAAACTTGATGCCAAATTATTGTCAAATGATCTTTATCCTCATATTGATCTTATAAAGGTTTTAATTTTCAGTATTAGAAATCTTAATGAACCATTCATTAATTTTTCTAATTTTGTGGAGTCCACTATCTGTTAGATTACTATCTGAAATATATCCATCATAACTCTTTATGATGGTTCTATCTCAGAATTCATGTTTATTTCCAACATTTTAGAAACAAACAATGAGTGCATTCTAATATCTAGGTCATAGAGACATTCTCTAAGACTAAGGGCTCTCCCACTGATAATATGAAGTCCATCTATCCAATAGAGATTGATGCAATAATTACATCAATATCCATGTAGATGACTATTTAACCTTAAGATCAAATTTCTAATCTTCTAATATATATATATATGCAACCAATTGCAAATGTCATTAAAAGATTGGGATACAATTATCAGACTTTATCTTATGAAATAAGTAAGTCAAAGTCAATGATTATATGTAGATCATTCTGATGCTCTATCTGAGTCCTTCACTGAGGATTTTAGACAGATTTGATAGTCGTACTATCAGCACATCAACTTATTGCAGTATTGGCATTTATCCAACTCTTTGGATGTCATATGGAAGTCACAGAAGTATAATCAACTCTTTGACTTTCCTTCTCACATGGGTCCGACCCACGCTCCCACTGTGCTCTTTTCATCTATAAACAACCATTGCTCAAGACAAAGAATCTCTTATGTTGAATTCAAAAGATTTCGATACAAGAGCACTTCAACATTTATACATGCTTCATTAAATTCATACAAAATGATTATTATGAAGATTCATGAATGACTTGAGTACAAATAGTAGAATGATGACACTCATCATACCTACATACATCTAAACTCTTAGAGACTTAGGTTCAGGTAGGTATTCAAACATTTTGAATACATCATCTCTTTCGAGCTACCATTCTGCATAATGCAAAGAACCATGTTATACATGATTAAATGTATAGAGCACATATGTATGCCATAACATCTTCTTAGATTTTATAAGGATTATTTTGACAATTGCGACCATTATCGACATGTCACTTCCAAAGTACACTCGATGAAAGATCAAGACTATAGAGACATATAAACCCTAATGTGATGTCTTATTGTCTTATTTAATTGTCATTCCTCATTATGTTGAGGAAACTTGCACATTGCAACCACATACATTATGTGTCCAATTGTAAGTACAATATCCGGATCATGAGTTCGTGATATTTTACTGGTTATTATTGAGTATAACATTGAGTAGGTTTAGTGAAGGATTATCTGAAATGAGAAATTTGCATAAGGGAATATATATTATATATACATGTTTTACTTTGATTTAGGAATTTTTATATCAAAGTTGTCTTGCCTTGTCGACAATGAAAGTTCATTCCCTTAATCACTTTCAATGTAAGAGATATTCTTACCATTATATCTCTAGCAAGATCTAGGATCTCCTTTCCTATCTTTGTCACATCCCAATAATATGAGAACCTACGACTCCGATAAAAAGAAGCGGGAACATATTCCGCCTTGCAAGTCCAACTTGTATTTCCCAATTCGATCTTTAATACCCGGGCCCACCACCCCTAAGGTGATGTTGACCCGTCATTAATTGAACCAACCGTAAACAGGCTTAATACTCGCTATACGCAATCCAATATCGTCCCAATACTATGAGGACCCGATATTGAGGTCACTACGTATTCGGCCTTACTCTTTCGAGAAGCAAAGAACCCGATCCAAATAAATCATATACATGATATGTCACTTCGGACAGACATCTCCTATATACAACATTTGGTGACAGAATCCTTTGCCTTGACGGGAGATCATGGATGTCACTTATCTGATCCTCCACCTCATATTAAAATTGTAATAATTAATTATCGTGAATCATATTCACATAATTAATTCTTCTAAGGGAAATACACATCAATTCATAATAGAGTATTTATTGAATATAATTAATTTAATCACATTAAATTAATCATCAATCCAATCATCAATAAACAAACTTGATTATTACTTGAATAGTAGGTAGAATCTCAAAGTACGTATTATTCAAATTTTATTAATTAGAAAAATACACTTTGACTTCTCCGGCATTATCGAGTCCCTACCGGCTGTCATGACCAGTACCGACGAGAGTGGGACAAACCACATACGTTGCAACCCGCAACCCCAATGCTCTCCGACTAGGCACCATATCCACCTCAGGAAAGGATAATGCCAGATAGATCATCATGTACTTTGAGATGCTCATCAATTTTTCAACAGAAATTATACCATATAATATACATCAAAACCATTTTCATAATATTATAAGGAGATTTGCTAAACAAATCCTCAATCCTATTCAAGCAAGAGGGTTTTCTTGTAAGAGTCGTCCTACAACTATTGTAGGATAAACTAAGGTTCTCCATGAAAAAGTTTGTTTATATCATTATGGTTTAGGCTAATGTCATTCAATGAATTAATTATATCTTTAAATATTTCAAAAATATTTATCAGTAATTATTTCAGAAAGTTAATTATTAAATTTCATCATCATATTTGAATGACTTATCACAAGGTTCATAATCAAGATTGTCAAATTCCAGCAGTGACCCCCAATAACCAAAATTAACTTATCTTGATCAATTTAAATCCAAAAGTTGCAAAATCAGTTTTTTAAGATTGCCAACTTAATTTATGTTAGAACCCAAGTGATATTTCACGCATTTCTAGGCATATCAAAACAGTAATTAACTCATTAATCACGTTTAGATCCGCAGTTACCGCAACGGTGAATACATGGTAATTCAAAGCGCCATATCTTGAGAAAATGAAATCCAAATTACATAAACTCAGAACCTATGGTTTCCTTATTTAATGGGAACAAAAACCAATTTAAAAATTCGTGTTTAGACAATTTAAATAGAGCCTAAAAATTCAATTAAATAGAGGTGCGAAAATTGAAATGCAGCAAAAATTTCGCAACCCTTTCAAAACCCAAGTCGTCCTAGGCCTATGGACCGTATCCAAAACCTCTTTCGACCTAAGGCTCTGATACCACTTGAAGGATATTGAGTATCCTCAAGCGCATCACAGAAGCATGTCGATCGCATCATATGCAATCGGGGCAACTAGTCGCACTAGTCACTAGATGTGGCGGAAATTAAAATTTTTTAAATCTAGTGATGAAACCACATGATCACGAGAACATTTCTAGAATCGTTTCATCGAACCACAAAGTATAAGGAATACCTCTTGGAGTGTGGTTGTAATCGTGAGATCCCAAACAAGAGATCCTCCTGTCTTAAGTTCGATCCACGAAGAATGCACTTGCTGGCGCGATGATGAGAGCAATCCTCGATGAAGATCCAAGCAATCGAATCCACTCCTTTCGTCCAACGAAATTCGTCGTCTTCCTTTAGAGCAAGCAGCCCCAAAGAAGAAGGAGATCCTCGAGTCGTCGAAGGCGAAGGCGAGAGACTCTCCTTCTCAATACACAAGATAGACGGCCACCTTTGTATAGAGAGAGAGTGTGCGTGTGTTAACCTTTTACAACTCTTGATTATGTACCTTGTAGAGGCTAGGGTTGCCCTCTATTTATATTAGTTTGGAAGTACATGGATCACAATCCGTGGCATATACAAAATCAAGGGTTAGATTGATATGTATATTAAATTAATGGCCATGATAATTGTTGTTCAAAAACAACAAAATATTAATTTATTTTAAATTAAATATATGTTGCATAATTATCAACATAATTTAATTCATCAAATAAATTAAGAAACACAAGATAATAGGATAATAAAATGAGATGATAATTTACCCCAAATAGATGGGGCGTCACCCATGACCAAGTCATGGGTGAGGCCATCTCATTTGGTGGTGTATTATCCATCCTCTTTTTTATTTAATCCAATTATCTCTTATTTGTTTGCATTATTATCCACCATGTTAATTCCCAATTAATTAGTGTATATCTATTGCAAAATTATCCACCAAATTGATTCCCAATTAATTTGTGAATATTTATTGCAAAATTATCCCCTAAATTAATTCCCAATTAATTAGTGAATATTTCTATCATGCCAATTAAAATTTGTGAATCATATTCATAGCCCAAACTGAATTGTAAATTACATTTCCAATTAATTGCTTAATGTGAATCTAATTCACATTAACAATTAATAAATGCTATTTACAAAGGTGCTCTTTATCTAATATATTATAAATCACATTTATAATATATGCTCAGATATTATGGATAGAACTATCCACAATTTGCATTTCGTTCATAGATAAATCCCATTTAATTATCTTGGATAATCATTCTCACAATATGAATCATATTCATATTATTATTGATAATTAAATCTCATTTAATTATCAACATCTTGTTGCTTGGATACATAATTCATCAAATGAATTATTCTTGAACCCCTTCAAGAATAATGTGCTTTCTCCACAAATACTTGGAGATAAGGATAGGGTGATTGTATTGTTCCATATATAGTGACTTGGATGTTGAGATCTCATCTCAAATCTCGATCTTACGAACCTCGCACTAATGCTTGATTAAATCAAGACCGCAAATCTAATCTTCTCATTTCATCTAAATCTCATTCAGACCAATGTCCAAAATTTGGACCAAGATCAGATTGCTTCTCTACTGAGAGGAGTTACTAAATTCCAGACCTGTTTCATCACTCCCTCGGAATGGAAGCGTCATGGTTATACAATCGTTTATGATCACATCACCATTAGGTATTCCCAATACCTGTACATCCTGCATACTGGAAGACCCATGATCAACCTGAAGATCAAGATCAATTTTACATTGTCTTCTTCAGGGTTTGATCACTAAGTTTCTCAATCTTGGTCATTGGGAGTTGGTATCGATCATATGCTTTCCCAAAGCATATATCATAACTTCAAATTCATGTCATGCTTCCAAAGCACGATGACCATGCATGGAATTCGATCAGTCCCAATACCTCATGAGTGAGCTCATGTCTTCCGGTTCATAAGTGAATATGTATGATCCCTTTGAGAGATTGTATTACTCATATGTCTTTATATGCACACCAGCTCGCCGGTGTATAGACCTTGGTTAGGCCATCAACCTATGGGTCTGCCAAATGTACATACTCAGACATATAGTAATACATCTGTCTCCGGTCAGAGGATGCGTGCCTATGTTGTGACAGCATTCGACATAGGACTTAGGTTATATCGATCTTGTTAAGTCAACCCATTGACCTAACTAATCTGACACCTCCGAATCACTATTCCCATGCAGAGGACCTGCATCAAGAGATCGGTCAGATATCAGCCTATGTGAGAAAGGATTTCCATCTCCTGCTCAGGCTGGAGATCATCTCTTCATTATCATTTGACAGTGCTTGATGATCCCTCTATCTAACTCCTTAGATATTCATCCAAACACCAGCCTCTATGATTCATTTAATAAATCAACAGATGTATGATCATCAAGATGGCCATGGTACATAACCCTAATTGTACAGAGGGGCCTTTTATGCAAATTATTTATTCTTCTTTTCAGATCAGGGACGTGGGCTCACATGTCCAACAATTTGACCATACCTTCTCCACTACTCAGGTCTCTTCTATGTACTTCTATCTATCTTTCTACATAGGTTGATCAAAACCTAAGTATAGGGGGAGACCATCCCTGTATATTCCTTATGTCCCATTCTTTCTCATTCTTACTCTTATCTTATTCTTCACTCAATTCTTCTGGATTATTTTTTGTTTAGTTGAGCTATGGCTTTATATCACTTTGTGGTATATGAAGACATACCAAAAGTTATGTATAGGGGGTCTACCATATATATTACTTGTTTACTTTAGCCATAGCTCATATTTTTAGATTTTCAAACTATTGAGGCTATCGATTTCATATTACATTTTAAACTGAGTTTTGTACGAAAAATTTCGAAAAAAATATATATGGCATGGTTTTCAAAAATGATTTATGTGGTTTGCAAAAATACAGCTCGACATGTTTTAAAAATTATTTGTAAAGTGTTTTGAAAACATATGTATAATTATGTGATAGTGCTTGTGAAAAGTTTTCAAAAATCTTTTCGAAGATAAGGACGTAAATGAGTTTAATAAAATTTTTTCAATAATTCAATAAAAAATTGAAAAAAAACAAAAACAAAAAAGTCATTAAGTATTTTGTATCTCTTCAGTATCCTTTCGTGTTTTAGGGTTCTAAGAGGTTGCGACAGTACGTTGAACCCTGTTGTTCCTATTCTTTATAAGGTTGTCCTACCTTTGAGTCTTATAGAGTCCAACATGAAGGAAAGTATGGATTTCAACTCTATATTTTGGAAGATCATGTTGATAAAAAGTTCACTGAAAAGAGCGATACTGATTTAGGAGGATAATTTATTAATAGAAGAATTAGATATGAAGATGGCCTTACATTTTCTTGAGGATGTTGAGTCCTTGAACCCTTATCTTTCTTGTAAGTTGGGTCATCCTTATGTGTCTAGTTTTCCTTTTTTTAGGAAAACCCAAAAGTTTATTATAGGATTTCAAGGTTTGATTCGTCTTCCTGTTCTTTTAAAAATTTTTGAGGCTTACCATGTCGATACGGATATTGCTTTTAAAAAAGAATGGCATCATGCTAGAAGGTTGAAATTCCAAGTGGATGAAGAGCTTTCTTATTCAGATTTTGAAGTGTTCTCCACTAGAAGGAAGTAGTTGAAACATAATGCAGGATGTGATTTTAAACTTGAAAGAGTCAGTCTTTATTTGTAAGGATCTCAGGTATGTAGTGTTGTGTTGGGTATCCTAGTGTGTGTGTGTGTTCTCTTTATTATTTTGACAAGGGTATCCATTCTTTTGTTTCTATTTTAATTAAACTAATAATTCATTAATTCTTCTGTAAATAATTAACTTACTAATTAATTAGTATTATTCTCTGACACTTTCACTATATATGTAAGGCTTGAGATGATCTTTAACACTCGGTTGAAGGAATCCCTAAACTTAGAGTTATTGCATCCTAATCTTTAGAGTCTAGGACTTAAAAATTCATAATTCTCGAGCTAGAGGATATACTTGTTATATTTCATGCTTAATCTCCCTTAAAAGAATTTAACTATCACTCCCTTGCACGACTATATTCATGATTGAGATGAGTCAAGGTATCACTGAGGAGACTGAGTTTTTATAAAGTTTGAATTGGAACTTGATCTATATGATGCTTGAGGATGGGATAAGATTAATGGCAGCTTCATGAAACCTGAGTGTCAGCATCTTAACCAGTATAAGACATGTTCTCATGCTATCTCTTGACGTTGAACTAAAGATCCAATCTATGATGGCAATAATTTAATAAATTGATCAGTGTGAACCAATCCTGGGTAAAAGCAGTGGAGCTAGACAAAAAGAAGGGAATTTCCCTCAAAGAAAAAAATGATGAAAAGTGAAAAGAAAAGCTCATCACATTATAAAGTTACAACATGTGAGCTATTATATTCAAGGCGAGCACTCCCAAACTTTAAGTGTCCACTTGAACCAAATCATTAGGCTTTTATGAGTTGGGCTAGTACCTGAAAAAGGGCTCTGCATAATTAGCTCTACAAGTCTAAGTGCGGGTATATTTTGTACGTTAATAAGATGCACCCCGTGTACTCCCATGAATACAAGTACAATCGACTCAAATTTCTCTTTGACGGACACACTGATTGACAAAAATAAAAATACAAAAAAATGTGTTGAGTATTGGCACTTGAGAGAATGATGTTCCAATGAGAGGACGTGAAAATAAGTACACAATCCTATATCCCCCATCATCTCACCTTCCATCTATACCTTTGACGCCTGACAAACTAAAGAGATAGTGTATTGAAGAAAGATTATATTTATTCCTTAGTTTTGAGGGCTGGATCCTTAGGAGAGCTTCGGAGATCGGAAGTTTTGGTGATATTGAGAATGTACTCTCACGAGAGTAGTCTACACAAAGTCATACGTCTTATTTAGCAGCACCACCCGATGTAGCTTCCATTTTCCATATATATATGTATATGTATATATGTATATGTATATATATATGTATATATATATATACATATATATATACATATACATATATACATATACATATATATATATGGAAAATGGAAGGTACATCGGGTGGTGCAGCTAACTAGCTACACCTAGGCATTTTTCTAATTGATTTTTGGATTTTTTTGAAGGAAACATATGGGCATTTACTTAATTTATTGATGGAATATATATTTCAAATTTCATGCAAAATAAACGTTCCGAACATGCCCATCTAGATAGGGTCGATTTCAATAATTCTGAAACCGTTAAAATGTGACAGTCTTGAAGGAGATGATAGAAGTGTCAAATTTAGTTGAAATTGGCATGACATCATGGTGATGTATGGTGATTTAAATACCCTTAGGTTTCATTTCAAAAGCACAAAAAACAAATGAAAAAAAATGGACGGGTGCAACTAGTTAGCTCCACCCTCAAGTGCAGCTTCCCCACACCCATGTGTGTGTGTGCGCGTGCTTATGCGCGTGCATGCGTGTGTGTGTGTGTGTGTGTGTGTGTGTGTGTGTGTGTGTGTGTGTGTGTGTGTGTGTGTGTGTGTGTGTGTGCATTGAGAGTGACAATTAGAGGAGTTGAATTCTTCTGATTAATACTTGGATCAACTTAGAGTTTTAGGATTCCTAAAACCTAGTTTCCAGGTTAAATAAATCCTTTTATATTAACTTGCATATGTCAGGAAGTTCACTAATTAAACGAACTCTCTAATTAATTCTTTATTTATTAGCTTAAGAACGAGCTTAGCTTAAGTATAAGGGGTGATGAATCCCAAGCTTATCATAATTAATCATCATTATTATCTCTCGTGCTTACGTTAATCACAAGATTTATTGATTAATTAACACTAGTTACTATTTATGTATTATAGATAATTGACAATATTTAATATATACTTATATAACCATATTAGTCTGCTAGTATTTTAGGCATTTATTTCTCCTTAAAAATCAAAAAAAATAAGTATAATATTATATATAAAAAATTAACAAAAAACAAGATTAAAAAACAAAAAATAAGTAAAGGAAAAATGAGAGAAAAGTGTTTAATATTGTTTCAACTAGTATTTAATTTTTATTTGTGTTTAAATGAGCTCTTATCTCTTTGACTTCTACATGAAATTTGTAGAGTTCATCGAGATCTACTACTTTTGTATTCATCATTTTTCTTATCGAATCTAATTATTTTTTATTGAATTTTTTTCTATTTTCTCCATTTATCTAAAATCTTATTGGGCAATGTGGCGCCTACACAGCCAACCATGTGGCCATTTCATATCGCACCTCTCGCCTTGATTTTAGACCATTGGATTTTAATTCAATGGCTCATAGCCATCGTCAACCTCTCATGTATCCTTCCCCAAACGACGCACCTCTTCGCCACCTCACAACTTCTCCATGTTATCACAACCACCTTCGTCAACCATTTCACCAACTTCCATCACCCAAAGCTTCATCTTTCTATCTTGATCATCACCAACCACTTAGAATCATCCAACTTCCTCTTTCCTAGTCGATGGTGGTTGTTGAAACTACCACCTTTCTTCGCCAACCATCGAACTTCTATCCCCCTCAAAACCTTGACTCTGGCCATCTGCAAACGCATCTGCCACTCTAGGTGAACTTAGCCTTGTCCCACTCACAGTGACAGAGGGAACTCAGATTTGAGTGCGGCGACGAAGTATTTTTCACTAGCGAGATCCACGTCTTCTTTGATGTGTTTCAGCCACAAAAGCGGTTGATTGAGCTCTCTTATCCAGCCTAGAAGATCGAGCGATGATCTGAGGTTCTTGATACCTCATCTTAAGGCCAAAAATCCTCTTCAACTCCGTTGATTCAACCCGCCATTTCAAGTAACATTCTTTAACTTTACTTGATTTCATTTTCACCATTTTATCTCATTCGAGTTCTATCCTTATGCTTATATATGACGACTCGGAATTATCCACATACCTCCATTAATCACGCGTAATATCCTGTCCAACCCACTCGCTTCTCTATCTTTGTATCCTTGTAGATCCAGGTTCTATTTGTATAGGAACGAGAAGCCATATGGTTTGGTTCCTTCACAACTGAATAGCCCCTCATTTCGCATTCCATTCGCTCTATTTAACTCGCATATGATTCATATCTCGGTTGTACTAACATTGTAGAGTTGAAAGACTTAAATAATCCGAGATCAAAGTAAAGCTCTAATGTCCATTATCTCCCTCTGCACCATTTCATCGACATGATAACATTAGAGCTTCATCTTCATCCCTTGCTCGTCCCTGACTTCGTGAAGACTTTATGGCAGTCATCTTACATTAATTGGAGGAAGAGGAGTCAGGAGGAGCAAGATCAACATCGTCGGAGCGCAGCCCAAGCGTCGCCTTGCGTGGAGGAGTGGAAGAACATACTGACGAGTAGATATTGTTGGTTCTCTCCAATTAAACAAGAGTAGATGGTTAAGATTGATACCCATTGCCAGTCTAAGGCAGCGATTCATCCTTGAGGTTTGTGATTTGAACCTGCATCCGAAGCAGCCTCAAAGCATCAACGAGTGCCACTTGGACTGAGCGTTGTCGATCGAGCCTAGATGGACTATAGAATTTACGCATGTAAGGGGCAAATTTGCAGCACTTGTCCTCCAGTTTTTACTATTATCATATAAGTCCTCTTGCGCTGTGTAAATTTCATATTTGCCCCTGTGGGTTGTATTATTTGCATCTCAGTCCAATTCTGTCATGTTTTCTAATAAAAACTTGTAGTTTTCTTGAAAAAAACCCTAGATTAAACTTTTAATATCTTTTTATATATATAGATCCAAATAATATGATTTTGGTCTCATTTGAAAGATCTTCTGATGCTCTATCTATTGGCATGATTTGTTGCTAATTTGGACTTAAAAAGCATGTTTAAATTATTACTTTTCCTAAGATCTTGAATTGATCTTTAAATAACATTGGAAGAGGACCTTTTGTGAGAAATTAAATCTGAATCACATATTGGATTTTAATGACTCATTGTTGGTTATTCATTAGAGTATAATAAGGATTTAACTACTTGCTAAATCGTTAAGCATCATGCTGAAACTAAAGGACATCTCTTATTGAGTTGAATTTGAGGCTTTAAGTAACCACTTGACTTGTTTGTGCCTTAACTAATAATCAATAAATTCAGGAATTTTTTTTAATTAACACAATTCTTTTTGTTGTGTGTCTCATATATTGTGTTAGACCTGATTGAGTTTGTGCACCATTTATTACATATAATTTAAATGCTTAAGAATTTTATTGAAAATAATCATTATTATGAATTGTACATTTGCTCAACATAATTAACCTACAAATTACCACTAAAAATATTTGACATTAAAACTTTAATGACTAAATTGCTCTTGTCCTTGTGTTTGATCCTGGACTTTCCATATTATAAATTGAAGTTGAATCCTCCTCGTATAGTTCATTTTATTTGTTTTGTATGACACGTTGAGTACTTGTGCTACAACGGATTCATTTTAATGCATGCATTTAGCGATTCATCAACCTTAGATAGGACATGATCCATAAACACCCCCCAACATTCGGTGCTTCTAACCCTTTGCCAGAGTTCCATATCTAAGCAGAACCTATCCAAGATCAAAGACAATCTCATTTGGAGGTCATTTCGCGCATGCACTTTAGTTTCAGAGAGCTCAAGTACCCCATGCCTCTCCAAGACTCTTCTTGAGGTCTTGGACCTTAGTGAACACAACAAGGGTTGCAGACAGCCAGTAGTGATGTTTTCCCCATCTGAGCAGCCTCGGAGGTCGTCTGGAGCCCACGCATTTGTTGTCCAAAACTCATCGAAGGTAAGTTCTTCCCAAACTTTTCCAGGTGTCTCCCCGACCGTTGGATCAGCGGACCTCCCACTTCTAATCCCTGTATCCATTTCGGAGACCCCCTGATCGTCAGATCATCCGGAGGATTGATCCCCAACCACTCATCACCGAGGTAATATCATTAAATCGGGACCGTTCATAATAGGTGGGTTCATCTAAGACATACTTTCGCGCCAAGCCAGAGCCATCAGATACAAGCAGCACCACGTGTCGTCCTCCTTTGCGAGGGTATATTTCATTCCTACCCTCTGACGAAACCCGATTTCATGCCATTATTTTACAGTTATTAACCCCCTATCTTAGACTAAGTGTTAATAAAAACCAGATAAGTCATTACTTATATCTGAGTCTTGGAATAGATTAAAAACACATAAATATAGCAAAATTAAAATTCGTAATTTTTTAAGCCTTTAAAACACTTATAAAAATATTTCTCCCTTTGTTTGACCTCATCTTTGTTTTTGGTAAACATGTAACTTGTAGAGCTCATTGAGATCTACAAATTTCATGTTTTAAGTTTTTCCAAAATCGACCTCCTTCTCCCTCTTATTTCTCTTATCTTCTCTGAATAATTTGATTGGGCCACACAACCCATATCTTCACACGCCACACACCCTTGATTGCCCGTCATCCGATCATTCCCTTCCTCACCATACCTCAACCGCTCATCCCCGCTCTTCTCCACAACCCTCTGATTAATTCTTCCACCACATCTCAACTGCTCGTCTCCGCCTTCACCTTGGCTCACCACGTGTCTTCCCCTACACCACCCGATCGTCTTCGAGATGAAGCCATCTTAACCACTCATTCTCGCTTTAACTACCACCATTCGATCGAAGCCCACACTCCATCCTCATCATTCATCTCCGCTTCTTTACTCGCTCGACACTTGGTGCTTCTTGCGCCTAACCATCATGCTGCCTTCGATCAGATCCTGGCTGCTCGTACATGCCTAAATCTCAGTCATTGGATCATGAGATCCAACGACAGAGGACTCGTCTTCAACCACCAAAGACCCCCACCCATGTCGCCCCACCTCACCAACCATCTCCGCCGATTTGATAGAAGAGAGAGAGCTCCGGCTATCTATAGGTGACAGCTATAAAGAATCATCATCGAACGGTGACCTCTGACCACGATGAGATCCTAGGTGGTCTCAACCACTTCGTTGCAGCCATCCCTCACAGGAAGCTGCTTCAGCTTTCGTAGGACTCTACCATCCTTCTTGAGGCCATGACGGGAGTCGCGCACCGCAGCTCTGCCCTCTAGAGAAATTACAGGTAAGTAATCCCTCGCATTCTCCTTATTATTTTATTTATTTAACAAATTTTTGTTTTTTTTTATTCTATGACATTCATCATCACATCAATTTGTCTTGTTTGGATTCATCAAATTGTGTCGATGTCGGGTACACAGCTCATCTTTTCCCTTGTTTGGATTTTTAGTTATTTAATTGAGTGTTTTTTATACTTAGGCCAATTTGTTCATGTTGTCTTACATTATCAAATCTTTTTCAATTGATATCTAATATTTATTTTTGTGGCAGGCCCTTGATGTTCAAGGAGGTGAGGAGCAGGAGCTCCTTGCGCAAGGAGCTGGAGAAACATCCTTGGAGAATGTTTGAAAAGAAAAATGTTGTCTTGTATTTTTATTCCAATTGTAATAGTCCTCTTTATAGGGGCCTTTTTTCAAAGACTTCTGTTTGTAAAAGAGCGAGATATATGTAGTTGTGTGGGGATCTCCCCACTTGAGTGACGACCTAGGCTCAGGCGTGCGGCTAATGATCGAAAAAATCACGAGAGACAAAGGGAGATAAATATCACGGGTCGTTGCGACCTCAATCCGTCGAATCGATCAATCAAGAAAAATAGACCACCAAATCAGTAATCAGTCAATGAAGCTAAATAGCGATCTTGCTATTTATTTAACCTGGTATAGCGACCAGGGTCGAACACAAGGAGCACGAAATGGACAAAGGCCTACGAAGTAGTCTAAAAATCAAATAAAAAGAATAAAGTGTTTTTGGTGGATTTTTTGGATTTTTAAATTTTTTTGTGATTTTTTTATCTATAAGGAAAATATAAAACAAGGCTAAAAATGTCAAAATCAACTAATTATTTAATGCATTTAAAATGTCAAAAAATTACAATTAAAATATTTTTAAATTTTATATGTTTTTTAAGTGTTTTGGTAATTTTCTCATATTTTTATAGTTTTTAGTTGATTTTTTAAAAATGGAATAAGGCTAAAAACTGAAATGAATGTGCAGCCAGATTTGGAAGGCTATTTAAAAATAAATAAATAGCCTATAAAAATCTGGAGACAATTTTGTGTGAAACTACATGAAAGAACTAAACTACAAGAAAAGAAATTGCATTTTGTTTTAATTTTTTAGAATTTTTAATTATTTTTATAAAGTTTTTAGGGTTTTTTAATTTTTAGGTGTTTTATAAGTCCAAATCAAATGAAATTTGGATTGAAGCAGTAACTATTTTTTAGAATTTTTGGATGGTTTTTTATATTTTTAGTTGATTTTATAATTCAAACAGTAGCAGAAATAGAGGTTTTTGAATTTTAAAAATAGAAAAACAACACAAAAATGTCCCAAAAAATTACTAAAATTTTACGCAGTGGAAGGGGCCACGTGTCCAAATTTCAGTAGATTTGGAGTTGATTTGATCTTTTATTCAACCAATGAGAGAGGCATAACACAGGGACCAAATTGAAAGAAAAACAAGTTCCAAGGGCTGAAATGAAACACATGCGAAAACTGTAGGGGATCAACTATAAATTTTACACTAAATTCAACACATGTTGAAATACATCACACACAGGGGTATAAATGCAATATCTGAAACTAATAGTTCAATTCATAACATTCATAAAACCCAGCCCAATACATGCAAAAAGCCCAAAATATCACGTGTCAAAGCACGTGCACCACAACTAGAGGGACTAAAATGCAATATCTGAAAACCATAAGGTCCAAAGTGCAATTATTCCTAATTAAAAATAACTAGATAAAATATTTACAGAACTCAACTATAAACGCTAAACTGAGAAGGGCCTAAGTGATATTTACACTTTTATTAAGATTTGACGACAGGAAGGCAGCTCCACATATGATCGGACGGCTGAGATTAATGGATGCCCCTTCGATGATCAACGCTCTAGATGGTCTCATCATATGCTCGGACGGACAAGAGCCTCTCGCAGATGACGGTTGAGATCTAAACTAGTGCGCGGGATGGAGGATCCTCGAAGAATAGTTCACCGGCGAACTTCGCCCAGCAATACGCGCACTCGGGATCTCCTCCGGTGTTGTTGGAATGAGGGAATCAAATCTGATGGTCGTCCGCATCTAGTGAAATGCTCCGATGGGGCCGGGAGTAGCTGGAGCACTCAGGCGAAGAGGAAGAGCTGGAGCACCTGTGCTCTGATGGTCGAGCCTCCAGATGAGGCTCTTTGGCCTTCTAATTTGCATAGGAAGAAAGAGGGGTCAAGGGAAAACTTCCTCGACACAGTGAAGGGCAAAATGGGTGAATGGATGGGGCCATGTGCGGTTCTGCGACGAGCAGCGGTGGAGGATTTACCTAAGTTCAGGTTCCATGGCAAACCAGGATGATCGGAGGGGTGAAGAAGATGAGGAGAAGTCTCGTGAAGGTGAAGGGATGGTCGGATGATGGAATGGGTGATCGGAGTGTCGTGGATTGGCCGGCGAAGGCCGACGGTCTAAAACCTAAAATCTGGAAATTAAACAAAGCTACTGGGTATCGAGGCTACCTGATGATCGAGTTCATCTGGGGTGGAGGTCCTAGTCCTCCTGGGGTCCTTGCCTCAATGGAGCGATGCCTCCAGAGGCTCGAGCTTGCCATTGACGAAGCGCGGTGACGGGTATCGCCGGATCTGAGACTACCAGCCTTGGTCCTCGCTGCAATCGATCCCTCTCGCTTGCTCTCACTCAAGGAGGAGAAAGGGAGGTCCTGGGAGCCGAAGGGGATGGCCAATGATGCGGGAAAAGGCGGCTGGAGGTGACGCTATATAGAAGTGAAGATCTGGGAAGATAGGAGTCGGGCGAGCATCGCGAGGCTCGGACCCCTAGATGGAATGGCAGGCGTGCATCATGGATCATTGAGCGACAATCGGAGCTCGGGGTTCAAGGAAATGGGAGGCAGATCGATTCAGGAAAATTGGAAGAAGTCGGGTCAAAAACCGGGTCCACGGAGATGTGGTCCACGAGGGGGTTGATCGGGGGTCAACAATCCCCCGTGGACTAATCAGAAAATTCCAATCCAAAATTATTTGTAAATTCATTTTAATATAGCAAATGATTTTATTTTAAAATATTTTCAAAATAAAAAATGTTTATTATTTTTCAAAGTATTTTTTAGTGATTTTTATTTATTTTTTGAAAAATAAATTAATGTATCTACATAATATATTATTATAAATACATATGTATTTTACATTTTTATTTTTATTAGTTTATTTTTGTACAATTATCCCTATTTTATATTTTATTTATTTACAACATAAAACTTTTGGATATAAAATAATTTTTGTTTGATTTTTATTATTTATGTACAAGGCTAGAATAAATAGGTATATGTACATATATACATGGTATAAACAAGGGTGAGTGAAAAAATTTATTTTTATTTTTATTTTATTTTTCATATTTTTATTTTATTTTTCATATTTTTATTTTATTTTTTTAAATATATACAAATTATGAGGAACATACACACATATATATGTTATGAAAATAAAATATATACATGGAAGGGAGAATATTTGTACAGTGTTGAATGGCCCTATCTCTCTCCACTTGTTTTATTTTGCGGTCAGGCCCATGATGGGCCCCCCTTGGGTTCAGATCACTCTATATTTATTCTAAATATTTCCCTCTTTTTCTTTATTTCTTTATTCCTTCATTTTTGCACAAAAACATGCTAATTATTGTTATTTACACAAAGCGTGCAGTTTGACAAATTATCATATTTACAAGTATTTACATGATGTTTTGCAAAGATTTTTAGCTAAAATAAAGGAATAAAGAGTGATGAAGTGGGATTCATCACCCTCCTAAACTTTACTTTTGCTAGTCCCTTAGCAAACACTTATTTAAAAAAGAAGTGCAAAAAGAGAAAGAAAAAGAAAAAGGAGGGAAATCAAGGTTGATTTCTAAACTTTCCATCATTAAATTGAAATATGACGCTCGGTCAGACCTTTGGATTATTAATTTATCAGAACCTTATTTGGACTTAATCTTAAAACTTAACAGCCTCTAAGTTCCACCAATCTACGATCAAGACTCATTAATAAACCAGATCAGAACAAGTCTACATACACAAACTCTAATGACCATGAATCTTTCCTTGTATTGTGTAAGTGATATGTAGCTCCCCACCTCAGAAATGATAAAGAAACAACCACCCTTGTTAAGGTAACTCTAATGCCTTAGTCTAGCAACTCATTCCTCGAGGAGCGGGGTATTCCCTTCTAAGTTCAAGTACAACCGGCTCAAGAAGAGGGGGAAGAAGAGAATGGAACATGACCAGTGTAGCCATGTATCCCTGGGAGCTCTAACCAGTGTAGCTGAGTCTCCCGCTGCAAGTTTCAGGAGATGGTCATGTGTCACATAAGCTTTGCTTTATTTGGCTATATACACTGCGGTGGGTATTTTATTGTCAATCAGACCCACCACTTTTTTGGAGTTCTTCTTTCTTTGCACATTTTTTTATGTGCATATATACAACATATCTACATGGTGCAGCATATATACATAAGGAGTTTTTCCTCTTGAGCCAGTAGACTATCCCTCTTTTGAAGCTTTATTGCAACCCACAACTCCTATCTTTAGACTTCATCACCACCAGACCAAATTGAGACGCACTTCCTTCACTATAAGAAGAAGAGAGGTTCCTCTTAGAAGTACTACCCTCATATTCTACCTCAAGTCAAAGGAAACTGCCTCCTCAACACCTCATCCGTGGAGAGCTAGGTGTAAAGTGCTGGTGCAAGCCATTGTCTCTGAGAGTCATGTGTGCGTTGTTAAGTGTTCTACGTAGGCTCATCAAGATGACATATGCTGACTCAAAGAATTAAGTCCCAATGGATCTGAAAAGTTTTAATCCTAAGCCCTATAAGGTTCCTCTTAGAATTAGGTGGATTAGGGTCTTAACCGAGCTCCATTTTCCAATTTAATTCCAGGCCAATTTAAATGTAAACTATGATTTGGAAAAACTGTACAATTATTTACAAATATGCAAATCTTTACAAATTTTTATAAATGTGCAAAATTTTTGGAAAATTTTTGAAAACATGGATGTATGCATGAATGCCAAGTTTTGCAAAATATTTACAAACATTTAAACAAGGTTTTTGCAAACCTTTTGTTTTTCAAACATTTTACAAAAATTTTGTACTATGTATATAATTTTGATATCAAAATATTTACAAACTATTTACACAAATCATTTTTACAATCATTTGTACAAAAATAATTTGTATAAATCGCTATTTATGTGCAAGAAGAATTTTATGCACAAGGGAAAATTTTTAAATTTTTATGGATTTTTAGCCATTTTATTTATTAACACACTCACACAAAGTACGAGGTAGGCTAAAGTATATATGAAATATGTACGACATCCCCCTATACATAGCTAGAACGATGTCCTCAGAGTAAATCAAGAGCAATGAAGAAGAAATAACCTATGCTTAGTATAGGGAAGTGAAAAGGAATGGTATATACAAAGACGAATGAAAGAATAGAATGAAGAGGACTCGGTGTTTCACCCTATACTTAGGATTTAGTACTCCTAAGTATAGCAAGCTATACATGAAGGGAAATCCGAGTGGAAGGATGTAAAGGGTCTACCCCCCTATACTTAGGGTAAAATATCCATAAGTATAGGTAGCAAAACAGAGGTAGAAAGAATCAATAGAATACCCGAGAGTCCTACCCCCCCTATACTTAGGGTAAAGTACACCCTACGTAAAGCATAATCATAAGATAAATATGGGGTGTGGGACTAAAGAATGGAGTGATATGGACAACTGGATCTATACAAGTCGAAAGAACAGTGAAAATCAGTCGTGAGATGCAATAGATGTGAGTCGAGAGACCACATCTCAAGCAAAGTGAATAGGGGCACCGTCAACGACCAGTGGCTCATGATCTAGATATGGTTTGAGCCACTGCCTGTTAACACGAAAGGTAGCATCATAAGACAATTCAGATATATCGATACTCCCATTGTCATGAACCTTTCAGACCAGATAGGGTCCCTTCCATTTGCTCTATAGCTTCCCTGGAAATAAACGAAGCCTAGCACCAAACAACCATACTCTCTGTCCTGGCTCAAACTGCTTGTGGCTTATATGAGAATCATGCCACTCCTTCACTCTCTCTTTATATTGTAGGCTGCTCAAAAAGGCTGTATCACGAAGCTCCTCCGGGATTGCTAACTCTGCCCTCCTCTGATCTCCTAGTCACTGGATCCATAAGTATATTAGTGACTTCCTAAAGTGATCTATGTCTCAGCTCAACAGGTAAATGGCAGGGCTTTCCATAAATGAGGCGAAAGGGAGATGTACCCAAAGGCATCTTGAAGGACGTCCTATATGCCAACAAGACCGAGTCCAAAAGCTATGACCAATCCTTTCGGTCAGGGCGGATGACCTTCTGCAATATAGTCTTGATCTCCCTGTTCGACACTTCAACAAGACCATTCATCTGAGGGTGGTATGGAGTGGCTACTCGATGGTCTATGCTGAACTCGCTAGCAAGGGCCTTTACCTTGTCATTGACGAAATGAGACCCCCCGTCAGATATCAACACTCGAGGTACCCCGAACTATGAAATGATATTCTTCCTCAAAAATCAGCAAACAGTCCTAGAATCTGTGGTTTGGGCGGGGATGGCCCCAAGCCAACGACTCACATAATCAACGGCCAACAGAATGTACTAAATCCCTAACTCTTAGGTAATGGACCCATGAAATCGATGCCCCATGCGTATAAGACCTCGCAGAAGGGAATGGGTTGTATTGGAATCATATCACGCTGTCCACCAGTGCCCATCCTCTGATAGTCAGTACACCTCTTCACGAACTCATCAGAGTCCTTGAAGAGAGTAGGCCACCACATGACGGATTGGAGCACTTTATGTGTCGTTCTCCTCCCAGAGTGATGTCCTCCTGCCTCAAGCTTGTGGTAGTAAGTGAGGACGCAATGGTTCTCCGCCTGAGGAATGCACCGACGCCAGATGCTATCCCCTCCTTCATGATAAAGGATGGGATCCTCCCAATGGTAAAACTTGGCATTCGCGAGGAAGGTCTCACGTTTCTGCCTGTGCCAATCTTATGGAACTTTCTTGGCGACAAGATAGTTCACAATATCGACATACCACGGGAGAGAGGCGATAGCACCTCATCTGGGAAGGTCTCACAAATAGGCTCAATCTGCTCAGAATCCTTAAGAAACTCCAATCGGGAGAGCTGATCTGCCACCACATTCTTGACTCCAAGCTTATCCTTAATCTCAATATCAAACTCCTGTAGTAGAAGGATCCATCTAGTCAATCTGGCTTTGGCATCCTTCTTTGCAATGAGGTACCTGATGGCGGTATGATCGGTTTAGATGGTCACTCTAGATCCAGTGATGTAAGATCTGAACTTATCTAGGGCGAATACTATGGCTAGCATCTCCTTCTCAGTGACGGTGTAGATCCGCTGAGCGGTATCCAAAGTCCGGTTAGCGTAGTGAATAGAAAAGGGGACTCCATCCCTCCTCTGTCCCAGTAAGGCCCCCACGGCAAAATCGGAGGCATCCGTCATGATCTCGAATGGGAGAGACCAATCAGGCAGCTGGAGAACAGGAACCTCTACAACTAGACTCTTAAGAGTCTCAAATGATACAAGACACTTATCATCAACAAGGAATTCGGTGTCTTTCATCAGTAGATCAGTCAACGGTTAGGCAATCCTGCTGAAATCATGTATGAATCGTTGGTAGAAACCGACGTGCCCCAGAAAAGACCGTAACTGCCGCAAGTTGGACGGTGGATTGAGTTTTCTAATGACATCCACCTTGGCTGGATTAACCTCCATGCCCCTGTTGGAGATGATATGGCCAAGCACCATTCCTTGAGTCATCATGAAGTGACTCGTATCCCATGACAACACAAGGTGAACCTCTATGCATCGCTAAAGGATGCGGTTTAGGCAGTCAAGACAAGAATCGAATCCATCGTCGTAGACCAAAAAGTCGTCCATGAAGACCTCCAAGCACTCCCCCACCATGTCCAAAAAGATGGATAGTGTGCACCTATGGAATGTCGCCAGAGCGTTGCACAATCCAAATGCCATGCGTATGAAAGCATATGTCCCGAAGGGACAGGTGAAGGTAGTCTTGTCTTGGTCCTCGGGCGCAATGGCCACCTGATTATATCAAGAGTACCCATCCAAGAAACAGTAATGGCTCTTCCCTTCCAACCTCTCTATAATCTGATCAATAAAAGGTAGAGGGAAATGATCCTTCTTGGTGGCCTGGTTCAATCGTCTGTAGTGCGCACACACCCACCAAGAAGTGGGTATCCGGGTAGCGATCTCCTCTCCAGACTCACTAACAACTGTGGTGATGCCCGTCTTCTTGGGCACCACATGTAACGGACTGACCTATTAGGAGTCGGAGATGGGGTAGATAAAATCGACACTCCACCATTTCGAGATCTCCTTCATGACAACATCTCGAAGGTTCGGGTTCAGCCGCTGCTGGAACTCACGCGACGGCTTCATGTCCTCCTCGAGATAGATATGGTGGGAGCATAGGGCCGGACTTATCCCCTAGAGATCGACTACACTCTATCCTATCACCTTGCGGTTCTTTTCAAGAACCCCCATAAGACGGGATTCCTTCTCTCTAGTCAAATCAGCGGAGATAATGACTGGGCACATCTCATGCTCACCTGCAAGGAACCTATACTTCGGCGATGACGGTAGTGGCTTCAGCTCTGGACAACATGGTGCTGGTGGATCTGGCCTCTGAGAAGTCTGAGTAAATACGGCCAAATCTGCATCGGAGAATGAGAACTCTCGCTTGCAATCTGAATCTGGCCTGTACTACTGGGTCTGCCCACACTTCCTCATCATCTGTGATCACAAAGTCGCAGTCCTGGTGGATGTCTCGCCCTGCCTCTGTCATCTTCTCTGAATCGGAAGTCAGCTCTAAGCAAGCTGAATCTCTAGCTCTAGTCTCTTCGAACATCTCTATTTGTATACTCTCGTGCTCGATGCGAAAGTATACCTTCCCACTATCATGATCGGAGAATGCCTTGGTTGTGGCCAAGAACGGGCATCCTAAAATGATGGGGGTATCGGTCACGGAGTCATGGATCTCCATGTCCAACACAATGAAGTCCACGGGGAATTTCAGGCCCTGAATCGTGACGACAACGTCCTTCGGCAACCCCTTCGTCCTCTTAACAGATCGATCAGCAAAGTGAAGGACCGTCCTGCTCTGTCGTAGAGGGCCCAACTCGAAGCGGTCAGGAAGGGTTGCCGGAAGTAGGTTGATCGAAGAACCGCTATCTAATAGAGTGTGGTCGAACCTGTGCTCATGAATGTGGCATGTGACATACGGGGCTCCTGCATCTGGCCTCTTGGCTGGCATACGGTTCTGTATCGCAAAGTATGTGGCGCGAGTGTGCACGTGGATCTCTGACTGGTGGTTCCACCTCTTCCTCCTAACTGTGGTCCTGTCTCTGAGTGATATCTGGAAGAGAGGTATGTGCTCCAAGGCCTCCTGTAGAGTCAGCTGTATGTTAAATCCGTCCATCATCTACTGCCTGAACTCTATCTAGTGGTTCTTTTTATGGTTTTCTTTTTTCTGTCCCTTAGTCAAGTGGAGTGCTCAGGGAAAGGGGACTACTGGGTCCTTCTTAGATGAAGGACTAGGAGAGGGTCTGGAATGCTCAAGAAAAGAAGAATCCACACAAACATCATCAATCAACACAGGTGGATCCGAAAACAATAAACCATTTCCTTTATTTACAGATATGTCCTTAGATACAAGAACTGAAGGAAAAGCAACAGGACTAGCAAAACTGGAACTGGTGGCCTCAGTACCACCCTCGGCATCTGGAATCACGGCATCAGTACCGCCCTCGGGCTTAGCAACTAGTATGGGGGCATGAGTACCACCTCCTCCATCTGGTGAAGCGAAGGCCTCGATACCGTCAGCTGGATAAATATCTGTGGTGTCGTCAGCACCGCCGTCATCATCATGATCATGAGCGGCATCAGCACCGCTCTCCTCCTCACCTGGCGCTCCTGGAGTGGCATGGGATCGTCGCTCAGACGAGGCACCGCCTGCTGGCATCCTACCGCTCCTAAGTGTAATAAAATCAGCATCAAACATGTATGCAGTCATATCACAAAGTGAATCACTATGAGCGGTAATCTCAGCAAACTCTACCTGCTCAGACTTCCTTTTGAGGTTGTTTGGGTTCGGCTCGATCTGGGTAGGAATGGCGTCCTTCCCTCTCACCATCTCCCTCATCTCCAGGCGAAACTCATCCATCTCCCGTCGGAAGGTGACCTGCTGCTCGGACATGAGGCAGACTAAGTCATCAAGTGCAGGGTTCTCATAGGTCGGTCCATGAGAACCTAAAGGGTGGCCTCGTTGGTATTGAGGCTGCTGTTGGTGGTGAGGGTGAGAGGGGTATTGGGGATGATACTGTTGTTGAGGATGCTCTCGCCTCCAAGGTTGTCCCTGCTGATAGGGACGAGGACCATTTTGCTCTCTGTGGGATGGCTGTTGTTGTGCTGAGAATTGGGGTTGCTGGTGCTGCTCACGCTGATGACCGTACTGGCCACCCTGAATTGGAGGCTCCTATTGGGGACTGGTTCCTCCGACCGACCAGCGGAATCCGGGATGGTCTCGTCGGATACTGGGCTGGGGTCGGTCGTACCATATCCCGTTGACATTCATCAACGGCTCCTGCTCGTATGTGGGTGGGGGGAGTACTGCCAGGGGCTGGTCCGGCTGATACACCACCATCTGGCTGTCCTGAGGTGGTGACTGGACGTACTGCTGTGGTTGCGGCTGGTAGTGCTCCTCCTGCACATGGTGGACATGTCGGTATAGGGCGGAGGGCTGGGCCGAACTGCTGCTGCTGGTGTCTTCCCGTGACCTGAGACGGGGCTGAGAAGCCGTCTGTGCCTCCTGGAGACACATGATCTGGGTCTTCATGTCACTCAGCGTATGTGCCATCTGATCGATCTGAGTTATGCCCTGGCACTGCTTCTTCTCAATCAACTTGATCTGGTCTATCTTCTCGCTGATGATGCCCATGTATGCGACTGTGTACTCTGCTTGTGCGGCTGCTGCTGACGAAGTGGAAGGACCGGCATCGACCCGTGCTATCCTCAGAAACTACGCGGCCTGTGGCTGGGGGCGTCTTTGAGTGTAGAGTCGGGTCTGGGACATCACTGTAAAGTTCTCGGCCATCTCCTCAAAGATGTCCTAGACCTGATCCTCATCCTTGACGAAGTAGGAACCGTCACAAGATGCATTCACCAACCCCTGCAGCTCGGGTGTAAGTCCATAGAAAAATATATGAACAAGGTTTGGCTTCGAGATATCATGGTGTGGGCATCTATCTGTAAGTTCTTTGAACCTCTCCCATGCCTCATGGAATTGCTCGTTGGGGAGCAAGGCGAAGTTGCTGATCAGGGTCCTCGCTACATTCGTCTAACCGAGTGGATAGTACTTGTTCAAGTACTCGATGCGGAGCTGCTCCCAAGTGGTCACAAATCTCCCCAAATGCTTCAGCTAGTTGGTTGCTCTATCAACAAGGGAGAAAGGAAAAGCAATCATCCGAATGGTGTCCTCGTCCACATGCCGATCGTGGACAGTGATGCAGATCATCTCAAACTCCTAGAGATGAAGATGGGGCTCCTCAGTCGAGCTCGTGGAAGCGGGGAGAAGCTGAATCGTCTTTGGGGGGGAACTTGAAGTCCCCCACGATCGCCGGAAGTATGATCCACCGGTGTGTGAGTGTCGATTCAGGGTCGTGCAACTCCCGCATCGGTTTGGCTGGTGCTGGCTAGACCAGCTCCTATGGCTGATATGGTATCTCTCCCTCTCCTACGGCTCTCGGCTAATCTCGCTCTGCTCTCAGCCTCTCCATCTCTCTCTAAATCTCTACCATGAAATCTCTATGATCCCGTATCTAGCGTTGCATCGTCTCAAGGGAAGCTAACAGGGTGTTGTTTATCGCACACTGGTCCAATACATATGTCGTCGTATCTACTCAAGGACCCTTGGTGCACTCCTCGTTGCTGGACATGGTCTCTGCAAAGGCAAAAGACCCAAACACAGGTGCCGATAAATCAAATGTCTGCTGCTATCTCGGCTGCGGCATTGGTATCTCAGAACTAGTAGAAGGGTGGTCAAGGGGGAACAAGACAGAATCGAACTCGAGTTCGGAGAGCGGATCTCGTCTCTCACGAACCAACCTAGATAAACGGGTTGGAGTGCTGAAAAGCGGTGCAGCCAAAGGCTGCCTAAGAGACCTCCTGCCCATCATCTTGATCTGGCGAGTAAGGTGGATGAGATCTGGAAATACACAAGATGAGCAAACAAACCCTCGATTCACCTACGCAACACAGAGCTGAAGACCGTAAAGGTTCGGGCAGTTATCTTGTCAATTTTATTTAGGTGATCAAGTCAGTATATCAGAGCGATTAAGCAAGCTGATGGGAATCCAATACTCCCAACAGACTATCCCGTATAAAAGGTCGGTAGTGCGATCAGAAATCGGATGTGGCTCTAGCCTGGTGTGCAGGTCGCTCTCTCGGTCATCCAAACCAAACAAGGAAGGGGTTGCTCTCTCCAGGACAAATTTTTAAATGATGTGTCATTTAGGGCCAAGTGTGTTTAGCAGTCCCAATTTTATAGTTTTTCTTTTTTTATGTATTTTCAAGCAAACAACGCCTAACCAATTTTTTTATTCTCCTGGTTATTTAAGTCCGAAAACAGGGGGGAGAAGACGAAAAAGCTGATGCACGATGAAATCAATGATACAAGCTGAGTAAGAATGCGTACCTTTCCTCCAGCTCTCTACATGCAGAGTGATCCGCGCATAGATGTAAAGGCAGAAATAAAACTACCTATATGATGCACGAGGAAATCGGCCATAGACAGGGCAATTCTACACGTGAAGAACGGTAGTCGCGTAATCAAACCTAAGTCCGGAGTCCGATCTTGGGAGCCACTCGGTGTCCTCCACAACGGATCCTGCACGCGCTGTATGTGACTCCTCACGGCACGTGGACTAGAGTCTAACTACTCCGGCTTTTTCTTGTGATTTAATTATTAAGGTCCAATTAACGATCTATAGGTGCAGGAAAATATTAGGGATTGAGCCTTAATTAAATACGTTACAATCAATATTAAATCTTAAGCTAAGGCCAAAACCACATAAATCAGATAAGCAGTAATAAAAATGCAATAAAATGAAAAGCCGATGAAAAACCACGGTGAGGTCCCCCGAGCACACCGGTGCTCGGCGAAACAGACCTCAATAAACCACCAAAGTCTCTGAGTGTCCAAGTCCCTATATTATTACAATAATAAAGTTGCAGGAAAATAAACTAATCTAAACTACAGTTATTTTGCAGCTCCCGTACTCCCGTTCGCCTCCTCGCACTCTCCTGCAGCTCTATGCAGAAAGGAGCCACCTCCGATTCCCGTGGTTGCGTCGGCTTCCGAAGAAGGCCGCCTCGATCCTCGGGCCCTCACAAGAAACACAAACAGAAGTGTATCAGACATAGTTATTATAAAAATATGCAAATAAAATGATAAGAACAATATCTACAAATATAGACAAAAAGCCACGAAAAAGCCGCGAAAACAAAAATGACTACTAAGTCGTGCTCCCCAGCAATGGCGCCATTCTGATGACCGAAAAAATCACGAGAGACTAAGGGAGATAAATATCACGGGTCATTGCGACCTCAATCCCTCGAATCGATCAATCAAGAAAAATAGACCACCAAATCAATAATCAGTCAATGAAGCTAAATAGCGGTCTTGCTATTTATTTAACCTTTTATAGTGAACAGGGTCGAACACAAGGAGCACGAATTGGCTTAAGGATACGAAGTAGTCTAAAAATCTATTAAAAAGAATACAGTGTTTTTGGTGGATTTTTTGGATTTTTAATTTTTGTGATTTTTAATTATAAGGAAAATATAAAACAAGGCTAAAAATGTCACAATCAACTAATTATTTAATGCCACAAAAAATGTCAGAAATTTACAATAAAAATATTTTTGGATTTTATATTTTTTAAGTGCTTTTGGTAATTTTCTCTGATTTTTATATTTTTTAGTTGATTTTATAAAAATGGAATAAGGCTAAAAACTTAAATCAATGTGCAGCCAGATTTGAAAGCTATTTAAAAATATATAAATAGCCTATAAAAATATGGAGACAATTTTATGTGAAACTACAAGTAAGAACTAAACTACAGGAAAATAAATAGCATTTTTTTGAACTTTTTTAGATTTTTTAATGATTTTATAAGGTTTTTAGTTTTTTTCCAATTTTAGGTGTTTTATAAGTCCAAATCAAATTAAATTTAACTGAAGCAAGAAGACACAAAAACAAACAGCAGCTAATTTTTTTAGAATTCTTTAGGGGTTTTTGATATTTTTAGTTGATTTTATAATTCAAACAGTAGTAGAAAGAGAGGTTTTTGAATTATAAAAAAAGAAAAACAACACGAAAATGTCCCAAAAATTATTAAAATTTTTACACAGTGGCAAGGGTGATGAATCTGTGATTCATCACTTCAAAAGTTAAAAAATAGAGCCTTGTTCCACAGTAAATAGAGGCATATTTCCCTTTATAATGCATAAATAGCATTCATGCATGCATACATAATATATGCATTTTAGCAGTCCATTTGTATTTAAATAAGAAGCCAAAATCCCTTGTAAAATATCCACTTACTAAAATAACCTTTTCCTTATAATATGTACTCCTTAGTTAATAATATAGGGAAGAAAGCCAAAAAACCCCCTTCTAAATTAGCCAATAAAGCCCTACAACCCCTGGACAATAAAATACACATAGATCCCTCACACAAACTCCAAAATAGGTCTACTCACTCTTAGAATAATACACATTAAAAGACCTTTAAAAAGAGACCAATTTCATCAAGTTTGGAGCTCGTAAGAAGAAGTTGGGTTTTTGGGCCACTTTGTATACTACATATGTATAAATTGTATCTTTGTATCTTTGTATCTTTGTATCATACTTGACGTCATCTCCGTCTTTGGTCAACATGAAACTTGTAGATCTCATCAAGATCTACAACTTTCATGTTTTGAGTTTTTCCAAATTCGGTCCCCTTCTCTCTTTACACTAAATTTTCTTCTCACCCAATCACAGTAGGCCACGTGGCGCCCTCTGGTTCCGCCACGTAGACTGCTGACCTTGCCTCATCCGCCCGCAGCTACAGCCGTTGGATTACCTTCTAGATCCAACGGCCTAGCTGCCTCCACGCACGCCTCAATTTTTAGCCATCAGATCATTATCAGAACTCCATCAGCACCGCTCGGTCGTGCCTCAAGTTGAGCGCGCCACGTGGCGCTTTGAGATCCGCTTGATCACGCCCTCGATCCCTTCATCCAAGCCGCTAGATCTTCTCTTATTCCCAACCGTCAGATCAAATCACCCGCCTCATCTCAATCGCCCGTTCACGCCTTTGCCTTAGCACGCCACTTGGCGCTTGTTGCGCCTTTGGATGATGCACTCCATCGCTCCATCTCAACCTCTCAGGCCGCAGTGCATCGCAACCCTGCGATTTTCCTCAGATCTGATCCCCGCCGCTCGTCATCGCCCTCTCCTCCGCACGACACCTGGCGCCATCACGACCTTTGGATTAGGCCACTCCTGATGCAATCCACATCGCTCGCGCGTACTTTGCCCCCATTGTGCCACGTGGAGAGCTCCTGACCCTTAGATCATCTCGCCTGGATCTAATCTCAACCGCTCCAGCCGCCTCGATCACCATCGTTGGATCACTAGATCCAACGGTGGAGACTTCGTGTCCTACCTCGGGAACCCGTCTCTCCCACGTACTCCGCCTTGCGGGAGGGGCATCCCCTTTCTATTTTCGTCCCCACTACAGCCACCCTCGCCGGCTGCCAACATTGCCACGAAGGAGTCCACTCTACCCACGGCCTCGCCAGCTCCCTCGATCACCATGACTCCCACCAGAGCCGCTCCACAACCCCCACGAACTCCACCTTCCATCAACTCAACCCATCACCTTCAGCCTATAAATTCTCTCCCTTCGGCCACTGTCACTCGCATCCGCCCCTCATGAGAGACGCCCCGAGCTTGGAGCTTCCAATTAGTGATAGTAATTGCGAGTATCCTCGAGCGAAAACGTCTGTCTTCTCCGGCGAGATCCTCGGCCTCCGCCGAGTCGCAGCCCTACTCCGTCGAGCCGCTGCTTGAGCTCAGGGATCCACCGCCCCTTCGAGCGACGACCTGGAACTCAAGGAAGAGCTCCAATCCCCAGGTGAACGCCTCCATCCCTTTTTGATCTTCTCTTCATTTTTCTTCGCTTTTTCTTCGCCGCCTACGGCCACCTTCTCGCCTCCATTCCATTCCGCCGAGCTCCGCGTCGGAGCTCTCATCTTCACGGTGACCTATACTCTCTCCGACGATGCATCGCATCGTTCATCGATCTCCAGCTCCGCCGCTTGGCCGGAGCAACATCGCTAGCACACGTTCCTCCGCATTAGGCCTCGCCAACCATTCCACCACCTTCACGAGGGCACACACGAGCTTTGGCTCCCTCTCTAACACCTGCAGGTACCCATCTGTTCACTGAATGGAGCTTCACCGGAGCCGACTTCGAGCATCATCGCCACCGACTTCAGACAACCCTCTTCCTCTCCTGAGACCATCAGGACCTTCGCCGCATCACCACGAACCTTCTGGGATAGCTCCGAGCAATCGGAGAGCTTCATCGACTCTAGGAGGAACGGGCGGAGGGACGACCCCTTCGCCGGAGCCCCTCCAAGTCCTCCGCAGGAGGCGGAGGACTGTTGAGGACGGAGGTCCAGCCATCGTTCGATCATCTTGATTGAACGGTCCCACGACGTCCACGTAGTCATCGCCAGATCATCACTCCACCATTGGATCGACCAGTGATCCAACGGCTCGCAGCGAGTCACGTCACCATCTCCATCGAAGCCAGGAGCCGTTGGATCAACTTAGATCTAACGGTGTCTTGTCTCGCCATGAGTCTTCACCGTCATCCGTTGGATCGAGCTCGATCCAAGGGTTCACAGCGCGCCACGCAGCCCCGGCCCGAGCCTCTTCCCCGAACCTAGGCTCGGACCGCCTGAGCCTCACTCCAGACCTCCAAAAGCGCCCGAGCCGAGCCCCGAGCCTCCGCAGCCATCCGAGCCTAGGCGCCCACGTGAGGAGCACGTACGGCCTGGGAATTTTACACTGAGGCCCTCGGGACTTTTCATATTTGCAAAAAGGTCCCCGTGAAGCAGACCCCACGTGAGGAGCACGTGCCTTGAGGAGAATTTGGACTCGAGTCCCCAGCATTCTAGGTAATTGCACTTAAGTCCCTGTCATCATATTTGCTTTATGTAATTTTTACTTTCTTGTATTGCATTTACACCCCTGTGTTTGCATGCATCCCTAGATTGCATTTTACATCATTTTTAAATTCCAAAAATTGCATTTTGTTGAGCAACTTGTCCTCTATCTATTGTGCCCATGTCATATTTTTGTAATTACAGTAGAATTTTTAATGAATTGATTGGTTGATTTGTGTAATATTTTTCCCAGTGACACCTTTTAATTTCTAATTAATTTTCTGTGATTCCAACAATCCTTAAAAAATCGCAGTAGCTCTAGGACAATAACCTTAACATTGCATAAAAATTTCATGTCATTTGCACACATATCGAGGCTTGAATAAATTATTGAGTGATTTCTTATTTAAATTTTATTGAACTCATTTCACATTAACATTAAGATTTGTCAATTTTCCTGGATTCCTCATCATCAGATCTATCTAGGATAATTTTTATTCCTGAAAACAATGTGATTTGACATTTATTACAAGAAAATCACCCGGTCTGCATGTTTAATTCACAGTAAATTCATTTAGTGTCTAAAAATTCCAAAAAAAATTAGGTTAGTTCATTTTTATCATAATTAGTCATCTGGCCAATTTTTAGAATTTTTGGACTCCATTTGATATCTTAAATTGAATTAACTTCGTATTAGCCTGTTGGTTGCACGTGTTTTGCATAAAAAACCGAAAAAGACCAAAAAAAGATTCCCTCTGAAAATCGAACATCGGATTTTGCTAAAATTTGACCTAAGGAGACAGATGCCTCCCTGAGTTCGACCTTGGACTTAACCAAGTAAAAAAATTTTCCGCTTGAAATTAACTCAAATCTAATTAAAGTGGTTTTTGATTAGCCCTCTTGTATCCGATTGCAACGAACGATTAACAATTAATTTGGACATTAATCTGACTGAATTAACCAAGGGTACGGGGGCGCTCATCAAAATGGCGCCGTTGCCGGGGAGGCACGGCTTAGGTTAATTTTTGGTGAAATTTTGAGTGTTTGATTTTCTTTCTCCGGGTAGTCTGACCCCCGGTTTTTCTTGTGAATATTTCTCTGTTCTTTAAAATTTTGCATTGTTTTCGAGTCGTTCTCTCTCTGACATCGAAATTATTTTTGTGCGAGGAATGCGAGGAGTCGAAGATGCTTCGAGGAATCGACATTTTAATTCTTTGAGGGAATTGAGAGAACTTGTAAATTTCAATCATTTCCACATTTCTCGCATCATTTCCAGCGGTTCCCGTTTGGGTTCTCGTGTGTGTAAAAATAGTGGAACTGTGTGCCTGTGTGCTGTGTGGGTGAATGTAACTTAGCTTGCACTTGCGGCTCCCCGAGCCAATCTAGGAATTGCTTGTGCTCGTAATCATTAGGACCACACAAATCACTTAAAAGACGCACTTAGACCGCAGTACTTAGCCAAATTAACCTGTTCTTCACGCTAATAGAACTGCCTGTCTAGGAGCGGCTTTCAACGCCTGCATTTGCATTTAGATAAAGTTTTCAATTCTGTTCTGCATCCTGCATAAAAAAGCGAAGGGATCATTGTAAGTCTCCTGAACTCAGCATAGCATCATTGTTTTATCTTGCATCGGCTTTTTCTCGATTTCTCTCTCTGATTTTCACATTTAATAAAACGGAAATTGGGACTGTACGATAGGCGTGCTGTGTGGTTGACGTAATCAGTGAGAACTTAACTTAAAAATCAGGACTGCTAAACATTATTGACCAAACAAAAAAACGAGGAATAAAATAAAAAATTGTTTGCGGGAGACTAATCCCCGACCTTGTTTTCAGGCTGAGTGAGGGTACTTGAGTGTGTGTGAACACCTGAAGGCAGAGCCCAAATCCCCGCCTTCCATATCACGGGCCAATTGATCCTAGCAAATATCACGAGTTGGATACTTTTAGCTCATTGACAAGTACCAAGTAGCCTCTGCCTGTTCGTGGGTAGATAGGGGCGAACCAGCAGTACTTTGCGACAAGGCCTAGCTTTGTCAGCCTCCGCCTGCTTGCAGGTAGATAGGGGCACGTCTTTGAGTCCCCAACTCGGGATAGGAGCGAAGAAAGGGAGGATCGGCGGTATCTTATGCGACAGGATAAACAGGGAAGACGCATTCGGTTCTGAGCCGACTTCCCTATAGGCCGCGTAATCCTTGCTATCTTGCTTGAAAAATCACACTTAAAAAATACAAGATTAATCGGACTCGATTTCGAGTCCTTCACTGTGTTGAGTGTGAACCCAGGGTTTTGGATTGATTTGCTTGCTTCAGGTAGGAGTAAAATCCTATCTTCTTCTCGCCACATCAAGATGAGTAATTGGGGAGATCTCGACGCTTTATTCACCGATCTCTCTATGAGTCCCCCAAGTGACTCGTCTTCATCGGCCCAAGCGCACTTTGGACCACCCAGGACTCATGACCCTCTTGAGTCTTGGTTCCCTCATACTCAGGGTGGTTACTCTCACGCCAACCCTTTCATCTCCTCCGAGATTGCCGAGGAAGACCATCGCCTCGGTAATCCCATCCTTGATTTGTCCTCTGACACCGATCTTATTCCCCCCCAGTACTAGAGGACAAGATGCCGCCAAAAATACCACCGGATGAGGAACAAATACGATAGATTCTTGCTCGCCTTGTCGAAGCTGAACAGAAGAATGCAAATCTCACGGCGCAGATGGGACAAATTATAGTAGGTGGAGGAATCGACCGACCAATGGTCGATACCTACAACCCGGTGGAGAACGAGATCCAGAATTGGTTAGCACCAGCAGTTCCCGCCCAGGCATTTGAGCTGAAGCCCCACTTCCTCAGTCTGCTTCCGAAGTTCAACGGAAACATAAATGAAGAACCATACACTTCCTCCGTGATTTCGAGCTGGTGTGCAACAATCTTAGCCATCCCAATGTTGTCCAAGATTATATTCGATAGAAGGCCACCCCTTTTGCCTTAGGAGATAAGGCTGCTCATTGGCTGAAGAACTTAGGGGTGGTATGCACTACCTGGATGCAGTTCAAGGACCTATTCTTGAAAAAGTTCTACCCTCTCAGTAGGACAAACCAGATGAGAACGAAGATCGCCAGCTTCGCCCAAGGACCCAGTGAACCTTTCCATGACGCTTAGGATAGGTTCAATGATTTAGTACAGAAATACCCCTGCCACAGTATTTCAAAGGCGATCTTAGTCCAGACCTTGTTCTGTGGTCTAACCCCGGAGATGCAGGGGTTAGTTAGTGCCGCCAATGGAGGAAGCTATCTGAACAAAAACGAGCACGCGGTATGGAAGATCCTGGAGCAGATGGCGGAAACAGGCAGGTCGCAGGCCACCAGGGCCTATCAGTTGTCTCCCTCAATCCTATCCAATGAGACAACCCGAAGGACTGTAGCGGATCTGACTGAGGACCTCATCCCCAGCATGGGGATGATTGCCGACAAGCTTACCATGGTCGAGCAGATCCATAAGAGAGTCGCGGAACTTGAGTCTCTTTCGCACCTACCGAAGCAAGTGGAGGAACTTTCTGAGAAGGTGGCTAAGATAAAGCTACCTGCCCCTTCTGCACCACATGTACCTGTACATCGAGTCCATCTTGTACAAGAACAGGCACCGGGGTCTCAGAGTAGCTGGGATCAGACTTACACCCAGCAGAACCAGCATGCAACCCCACAAGTGGATACGGGATACGAGGAGCCTCCACAAGTGTACGAGATCAACGGGCTTTGGTATAGTCGTGACCCGATTGTCAGGCAGGCTGAAATGGGGAAGGATCAGCCACACCGCCCATCCCCAACCTACCAGGAAACCAGGCCCGTTCCCACACCGTGCTTTCAGTCCAGGCCAGAACAAGGGTACCAGCAGCAGCAGCGCACGTATCAGCAGGGCCCAGCACCGTCCCACCAGCAGCAGCAGTATCAGCATGGTCAGCAGGGCCACTACCGAACCTCATCCGAACAGCAGCAAGCCCAGCCCACCGAATTGGAGTCTCTCACCTTGGCAATCCAAACCTTGTCTGATATGGTACAACAGATACAGAATGACTACCTGGACATGATAACCGACATCAATCGGGTCTCTCGTACCCAGGACCAACAGATGGCGCCAAAGACCCCAATTCCCGCACAGGTTCAGGCCAACCCAAACAGCTAACACCATGGCCAGAACTGACCTCGAGATCAGGTATATTATTCAGATAATTATTTATCTGAACATGAGATCCTTTCGTTCGATAATGTAAATCATATGTCCCTCAGGAGTGGAAGGACCGTGACCATACCTGATCGGGCACGGACGCAGAAGGAAGGAACTTCCAAGTCTCTACCTGAGGAGAGATTGGAGGAAGAGGAGCAGTACCACCACCACCATCACCGGCAGAAGAAGAGGACATCTGAGTCCTCGAAGAAGCATCCCCGCACCATTAGTGAGTCCGGCGAAACTGATGAAGAGCCCGCACCTCCATCTGAGGAGGACCGTCCAGAAGAAGCGGAAGACACATCACCAATTTCGCCCTAGCATGTTGCTTTCAGTTCAAGTTAGAGTCCTAATCTGTTTCAGAGTCCGAGTCATGTACAGAACTCAGTTCCCAAAGTTAATGAAAATCTTTCAGTTTCCGAACATGAGTTAGAGTCAATAATCCCTTTCCCCCGAGCTCTTACGGGTGGAAAGAAGAAAACCAAAAAAATCCAAAAAGATGACCCGGAGATGGCTGAATTCTGCAACAAATATATCAAGGTCACAATCCGCTTTGACAAGTACGTGGAGATGACCCCTGAATTCCAAAAATACCTTAAGGTGAGATGCACACCTACTAGGGTTAGCAGGAAGACCAAAAGCCGTGTTGAGAAACACGTTTTATCAGTAGCCACGACTTGTGCAATAAAGAACTCGTTTCCTAGGAAACGAAGAGACATGGGTGCACATTATGTAGTGAGTCATGTTGATGACATCGCGTTTGCACGCACTCTCCTGGACAATGGTTCCTCAATCAATCTGATACCTACAGCCCTCTATGAGCAGCTTAATCTCGGACCTCTTAGGAAATCTAGAGCTCTTCTACAGTTTGCTGACAAATCAACCAAGAGGTCCCAAGGAGAATTGAGGAACATTGTGATCAAAGTCGAGGGACAAGAATACATTGTGGACTTCACTATCCTGGATATGGAAACCCCTCGCAATTGGAGAGATTCCCAGATCATTGTAGGTAGGCCCTTCCTCAGAACAGCAGGGACCTTATTTGACTATAAGATCGGGAAAATTCAGTTCCAAACCCCAAGCGGAGATAAGGAACTGGAAATGAAGCAGACAAGATGGCAGAGACCGGATTCAGAATCCAGCACCGAGTACTCTTCTACCGAAACAGACTGCGAGCATGTAGACTTAGTTGGGCCATGGAGACAGAACCCAGCTAGCACCGATGAGTCCATCTCCTCCAAAGATGATCCAGTGCATGAGTCAGTCTGCGAGATTCTCAGGAACGAGTACAGCTCTGAATCTGCATCACCCTACTACATCTTCGATGACGTAGAGGCCCAATTGGGCACGTCAGTCCTTACATCTTTAGGACAATCGGAATATGAGGATGACGAGTCGAACGAGGCGTTTGCCGATTGTATGGAGACCTTTGACGATCCGACTCCAGAGCTGAACTTGGTGGCAGTTATCACAGAGATCGATCCAGCCACTTCCAACACAGAACCAGATCAGATTGAGCCAGATTTCTTAGACGATCACACTATTCCTGAGCTCAAACCCCTACCCACAACCTTAAAATACGCCTTCCTGGCGGGTCAAGACAAGAAATTTCCGGTCATCATCAGTTCGTGATTGACCGAGGAGCAGGAATCTCACTTGCTAGAGATCCTAGAGAGAAACCATAAGGCGATAGGCTGGAGCATTTCCGATCTCCACGGGATAAATCCCGCTATGTGTTCGCACCATATTTACTTGGAGAACGAAGCCAAACCCTCTCGTGAATTCCAACGTCGGTTGAATCCAAATTTACGAAAGGACATGAAGAAGGAGATAGAAAAATGGTGCAACGCGGGTTTCATTTACCCAATCTCCGACTCTAAGTGGGTGGCCCCAATCCATGTTGTCTCGAAAAAGTCGGGAATTCAGACGACCACCAACGAGGACGGAGAGGAGATCGTGACGCGAGTACCCACGTCATGGCGTGTCTGTGTGGATTACAGACGCTTGAATGCCGCGACGAAGAAAGATCATTTCCCCCTACCGTTCATTGATCAGATCTTAGAGCGACTAGCTGGGAAAGAGTTCTTCTGCTTCTTAGATGGGTTCTCGGGCTACAATCAAGTAGCCATAGCTCCAGAGGACCATGAAAAGACCACATTCACATGCCCCTTCGGTACCTATGCTTTCAGGCGCATGCCTTTTGGGTTATGCAATGCTCCGGGTACTTTCCAAAGGTGCATGATTGCTGTATTCGCCGAAATGGTCGGTGAATTCCTGGAAGTCTTCATGGATGACTTCTCGGTCCACGGCGATTCCTTCGATTCCTGTCTTAGGAATTTGGATCGAGTCCTAAAAAGATGTTGTGAGGTCAATTTGGTGCTCTCCTGGGAGAAAAGTCACTTCATGGTGACGGAGGGCATAGTGTTGGGGCATGTCATCTCCAAGAGAGGAATGGAGGTTGACCCTTCCAAGGTGGATGTGATCAAGCGACTCCAGCCACCAACCAACGTAAAGCAGTTGCGGTCGTTCCTCGGGCATATTGGATTTTATCGGAGATTCATTAAGGATTTTTCTAAGATTGCCCGACCACTAACTGAGCTTTTAGGCAAAGACATGGAGTTTATTGTTGATCACAAATGTCTTGAGGCCTTTAAGCTTTTGCAAGGAATGATTATGGACGCACCCACCCTACAAGCCCCAGATTGATCTCTACCTTTTGAGATCATGACAGACGCCTCAGATTATGCTGTAGGGGCTGTGTTGGGACAAAGAAGAGATGGCGTCCCGTTGCAATTCACTACGCAAGCAAAGTGCTTGATACCGCTCAGCGTAACTTTACAGTTACGGAAAAGGAAATGCTTGCGGTAGTGTTTGCCTTGGACAAATTCAGATTTCACCTCATTGGATCCAAGGTAACGGTATTCACTGACCATACGGCACTACGTACTTGATGGAGAAGAAGGACGCGAAGGCACGTCTTCTTCGATGGATTTTACTTTGATCTGGACGTCCGTGATAAACCTGGAAAGAAGAACGTAGTGGCCGATCATCTTTCTCGTCTCGAAGATCTTAATACTTCCGAAGATTCACCAATTCGAGACTCCTTCCCTGACGAGTCGATTTTTGTTATCGACTCACTCCTATGGTACGCCAATATCGTGAATTATCTTGTCTCCAAGAAAGTTCCCGAAGATTGGCCCACGAGCCAAATCGACCGACTGAAGTTGGACGCGAGACACTACCATTGGGAGGATCCGATCTTTTTCTTCGAAGGACCGGATTGTGTCTGGAGACGGTGTATTCCTTAGGAGGAATACCATAGTGTCCTTTCTTTATGCCACAGCTTAGAGGCAGGAGGACACCACTCCGGGAAGAGGACCGCATGGAAGGAACGTCAGTGTGGCTTCTACTGGCCGACTCTGTTTCGCGATGCCACCGTCTTCGCGAAGTCATGCCCAGTATGCCAGAGAATGGGAGGAACCGTCGGTTCCAAGGATGAGATGCCAATGCAGCCGGTCATCATTTGTGATGTCTTTGACGCCTGGGGTATCGATTTCATGGGCCCATTCCCTGTTAGCCACGGGTTCGAATATATCCTTCTTGCGGTAGACTATCTATCCAGATGGGTGGAGGCTATCCCGACCCAAGCCGCAGACAGCAGAACTATTTGTAAATTCATCAGAAGGAACATAATCTCTAGGTTCGGGATCCCCAAAATGATGATATCAGATGGGGGTAGCCACTTTGTGAATAGGGAGGTGAAGAAACTCCTGAAGGACTACGGCATCGAACACCGTGTCGCGAGTCCTTACCACCCACAAACCAATGGCATGGCTGAGGTGTCGAATCGGGAGGTGAAAACCATATTGCAAAAGCTTGTCCGCCCGGACAGCAAGGACTGGTCTCAGATCTTGGATCAAGTCCTCTGGGCGTATAGGACAGCTTACAATACACCGTTAGGCACCTCCCCATTCCGAATGGTATTCGGAAAGCCGTGCCATTTGCCCGCAGAGTTAGTGCACAAATCAGAATGGGCAATCAAGAAGGTCAACTGGAACACGCACCTAGGACAAAAGCAGAGAGACATGGATCTGAATGAGCTTGTGGAAGTCAGAAACCGCGCATACGATAATAGTTTGGTGTACAAGGATAAGGTGAAGCGTTGGCATGATAGATTTATCAAACGAAAGACCTTCGTTCCTGGACAGAAGGTATGGTTGTTCAATGTTAGGCTGAAGATTTTTCAAGGCAAGTTGAAGTCTAAGTGGACAGGCCCATTTGTCGTCCGTACGGTGCATGATAGTGGATGTGTCGAGATCTCAGATCTCGCAGATGACGCACCGACATTCCTAGTGAATGGACACTGTTGAAGCACTTCGTCGAATCCAATGAGCAGTTAGTCCATGTTGAGGAGATTATATTCATGCGCGGGACAGATACAATAGATACACCTCGAGCCACGTATGAGACCTTGCAGCAGTGAACACCAGCCATCCGCAGCATCTTGAAAGATTCAGACCGACTCATATGTATATATCATCATTCTTGTACATCCTATCCTTTCTCCCGCGACTCTAGTCACTCCTCCTCGTCTCATTACATCACCATCTTGGACTATACCTAGGATGACCAGATCCTAAGTATAGGGGGGAGGAGTCACTTGAGTCGGTTCTTTGTACATTCTCCAGATCACATCGGTCCTCATACTCACTTCCGTCCTATACTTAGGATGACCTGAGCCTAAGTATTGGGGGGACAGATGCCCGCATTGTATATTCATCCACTTCTCTTTTTGCCCTCGTCCGCCCCATTTTTGATCTTCTTCTACACTTAGGCTGCCAGAGCCTAAGTATAGGGGGGCGGAACGACTTCTATACTTTTTATACTTTTCGCTCTCCTACGCTTAGCCCGAGCTATGTCTTTTTAGTCGATCTTCGTGTTCTGAGGACATAGCACACGCTAAGTATAGGGGGTGTGTATATATTACATATATACTTTACCCATAGCTCATACTTTCGCGTATTTTCGCATATTTTTGTAAATATTTACGGGGTGGGTAAAATTTGAAAAAAAATGTTTTTGTACTATAATACTTGTAGAAAAAGTTGTAAAATTCTTGTAAATTTGTTGTAACATAGGAGGAATACCAATAAAAAATTGAATGAGAAAAATGAAAAATAGGCTTCTTATTTACTCTTGCATATCATCTCTGCATCTAAAAATAAAAAGAATAAGAGTCTTGCATTTTCATAAGCATGACATCCCATCTCATCTGCATACTTTGCATATGCAAAGTGAAAAGTTAGTGGGTTCTGAACCAAGTTATGAGTAGATATTGAGGATGGACTTGATTTGACCTTAATCCACCTAATTTCAGAGGAACCTTATAGGAACTGGTATTAAGATTTCTCAGGTCAAGTGACTTAATTCCTTGAGTCCGCAAGTCTATGTTCACATGTCATCTTGATTAGTCTAAGTAGAATATCTCGTGCACACGCATGATTCTTTTAGACAGTGACCTAACTTGGACAAAGCACAATGCACGTAGCTCTTCATTGATGAGGTGTTGAGGAAGTAGAATCCTTTATCTTGGAGTAGCACACGGGTGGAAACATCCGTCCTCCTCTAGGGAGGGTAGTGCATCTCAACCTAGTCTGGTGGTGTTGAGGTCTAAGGACAGGACGCTGTGGGTTGCAATAATGCTTCAAAAGAGGGATAGTCTACTGGCTCAAGAGGAAAAACTCCTGATGTACATGCTGCACCTTGTATATAGTTGAAAAAAAATAAAAAAATAGACAGGCCACCAAAAAAAATATCTGCCTGTTGGAGTATGTATACTAGCAAGAAGTTTGCAGCTGGATGACTTGGTTACACTGGTCAGGCATCCCGGGATAGGTTAGCTACACTAGCTACCATCCATTCTTTATTCTTTTCTCTACCCCCTCCTCTTGAGTTGGTTGCACTTGAACTTAGAAGGGAATACCCCGTTCCTCGAGGAAAGAGTTACTGGACCGGGTTATTGAGTTACCTTGTAGAGGAGGCTGATTCAGAGTCATTTCTAATGTGGAGAGTTACATTTCACTTACACCGTACAAGTAAGAATCATAGTCATCAGAAATTTACGTTTGAGGATTTGTTCTGACCTGACTGTTGAGGCGTCTTGAATAGAAGACTTGTGGAACTTAAAGTCTGTTAGGTTTTAAATTCAGATCCCAATAAGGTTCCGCCACACAATTAATCCAAAGGTCGAGTCAAGCTCCATTTTCAACTTTTGTTCATGACCTTGGTATGGAACCCAAAATCATTTCACTCTTGCATTTCATTTAGTTGCTCGGGGACGATCAAGGTTTAAGTATAATCACTTCAAAAGTTAAAAAATAGAGCCTTGTTCCCGAGTAAATAGAGGCATATTTCCCTTTATAATGCATAAATAGCATTCATGCATGCATACATAATATATGCATTTTAGCAGTCCATTTGCATTTAAATAAGAAGCCAAAATCCCTTGTAAAATATCCACTTACTAAAATAACCTTTTCCTTATAATATGTACTCCTTAGTTAATAAATAGGGAAGAAAGCCAAAAATCCCCCTTGTAAATTAGCCAATAAAGCCCTAGAACCCCTGGACAATAAAATACACATAGATCCCTCACACAAACTCTAAAATAGGTCTACTCACTCTTAGAATAATACACATTAAAAGACCTTTAAAAAGAGACCAATTTCATCAAGTTTGGAGCTCGTATGAAGAAGTTCGGTTTTTGGGCCACTATGTATACTACATATGTATAAATTATATCTTTGTATTTTTGTATCATACTTGACCTCATCTCCGTCTTTGGTCAACATGAAACTTGTAGATCTCATCAAGATCTACAACTTTCAGGTTTTGAGTTTTTCCAAATTCGGTCCCTTCTCTCTCTACACTAAATTTTCTTCTCACCCAATCACAATAGGCCACGTGGCGCCCTCTGGTTGCGCCACGTAGACCGCTGCCCTTGCCTCATCCGCCTGCAGCTACAGCCGTTGGATTACCTTCCAGATCAAACGGCCTAGCTGCCTCCACGCACGCCACAATTTTTAGCCATCAGATCATTATCAGAACTCCATCAGCACCGCTCATTCGCGCCTCAAGCTGAGCGCGCCACGTGGTGCTTTGAGATCCGCTTGATCTTCTCTTATTCCCGACCATCAGATCAAATCACTCGCCTCATATCAATCGCCCGTTCGTGCCTTTGCCTTAGCGCGCCACTTGGTGCTTGTTGCACCTTTGGATGATGCACTCCATCCCTCCATCTTAACCGCTCAGGCCGCAGTGCATCGCAACCCTTCGATCTTCCTCAGATCTGATCCCCGCCGCTCGTCATCGCCCTCTCCTCCGCACGACACTTGGCGCCATCACGACCTTTGGATTAGGCCACTCCTGATGCAATCCACATCGCTCGCGCGTACTTCGCCCCCATTGTGCCACGTGGAGAGCTCCTGACCCTCAGATCATCTCGCCCGTATCTAATCTCAACCGCTCCAGCCCGCCTAGATCACCACCGTTGGATCACAAGATCCAACGGTGGAGACTTCGTCTCCTACCTCGGGAACCCCTCTCTAAGGTTGTTGGAATGGTGAAAGTGATCGCCGAGGAAATTCACAGCTGATGAGCTCCTCCGATGAAGCCGAGGACCACCGGAGCGGCCCGACGACGGCGGAGGAGCTATGCCTCCGTGCTCGAAAGTTCAGACCCTTAGATGGATCCCTTTGACCTGCAAAATAGCAAAGAAAGATTCCTGGGTTGAGGGAAAATTGCCTCGACTCGGTTAGGGGTGAAATGGATGTTCGGAAGGGGGCGGAGCGGGGTCTCCCGCGAGGCGACGATAGAGGAGACTCGATTCTTGGTTCCGGGGCGAACCAGGATGAACGGAGGTATGGAGAATGTGGGGAGGAGTCTCGTGAAGATGAGTCAGGTATCCGATGGTCGCATGGGTGAGTGTGGCGAGAGGAATCGACCGGCAGAGGCCGGCAGTGCGATTTGGGCGTAATCGAAAATTAAGCTAATCTAGAAGTGATCGAAGCTACCTGATGGAGGAAATCTACTAGGCTGAAGCTGGGGGAGCTCCTGCGGTCTTTCCCTCAAGGGTTCGTCAGAGTCTCGAGGTTTGGCACACCTCGCGGCGGTGCACGGTGATGTACTCGCCGGATCAGTGGCTGGAGACACCTCCTCCTCACTGCGACACCTCCGTTCGATAGTTGGCACTCTATGAAGTAAGGTGGAGGTCCTTGGATCGAAGGGCAGAGCCAAAGATGGCGTGAAAAGTGCGGCGGAGGAGTAGCTAAATAGTAGGAAGGGTACGACAAGGAGGAGTCAGGCAGGGTTCAGTGAAGCACGGATACCTAGGAGAAACGCCGGGCGTGGATCACGGATGTGAGAACTTCAATCGGGGCCCGGGGTTTGGTTATTTGGAGATCGGATCACGCCGCGAAAAATTTGATAAATCGGGTCGGGGGCGAGATCCACGAACCAAGTGGTGCTGGGGGGAGAGTTGACCGGGGGTCAACAATCCCCTGTGGACCAATGGGATTATTCCATTTTTTATTTATTTGTAAATTCAATTAAAATTAGTAAATGATTTTATTTCAAAAAAGTTAAAACATGAAAAAAGTTTCTTATTTTTCAAATTATTTTTTAGTGATATTTATTTATTTTTTTGAAAATGAAATAGCGTATTTACATTATATTATAATTATATATAGGTATACATACATATGTATTTTTGATTTTTTTTAGTTGTTTATTTTTGTACAATTATTCTAAATTTATATTTTATTTATTTACAACATAAAATTTGGAATAATAAGGTATTTTTATTTTATTTTTATGATGTATTTACATGGGTTAGATAAATAGGTTTATATACATATGTACATGATATATATACAAGGTGGAAAATGCTTTTTATTTTCTTTTTATTTTCTGATTTTTATTTTAGTTTTATTTTCACAAATATGTACAAAATATGAGAAACACTTTTTAATTTTTATTTTGGGGAAAATAAATTTTACATGATTGATCTTAACTCTCTCTACTTGGGTTCTTTTGCGGTCAGGCCCCTGCTGAGCCCTCCCTTAAGATTATGTCACTCAATATTTATTCAAAATATTTCCCTCTTTTTCTTGTGTTTCTTTATTCCTTTATTTTGACACAAAAACATGCTAATGATGCATATTTACAAGATGCATGTGTTTTGACAATTTATGATATTTACACCTATTTACAGGGTATTTGGCTAATGTTTCTAGCTAAAATAAAGGAATAAAGAGTGATGAATTGGGATTCATCACTCCCCTGAACCCCCTAGTCTTCTAGCCAAGCTTCTCCATCCCCCGCTTCTTCCAAGCCAACGAAACATGTGATCCTCTGATCCTCTTTGTCACACCACCCTTCGAGCAGTCCCGCTAGTTATCTCCCAACCCTTCGAATGGTACCCTCCCCGACCATCAGATTGTTGTCCCAGCAATCCTTCCAGACCCCACGTTGCTTGGTCTTCAGTTTCTGGATTCTTCCTCCCCGCATTCTGACATTCCTTCATCTCCGCGTTTACCTGGGAGGCCGCCACGACATCCTCGCCATCGGTGTAGCCCTCTCCTTCTTGAAGCCCTCTCTCCGCCATGTTAGACCCACAAATCATCCCCCTTGTTGTAGCTGATGTCCTCAAGGGAAGGACACCCTTGTTTCTAACTTCCAATACTGTACCTGCCCCCGATTGGGAGATGCCTTGTTCTCCAATGCAGACTGCAATAGGTTCTTCATATTGAGTGTGGACCACCGAGTCTGAGATAGTGACGTAGTCGGATCCAGTTGCCATTGTTTTGCCTGGATCCGAGTATGAGCTCACCACATCTCCCGTAATGGTAATCGCTGCCACCTCAGATTGTAAGGCTTGATTTATTTCATTATTTATCCTTTGCCTTTCCTTCCGAAGGTCATGCAGTAACGTTTCTTTCCCCTTCAATGCATCCGCGGGAATCGGAAACGTCCATGCATCCTGCAACCCCCTTTTGTGGCCAAAACTTCAGGGATCTGGTGCGGGAAACGAGGCGTCAGTTTTGCGATCTGACGTGGACTTCCAACGCTCCCCGCTCTCCGCTCTTCGACCGGTTGCACCGCCGGCGGTGACCTCGCTATCTCCGGTGAGGTTCTGCGAAGGCTGAGTGAGTGGATCCCCAACTCTCCTGGGCCGATGAAACCAGCCGTTGCCACCTCGATGTCCAGTTCCACACCTCAGTGGCGCACCTTCTTCCATCCCAACAACGATGGGTTGGCGCTTCGAACGCGAACGACCAAATCCACCCCCTTTCCTGCTTCACTGCCATTTGATAAGATCTCCGCCACCGACACCACTGACGCCAGGATCTCTCGCACCTCCACCACCCTTCTCCATACGAGAGGGATGCCTCGTATCCGCACCACTTCCATCTCTCGAACAACCAAACGCCCGTCGTGAATCCCAGGCCAACGCCATCGTAGAAGGGTCCGTTTGTTGTTACTCATCCAAAGTAAATCATTCGACTCTGCGAATGTTAGATCGTGTGCCATCACTCGTGCTATCACTCACCAAGGACTCATCAACACTATATCTCCACCGAATTTCCCTTCAGATGCTTCTCCCACGCCCGACGTCCCCAACGGCAGCGGATTAGATCCGCCCCCTTCACCAATTAGCACCACTCTTTCCTGGACTACCTTGTGATCTCCTTTTCGCAGACAGACCCTCGCGTTGTGAGAGAATCCAAGGCAATGGAAGCACCTCATAGGCTCCCTGCAGGATGCCGCCCAGTGACGGACGGAACCGCAACGAAAGCATCCGCTTCCGAAAGACTTAACTTCGCGTCCGACGCTGCCCTTGTGTTGCCCCATCCGCTGACTCCCTTTTTGTAACCGCTGCCCTTGTACACCGCAAGCTGCACTCCCGTTGATGGAAGAGTGAGCCCTCTCCTCACGCTTCGAGCGGACAAGAACCCATGGCTCACCGCCATCACCTACACCAATGCCTCCCCCCGACGCACTCATGCTTTCTTCTCAATGATCACCAATCCATATATTAATGCTTATGTGTAACTATTCTTGGAAACTATAAATAATCATTATACTTTAAAGTAAAAAAATTAGGTTCAATAGGATGGTTCAATCTGATTCTTATAGCAACGACGCGGCCCATTCCCCAATGATGCATGTAAAATTTAACTCCATTGTTTATATTATATTATCCACTTTTCCCATGTTCCAATTTACCAATAATCTCACAAAATATGTACAAGAGTGAGAAATGATCACTTGACAACTTAAGTTTAAATATTTTCAAAGGATGTAACGAGTTCAATTGAACATGAAACCAACATGTTGTCAAGATTATTTTTCATCTTTATATGCTTGAAGCAAATCAAATTGAAGCTTGGAATACTTAGATAGCAAAAAGTGCTTAGGTGGATAAAAAAAACTTCTACACCAGAGAATGTCATGATAGGGGTTCGTTTTTTCTCCAGGGATCAATTGGGTAGAATTAAACTCCATTTAAGACGTGTGAACATTTTTGAACACTATATTTTTATATAGGTTTATTTGAAGCTATAATGAAATCCAATGAGCCATCCTCCAATGTGGGGGCCCAATCAACTACATATGTGATTAATAAGGTTTATTTTACAAGACATGTGTCCTTTTTTATAGTTTCCTCTCAATATGCAAGTAATTAACCCAATAAGAAGGTAGTCCAATAGAATCTTCAAGGATCATAATTATAGTTTAAAGTTATTACTTGTTGGCATCGAAAGTTAGGCTTTGAGCTCCAACATTTTGATTTTGGCTCATTTCTTAAGAATTTGTGATACTAATTTTGATCCAAGAAAAAAGGAAAAAATATAGCCATCATAAATATAGAAGGAATTCAAACAGCTTCGGGGTTAGGTCTGACTTTCTTTTTGAAAGGGTAAGATGATGGAGAGTTGTTTGTTTGTTTAGTTGTTTGGATGGTGAGTATTTGTTAAGATAGCTAGTTGTCATGTGACTTTTATTGAAGTTTGAAAAAATAATTAGTTGTCGATATTATTTTATAAAGTTTAAATAATAAGATATATGATAGTATAACCTTTTTGTTTGAATTAGGTAAAAGATTTGAGTGAAGATAAAATGGTGGAGTAACTTTTTTTAAGGGTAACACACCATTCAAACGCAGCTCTGGAGTCATATGATTCTTCTTCTTCAGCAAACAGTGCATATAATGAAACACTCGAAGTTGTCTTCATTGGTCATTATAATATTATACTGAATGGCTCCGAATAAATGGCATTAAGAGGCAATAAACTAATCCTCTGATTTTAATCCATGTAAGCACACAAGTGTGGTCTAGTAAGCTCTCTGATTACAGTATAATCGAATCTAAAATGTCAAGTGTGACAAAAAATCCCAATATGTAGCTCAATACGGTTCGATTTGTTTGAGGTTTTGAAACTAAATAAACAAAATCTGAATACTTTCTCTCGAGGTGAGCTAAACGTCAGCAAGTAATTTCGCGAAGATTCGATTAGATAAATGTTAAATATTTGTGTACAATTAGATACATATGTGCATGACATCCCATACATGTATGTTTCTGAATTGATTCGTAATAAACCAAACTCGCATTCATATATCTCGTATATTATAGAAATGTTATATTTCTTTGTCATATCTCAAAACCTAATGCTGAATAGGATTTTTCCAAGGTCTTGTTCATCTCCAAGGCAGATCAACAGTCGTTGAAGCGACCTTAGACGAAATCCCAATTCAAACAACAATTTTCCCAGAATAATGATTAAGCTATAAAAACAAAATTTGTGGAGTTAAAAATCTATTATAACTTTACAATGAATGTGTATAATGTGCAAGCACGTATAGGTCGAACACATGAAACATGTACGATAGATCAGGCAGAAATGATAAAAAATGATTGTGAACTATTTATCAATATGTTCTCTTTTTTTGTGGGATTTTAATTTTTAATATTTTTATTTATTTTAATTTTTGTATTTTTATTTTGATTATTAATTTCTCTATTTTTTATTTTTTTATATTTTATATTTTTATATTTTCTTTTTCTTTTAATAGATATAAAGCTATATATAGGATATATATAATATAGACTAAGGTAAATATAAATATTAGGAAAAATAATCAAAATGAAGAAAAATAAAATATTTTTGAGTTTTAAAAATATTTTTTACCATTTTTGTGTTTTATACGGAATTTTGGATAATTTTATATATTTTTAAATAAAAAAACCCTAAATCAAGGTTAATTAATTACATGAAATTAAAATGGAGATTAAAAATAGAAAATAGAGTTAAAATTTCCCCAATTAATTTTAAAATAATAATAATATAAATAAAATTCATAAATAGAAAATATATTTTTTTGGAATTTTTATGATTTTATTTTATTTTATAAAGGTTTTAGGGATTTTCTATTTTTTGCTTTCTTTTATAATTTGTAATAATTTTTTGTTTGAAGGTTAAAAATATATGAATAAGCAAATATTATTTTTAGGGGATTTTTCAAAACATTTTTATATTTTTTATATATTTTCTATTGCAAACAAGGACAAATAGACTCTTGTTGATTTTTTTATAAATATTAAAAAGTTGTAAAATTGAACTTAAAAATATAGCGTGAAGGCAGATGCAATTAGGAGCAAAAACCTATATTTTGAGATTTTCTAGAGCAATGTAATGATATGAAATAAATACAAGAAATAAAGATAAACTATATTATTGACAGGGTTTTTTTGCAAATATCATAAAGTCTAGGGGCTAAGATGCAAAAACATCAAAATAATACAACCATGTACACAAAGTTCTTTACCTTATACAAAATCTAAGAACCACGAGGGCCTTCTGCAAAATGGCCAAGCATACGTGCACAGGCATGTGAGCTATGCTGGCAAGGACACAGATGCAAATAAAAATAATTCAGGGGCCTAACTACATATATTACAAAAAAACTATAAAGTGGTAGATGAATATTTATAACCTATTCAATAAATACAAAAGTGACCGAGTTTAACATGCAAAATACCCAATCCTAAGGCACGATCCAATGATGCGGGGGCTCTTCACTTGATACACGACGCTCCCAGATGCAGTGATGATGTTTTACGATCCATAGACAAAATCACGGGCATTAGATCAACAGGAGAAGCTTGCAACGATCCAACGTCTGTTGTACATATCAAAGATCCGGGCCAAATCCAATGGCCCGAGGAGACCAACAAGAACAGGAAAGAACCAGAAGGATATGGTTAGATCCTCAAGCGCATCACGGAAGTGTGATCGTCGTATTGAATACAACGAAGAACGACTAGTCGTACTAGTTGTTCTATGCAGCAGAAACTAAAATTTTTTATGCGACGAAACCGCATGATCCAAGAACACTTCTCGGATCGTTTCGTCTAAACCACAAACAAGTATTATGGTTACCTCTTGAAGCGTAGTTGTGATCGAGTCTCTAAACGAAGAGACCTCCTGTCTCAAGTCCGATCCGACGGAGGAGACGCTTGCGAGCGCGGGGATGAACTGCGTGCTTCTCGCAATCCATGTTGATGATCCAAGCGGTGGATCTCCTGATCTCGACACACGAGATTCGACGTCTTCTTCACGAGCGAGGTGCATTGAAGGAGACGAAGATCCATGAGCAAACGATCGGGAAGCATAACGACGACGCTGCGGCGATGGAGAACCTTTCTAGGGCATCCATGGTGGACGGCCAAATGAGAGGAAGAGAGAGACTAGGCGTGTGAAGAGAAAGAGAGAGAGAGAGATGTGCATCTCAAACATTGTATAAAGAAGAGCAATGGGGTGCCTCTCCTTTTATAACATTTTGGGATCCATGGATCTCAATCCATGGGCAACACAAATCCAATGGTTCTCATTGATTGTGTTTCTTTTAATGGCTAAGATTTGTGTTGGTAAAAACCACCAACAATTAATTTAATTTAGATTAAATCTATATTGATAAATCAATATTATCAATCCCAAATTAAATCAATCAAACAAGGAGATTATGGAATGAAGATTGCCTCCTTCCATAATATTGGATTTGGTGGCAATCTCATGTAATCTCATGAGATCTCATGAGATTAAATTATAAAATGGAAATCTCCAAGATTTACAACAACACTTGTTGTAAATTATTCTACAAAAAATAATTGATAATTTTTTTGTGAATATTGCAGTCTTGCCATTGGAAAATTGTGAATCATATTCACAACCCAAAATAAAATGTAAATTACATTTTAAATTTAATGTCCAATGTGACTCCAATTCACATCAACATTTAATTAACAAATGTCAATTACAAATAGCTCTCTCTTATATATATATATATATATATATATATTATAAATCACATTTATAATATATATGACTAATATGGATATTTCTATCCATATTATTCATATCCATGATAATTGAATCATATTGAATTATCTTAGATCTCTATTCTCATGTGCCCAAATAATATGAATCACATTCACATTATTTACATCTTTGATAATTAAATCACATTTAATTATCTTGGATAAATCTCCTTATAATATGAATCAAATTCATATTATTCATGATAATTAAATCACATTTAGTTATCTATTTCTCAATGTTCGGATACATATATCAATAATAGAATTATCCATGAACCTTTTCAAGGATAATGCGCTTTCTCCGCGAATACTTGGAGATAAGGACAGGGCGATTTTATTGTTCCACGTATAGTGACTTGGATATTGAGATCATATCTCAAATCCAGATCGTGGGCCTCCCACAGATGCTTGATTAAATCAAGACCGCAAATCTTATCATCTCATTGCATCTGAATCATATTCAGATCAATATCCAACATTTGGACTAAGATCAGACTACTTCTCTACTGAGAGGAGTCACTAAAATCCAGACCCGTTTCATAACTTCCTAGGAATGGAAGCGTCATGGTTATACAATCGTTTATGATCACATCACCCTCAGGTATTCCCAATACCTGTACATCCTGCATACTGGAAGACTCAGAATAAACCCGAAGTATTATATCAACTTTATACTGTCTACTTCAGGGTTCTATCAGTAAGTTTCTCATTCGATCATTGGGAGTCGGTATTGATCATATACTTTACAAAAGCATATACCATACCTAGGTCTTGATCATATACTTTTCCAAAAGTATATATCAAACCTACAAATTCAGTCAAGCTTCCAAAGCGAGACGACCGTGCGCACAAAATTTGATTCTTCCCAATATCTCATGAGTGAGCTCATGTCTTCCGGTTTGGTTACTGAACCTGTATGATCCCTTTGAGAGATCATATTACTCATATGTCCTTATATGCACACCAACGCGTCGGTGTATAGACCTTGGTTAGGTCATCAACCTATTGGTCTGCCAAATGTATATACTCAAACATACAGTAACACATCTGTCTTCGGTCAGAGGATGCATGCCTGTATCGTGACAGCATACGATATAGGACTTTGGTTATCTCGATCTCATTAAGTCAACTCTTTGATCTAACTAATCTGACACCTCCGAATCACTATTCCTATGCAGAGGACCTGCATCAAGAGGTCGGTCAGATATCAACCTTTAGAGATAAGGATTGCCATCTCCTACTCAGGCTAGAGATTATCTCTTAACAATCATTTGACGATGCAGGATGAGTCCCCAATCTAACTCTTTAGATATTCATCCAAGCACCAGCCTCTATGATTCAACAGTTGATACAACAGCCATTAATGGGCTAATCATTTAAACCCACACTCATGTGACAATCATAGGATATTTAGAAAATAGCTAGGTAAGCAGATCAGTCACTCTATTCCCGCGAGACTACACCAAGTCCTTTTACGGCACTTGCATATCCCCAGTAACAGTGCTCGCATCTAATGCGAATGTTGTATCTTATGCAACCAATACTCAATATTGTTAGTTACAATGTCCTTGACACTACAGCTTAACAATTATCATAACCAATATTTCCATAAATCTTATCAGAATACCCTTATTCCTGGAGATCTATATCTCCTAAGGTATCCATAGTTAAGACCTTTTAGATTTCTATCTATAACGTCTTAAGTTTTTGATGATAAGACTTTGAGATCACTATCTCAAAAAACTCATCATCTATGAAGATTTTGTTATTACTGCAATCAAGTATTTTCTCTCCATATTAGGATTAGTAACAATTTACTACTCCCATTACATGGCAGATATCTGGATTTTGTACACATCTAGCATACACTCAGCTTCTCGTAACTGATGCACAAGTGCAAGCAGTTCTAGCATTCACTTCCTCAACTCTTTGAGGTTCTATCCCTTTAGATAGGTCAGTACCATATTTTAAGGGATGGAATCCTTTCTTGGATTTTTTCCAGAAAATGGAATATGTCCAAGGTGTACCATTAATGTGACAGTCCCAATATCCTCTTCTCTATGCTTCTGAACACCTTCAGAACTAAGATCCAAGAGGTATCCTTGATATCATATCTCAAGTTATGGAACAACCAGATTAGAAAACACTTATTATTATTATCCTTATATCATTTTAAATGATTAGGATATCATCTACATTTAGCATAATGAACACAAAGGCACTCCCACTAAGCTTCACATGGCTCAACCAGATTCTATCTGAAATCATAACACTTATAATTTCATCAATTCTTATGGTCCAACTTCAAGAAGCTTATTTGAGTCCATAGATGGATTCCTTAGCTTTCACATCTTGCTTTTCTCAACCATGAAGCCCTGGGGCTACTTCATGTGAATATCCTCAGAGAGGTATTCATAGAGGAATGCATTCTTGACTTCTTTCTCTTGAAGATCCATTTACACCTTCATGGGTATTACCCATATAGGTGGATCCTCGAGGGTCCATATACAACACTTGTATATGAAGTCTACTTTAGACTTTATTGCTAATATCCATCTTTCCATGTCATGATCTTCAGGAGTTTCATCACATGAAATCCGATCATTGTCAGACTTAACTTACACATGGAATACATCCTCAAACTCATTTGAAGAAGTATTAGTGTTTCATCTTTGATTGTCCTTTTAGTTTTCGATTTTGGGAGCCTCGTTATCTTTTCAAGATTAAATGAGTTCCTATACTTCATTTTCTTCTTGATTCTCAAGAGAGTCATCCTTTAAGAATCATATTCTTAGAGATGAGATCTTTTAAGAAGTTCAAGGTCATAAAGTAGGTACCCAATACCATCCTTTATTTTCCTAATGAAGTTACACTCTCTAGTGCTCAATTCCAGCTTACTTGCATGGAATCTCATTAAGGATATATAATATAGTCTCTACTACATATATACCTGGAAACTAAGAGGAAATTATGCTAAAATTCATCATTAATCAAATCATGTCACACATGATCCAATTGTATCTCCTTATAACTCTATTGAGTTAATGTGTGTTAGGAGGATTGAGATAGAAATGATATTCAAATCTCCATAAGGTATCCTTTGAATTCATCTAACAGGTACAAGCTACCTAGGTTAGATCAAATTCATTTTATCTTCCTTCAAACTTTGGTTGTAAATCAAAATAATGAAATCTTTGAACATTTCAAAGGTTTCTTTAGGTGAAGAGAAGAAATCTCATATCATACATAATCATCAATAGATATCACATATCCTTAATGTTTACTATGATATAGATGATCCGCATACATCAATATGTATGAGATCCTGAATACCTTGACATCTTACACCATTCCTAAAGAAGGGTGTATTGGACATTTTTACTTTGAATACAATATTCATAAGTATGTAAGTTTTGAAATTTTAGACATTCTAAAGTTTCATCTCTTACTAGTCTATTGATCAAATCAATAGACAAATGTCCAAGGCTTGATGCTAGAGCATTGTCAAATGATCTTCATCCTCCTATTGATCTTAAGGTTTAATTTCAGTATTTAGAAATGTTAATGAACCATTCATTAATTTTCTAATTTTGTGGAGTCCACTAGATATTAAATTACTATCTGAAATATGTCCATCACAACTCTTTATGATAGTTCTATCTCAGAATTCATGTTTATTTCCAACATTTAGTAACAAACAATGAGTGTATTCTTATATCTAGTCATAGAGACATTCTCTAAGACTAAGGGCTCTCTCACTGAAATTAACAAGTCTATCAATCCAACAGAGATTGTTACAACAATTGCATCAAAATCCACGTGGATAACTATAGACCTTAATATCAAATTTTCCAGTCTTCTAAAACATATGCAACCCATTGCAAGTGTTGTTAGAAGACTGAGATACAATATTAAGACTTTATCTTATTTAATAAGCAAGTCACTATCAATGATTTATGTAGATTATTCTGATGCTCTATCCGAGTCCTTCTCTAAGGATTCTAGACAGACTTGATAGTCATACTATCAACACGCCAACTTATTGCAGTATTGGCATTCATCCAACTATTTGGAAGTCATAGAAGTAGGTCAACTCTTTGACTTTCCTTCTTACTCGGGTCTGACCCATGCTTCCACTACGCTCTCTTTATCTATAAACAACCATTTTAAGACTAATGATCTCTTACGTTAAAAGAATTCAATGTAAGAGTGTTTCAACATTTATACATGCTTCATTAAATTCATACAATATAAATATTATGAAGCTTCATGAATGACTAGAGTATAGACAATCGAATGATGACATTTATCATGTCTACATCCATTTAGACTCTTGAAACATTGGTTCAGGTAGGTATTCAAACATTTTAAATACATCATCTCTTATGGAGCTACCATTCTACAAGATGCAGAGAACCATGTCACTCATGATTAAATGTCAAGAGCACAAATGTATGCCAGAATATCTTCATTGATTTTATAAGGATTATTTGACAATTGTGATCATCATTAACATGTCACTTCTAAAGTACATTCGATGAGAGATCAAGACAATAGAGACATACAAACCCTAGGGTTGTAGTCCTATTACCTATTTAATTGTCATTCCTCATTAGTATGAGGAGATTTGCATATTGCAACCACATACATTATGTGTCCAATTGCAAACACAATATCTGGATCATGAGTCCAATCCATGATATTTTAGTGGTTATCATTGAGTATAACATTGAGTGGGTTTAATGAAGGATTATCTAAAATAAGAAATTTGCATAAGTGTACATATTTATATATACATATTTTACTTTGATTTAGGAATTTTTATATCAAAGTTGTCTTGCCTTGTCAACACTGAAAGTTCATTCCCTTAATCACTTTCAATGTAAGAGATATACTTACCATTATATCTCAAGCAAGATCTGGGATCTCCTTCCTTATCTTTGTTGCATCCCAATAATATGAGAACCTACAACTCGGATAAAAAGAAGAGGGAACACATTCCGCCTTGCAAGTCCAACTTTCATCTTCGAATTCGATCTTTAACACCCGGACCCACCACCCCTAAGGCAATGTTGACCCGTCATTATTTGAACCAACCGTCAATAGGAATACAACTCGCTATGCGCAATCCAATATCGCCCCAATAATATGAGGACCAGATATTGGGGTTACTACGCATACGTTCTTACTCTTTTGAGAAGCGAAGAGCCCGATCCAGATGCGCTTGCATACATGAGCTGTCACTTCGGACAGACGTCTCCTATATACAATCCCTGGTGACGGAACCCTCCTCCTTGACGGGAATCCATGGATGTCACTTATGTGATCCTCCATATCATATTCAAATTCTAATTAATCACTATGAATCATATTCATTATGATTAATTCTTCCAAGGGAAATAACATCTCTATTCATAATAGAGTGTTTTAATTTTAATTGGATTCCAATTAATCTAATCACATTAAATTAATGATCCAATTAATATCCAACAAACATTTTATTGTTACTTGAATTATGGTATTATCTCAAATACGTATTATTTAGAATTTTAATAATTAGAAATACATCATGATTTCTTAAGCATTATACTAACCCTACCCGTTGTCATGGCCAGTACCGACGAGAGTGGGACGGACCACATACCTTGCAACCCGCAACCCCAATGCTCTCCGACTAGACACCATATCCACTTCGAGATAGGATAATGCAAAATACATCATTTTGTACTTGAGATGATCATCGGTTCTTCAACGAAATTATACCATATAATAATAATCAGAACATTAACATTATAATGGGATTTGCTAAACAAATCCCAAGTCCTATTCAAGCAACATGTTTGTTAGAATGTAGATCATGTAACCAATTAGTGATCTAGATCACATCTAATCAAATATTGGTTAAGGGCAATGTCATCTAAGGAAATAATTATCATCAAATATTTCTCAAATATTCATGCACAATTATTCCAGGAAATTAAACAATTTAATTTCACTAATTGATTAAATGACAATCACTAGGTTCTTGATTAGGAAAGTATTTCCAGCAGTGACCCTCACTTACTAAAAATATCATATATCAATCAATTTAAATCCAAATTAAGCAAAGTAAGTTTCTAAAGTTTGTTAACTTGATTTAAAACAGAACTTAAGTGATTTGTATGAATTTCAAGGCATCTCAAATTCGCAATTAACTCTTTAATTACGTCATTATCCGCAGTCCTCGAAACAGTAGATACATGTTCACTAAAATGAGCATAACTTGAGCATACGGAATCCAAATCACGCAAACTCAGATCCTACGGTTTCTTTATTTAATGGGGAACAAAATCCAATTACTATTTTCGTGTGTAAACAATTTAAACAGTGCTGAAAATAATATTAAAACAGAGATGCGAAAATGAAATGCAAGAAAACTTTTGCAATCCCTAATGAACCCAAGTCGTCTTTGGGTAAATGGATCGTATCTAAAACCACCGACCTAAGGCTCTGATACCACTTGAAGGATATGGTTAGATCCTCAAGCGCATCACAGAAGCGTGATCGTCGTATCGAATACGACGAAGAACGACTAGTCGTACTAGTTGTTCTATGCAGCGGAAATTAAAATTTTTTATGCGACGAAACCACATGATCCAAGAATACTTCTCGTATCGTTTCGTCTTAACCACAAACAAGTATTAGGGTTACCTCTTGAAGCGTGGTTGTGATCGAGTCTCTAAACGAAGAGACCTCCTGTCTCAAGTCCGATCCGACGGAGGAGACGCTTGCAAGTGCGGGGATGAACCGCGTGCTTCTCGCAATCCATGTTGATGATCCAAGCGGTGGATCTCCTGATCTCGACACACGAGATTCGACGTCTTCTTCACGAGCGAGGCGCACCGAAGGAGACGAAGATCCACGAGCAAACGATCGGGCAGCATAACGACGACGCTGCGACGATGGAGAACCTCTTTAGGGCATCCACGGTGGACGGCCACATCAGAGGAAGAGAGAGACTAGGCGTGTGAAGAGAAAGAGAGAGAGAGAGAGAGAGAGAGAGAGAGAGAGAGATGTGCATCTCAAACATTGTATAAAGAAGAGCAATGGGGTGCATCTCCTTTTATAACATTTTGGGATCCATGGATCTCAATCCATGGGCAACACAAATCCAATGGTTCTCATTAATTGTGTTTCTTTTAATGGATAAGATTTGTGTTGGTAAAAACCACCAACAATTAATTTAATTTATATTAAATCTATATTGATAAATCAATATAAATCAATCCCAAATTAAATCAATCAAGCATGGAGATTATGGAATGAAGATTGCCTCCTTCCATAATATTGGATTTGATAGCAATCTCATGTAATCTCATGAGATCTCATGAGAATAAATTATTCCATGGAAATCTCCAAGATTTACAACAACACTTGTTGTAAATTATTCTACAAAAATAATTGATAATTATTTTGTGAATATTGTAATCTTACCATTGGAAAATTGTGAATCTTATTCACATCCCAAAATAAAATGTAAATTACATTTTAAATTTAATGTCCAATGTGAATCCAATTCACATCAACATTTAATTAACAAATGTCATTACAAATAGCTCTCTCTTATATATTATAAATCACATTTATAATATATATGAATAATATGGATATTGCTATCCATATTATTCATATCCATGATAATTGAATCATATTTCATTATCTTAGATCTCTATTCTCATGTGCCCAAATAATATGAATCACATTCACATTATTTACATCTTTGATAATTAAATCACATTTAATTATCTTAGATAAATCTCCTTATAATATGAATCAAATTCATATTATTCATGATAATTAAATCACATTTAATTATCTATTTCTCAATGCTCGGATACATATATCAACAATAGAATTATCCATGAACCCTTTCAAGGATAATGCGCTTTCTCCGCAAATACTTGGAGATAGGGATAGGGCGATTGTATTGTTCCACGTATAGTGACTTGGATATTGAGATCATATCTGAAATCCAGATCGCGGGCCTCCCATAGATGCTTGATTAAATCAAGACCGCAAATCTAATCTTCTCATTGCATTTGAATCATATTCAGATCAGAGTCCAACATTTGGACTAAGATCAGACTACTTCTCTACTGAGAGGAGTCACTAAAATCCAGACCCGTTTCATCACTTCCTAGGAATGGAAGCGTCATGGTTATACAATCGTTTATGATCACATCACCCTCAGGTATTCCCAATACCTGTACATTCTGCATACTGGAAGACTCAGAATAAACCCGAACTATTAGATCAACTTTATACTGTCTACTTCAGGGTTCTATCAGTAAGTTTCTCATTCGATCATTGGGAGTCAGTATCGATCATATACTTTACAAAAGCATATACCATACCTAGGTCTTGATCATATACTTTTCCAAAAGTATATATCAAACCTACAAATTCAGTCAAGCTTCCAAAGCGAGACGACCATGCGCACAGAGTTTGATTCTTCCCAATATCTCATGAGTGAGCTCATGTCTTTCGGTTCGATAACTAAACCTGTATGATCCCTTTGAGAGATCGTATTACTCATATGTCCTTATATGCACACCAACGCGCCGGTGTATAGATCTTGGTTAGGTCATCAACCTATTGGTCTGCCAAATGTACATAAACATACAGTAACACATCTATCTCCGGTCAGAGGATGCATGCATGTATCGTGATAGCACACGATATAGGACTTTGGTTATCTTGATCTCATTAAGTCAACTCTTTGATCTAACTAATCTGACACCTCCGAATCTCTAATCCTATGTAGAGGACCTGCATCAAGAGGTCGGTCAGATATCAACCTTTAGAGATAAGGATTGCCATCTCCTACTCAGGCTGGAGATCATCTCTTAACAATCATTTGACAGTGCTGGATGAGTCCCCAATCTAACTCTTTAGATATTCATCCAAGCACCGGCCTCTATGATTCAATAGTTGAATCAACAGCTGTATGATCATCAAGATGGCCATGGTACATAACCCTAATTGTACTAAGCGACCTATTATGCAAATTATTCATTCTTCATTTCAGATTAGGGATCATACAGGTTCACTTGTGAATCAGAAGATGTGAGCTCAGTCATTAGGTATTAGGATCGATCAAATTCCATGCATGGTCGTCATGCTTTGGAATCATGATAAGAATTTATAGGTATGATATGCTTATGTCCATTTCATATCAGGGATCAGGGATCATTTACTAAGGGACCTAATTTCATTTCAGATCAGGGATCATTTACTAAGGGACCTAATTTCATTTCATATCACTCAAAAATACTCAAAAAATTCAAACAAAATTATTTTTGTGTTTTTTAGGTTTTTAAGTGTTTTTGTTGAATTTTTCAGAACTTTTCAAATTTTATTTGATTTTATAAAAATCAAGAAAGAGGAAAAATAAGAGCTACTGTGTAGCCAGACTTGAAAGATCAATTAAAAATATAAAATTGATAAAAAAAAAGTAAAAACTAAGCTATAGGAAAAGAGTTTATATTTTTTTGATTTTTAAACAATTTTTGAGAATTTTTATAAGATTGTGAGGGTTTTTCAATTTTTAAGGGTTTTATAAATCCAAAAAGCAAGAAAATTGGAAAGAAACTAAAATACACTAAAAATAACTAACCTTAATTTTTTTAGAATTTTTAAAGAAGTTTTTTTATTTTTCTTTGATTTTTCAATGCAGACGGTAACAAAAATCACTATTTTTGAAATTTTAAAAATATCAAAAAGCCTAAAAAATGTCCCAAAATTTTAGGGAAATTTTTATACAGTGGCATGAGCCAAGTTTCCCAATTTCACATAATTTGGATTTAATTTGATATTTTATTCAATCAAAACAAGGCACACAGTACACATGGACCAAAATGCAAAGAAATATGTTTCCAGGACTAAACATTAACAAAAACCAAAAGTTTAGGACTCTTATGCAAAAAGTCCACAAATACACGCGCAAGGCACGTAAATCAGACATGGAAGGGCATAAGTGTAAATCCAATTTAAAAATATTCAATCAGTAACATCCAGGAAATACAACACTAAAAATACAAATTATCCAAAACCTCACGTGTCGACGCACGTGGCTCACATATACATGGACTAAAATGCAAATAAACTAAACATAGAGGTCCACTATGCAAAATATCCAAAATAAAAACAATTACCAAAAATACTTACAGGACTAAATGGAAATAACAAAACTAAGGAGGGCCTAATTGAAATTACTCTCTTATTAAGATATAAGGCTGAAGACGCGCCACGCGGAGGATGGAGGATCGGAGGGCTGTAGTGCGCGCAGGCCTTTTCAGCTGGATGGATGGTCCTGATCGAACCCTAAATAGATCGGAAGGTGGGCGTGTCTCGCGAATGGACGGTCACGATCACAACTGGAGCTGGGGGCTGATCGGACGACAACGGGGGCTCCGCCAAGAACAGACCTCCAGCGAACTTTGCCGGATCAATGCGCGTTGTGGAGTGCTCCTCTAAGGCTGCTGGAATGGAGAAAGAGATCGCCGAGGAGATTCGCAGCTGATGAGCTCCTCCGATGAAGCCGGGGACCATCAGAGCGACCTGACGATGGCGGAGGATCTAAGCCTCCGTGCTTGAAAGTTCAGACCCTCAGATGGGTCCCTTTGACCTGCAAAATAACACATAAAGACTCCAAGGTCGAGGGCAAATTGCCTCGACCCGGTTAGGGGTGAAATAGATGTTCGGAAGGGGGGCGGAGCGGGGTCTCCGGCGAGGCGACGGCGGAGGAGACTCGATTCTTGGTTCCGGGGCGAACCAAGGTGAACGGAGGTACAAAGAATTTGGGGAGGAGTCTCGTGAAGATGAGTCAGGTGTCCGATGATCGAATGGGTGAGCGTAGCGAGGGGAATCGACCGGCGTAGGCCGGTGATGCGATTTGGGCATAATAAAAAATTAAGCTAATCTAGAAGTGATCGAATCTACCTGATGGAGGATCGACTAGGCTGAAGCTGGGGGAGCTCCTGGGGTCTTTGCCTTAAGGGTTTGTCGTAGTCCCGAGGCTTGGCGCACCTTGCGGCAGCGCACGACGATGGACTCGCCAGATCAGTGGCGGGAGACACCTCCTCCTCACTGCGACACCTCTGTTTGATAACTGTCACTCTATGAAGGAAGGTGGAGGTCCTGGGATCGAAGTGCAGAGCCAAAGATGGTGTGAAAAGTGCGGCGGAGGAGTAGCTAAATAGTAGGAAGGGTCCGGCAAGGAGGAGTCGGGCAGGGTTCAGTGAAGCACGGATCCCTAGGAGAAACGCTGGGCGTGGATCACAGATGTGAGAACTTCAATCGGGGCCTAGGGTTTGGTTATTTGGAGATCGGATCACGCCGCGAAAAATTTTTAGAAATCGGGTAGGGGACGAGATCCGCGAACCAAGTGGTGCTGGGGGAGAGTTGACCGGGGGTCCACAATCCCCCGTGGACCAATGGGATTATTCCATTTTTTATTTCTTTGTAAATTTAATTAAAATTAGTAAATGATTTTATTTCGAAAAAGTTAAAACATGAAAAAAGTTTCTTATTTTTCAAGTTATATTCTAGTGATTTTTATTTATTTTTTTGAAAATAAAATTACTTATTTACATTATATTATTATATATAGGTATACGTACATATATATTTTTGATTTTGATTTTGATTTTTAATTTTTTATTTTTGTATAATTATTCCAAATTTATATTTTTTATTTACAACATAAAATTTTGAATAATAAGGTATTTTTATTTTATTTTTATGATGTATTTACATGGGTTAAATAAATAGGTTCATATACTTATGTACATGATATATATACAAGGTGGAAAATGCTTTTTATTTTCTTTTTATTTTCTGATTTTTATTTTAGTTTTATTTTCACAAATATGTACAAAATTTGAGAAACACTTTTTAACTTTTATTTTGGGGAAAATAAATTTTATTTATATACATGGAGGTATGTACATACATGATTGACCTTAACTCTCTCTACTTGGGTTCTTTTGCGGTCAGGCCCATGTTGAGCCCTCCATTGGGATTAGGTCACTCAATATTTATTCTAAATATTTCCCTCTTTTTCTTGTATTTCTTTATTCCTTTATTTTGACACAAAAATATGCTAATTATGCATATTTACAAGATGCATGTGTTTTGGCAATTTATGATATTTACACCTATTTACAGGGTATTTGGCTAGGTTTCTAGCTAAAATAAAGGAATAAAGAGTGATGAATTGGGATTCATCACCTCCTATACTTTACTTTTGCTAGTCCCTTAGCAAACACTTATTTGAAAAAGAAGTGCAAAATAGAAAGAAAAAGAAAAAGAGGCAAAGTCAAGGTTGATTATTAAACTTTCCTTCATTAAATTGAAATATGGAGCTCAGTCAAACCTTTGGACTATTAGTTTGTCGGAACCTTATTTGGATTTAAGCTTAAAACTTAACAGCCTCTAAGTTCCACCAATCTATGGTCAAGACTCCTCAATAAACCAGATCAGAACAAGTCTACATACACAAACTCTAATGACCATGAATCTTTCATAGTACAGTGTAAGTGATATGTAGCTCCGCACCTCAGAAGTAACAACGAAACAACTCCCCCAACCCGGTAACTCTAATGCAACGGTCTAGCAACTCTTTCCTCGAGAAGTGTGGTATTCCCTTCTAAGTTCAAGTGCAATCGGCTCAAGAAGAGGAGGAAGAAGAGAATGGACCATGACCACTGTAGCCATGTATCCTTGGGAGCTCTAACCAGTGGAGCTGAGTCTCCCGCTGCAAGCTTCATGAGATGGAACATGGATAACAAGCTTTGCTTATTTGATTATATACACTTCGGTGGGATTATTAAATTTTCAATCCGACCGACCACTTTTTTGGAGTTCTTTTCTTTTTGAACATTTTTTGTGCATCTGTACAATATATCTACATCGTGCAGCATATATATAAGTAGTTTTTCCTCTTGATCCAGTAGACTATCCCTCTTTTGAAGCTTTATTGCAACCCACAGCTTCTGTCTTTAGATTTCATAACCACCAAACCAAGTTGAGACACACTTCCTTCACTATAAGAAGAATAGAGGTTCCGCCTAGAAGTACTACCCTCATATGCTACCCCAAGCCAAAGGTAACTGCCTCCTCACCACCTCATCCGTGGAGAGCTATGTATAAAGTGCTGGTGCAAGTAAAGCCATTGTCTCTGAGAGTAATGCGTGTGTTGTTAAGTGCTCTACTTAGGCTCATCAAGATGACATATGCTCATAGCCTAGTGGACTCAAAGAATTAAGTCCCAATGGACCTGAAAAGTTTCAAACCTAAGCCCTATAAGGTTCCTTTTATTATTAGGTGGATTAAGGTCTTAACCAAGCTCCATTTATCAATTTAATTCCA